>CM067519.1:11662808-12037808 GCA_034509495.1 Acestrorhynchus altus
TTTTGTTTTTGTGTGTGTGTGTGTGTGTGTGTGTGTGTGTGTGTGTGTGTGTGTGTNNNTGTGTGTGTGTGTGTGTGTGTGTGTGTGTGTGTGTGTGTGTGTGTGTGTGTGTGCTTTCGGTGCCGGGGGGGAGAAATTGTCCAATTATCATGTGACGGGATGCCTCTTTTCGAACTGCCGCCATTTGTATCGTTGCCGGGCAGCCATCGCTTGGAGGACAACGCCGGATCCCCGGTTCTGACACGGTGGACGGCAGATGCCTGCACCAACCAGCAGCACACTTGTGATGTGGGGAAGAGCACCTTCTACCCACCCCTCGAGGGAGAGCAAGACAATTCCTCTCCCTCTGGACCCCGGCTGCCGATGGTGAGCAGCATGAACCTGGATTGAACCCGGATGAACCTGGACCCCACGATCATAGTGGTAGCGCCTTAGCGCGCTACGCCACTCAGGGCCCAAGACCCCTGATTTTTGAAGAATATTTCAGAATACATTTATACATTTAAATAAATGACTAATAACTGAACATGGACATCCCCATTTGTTTCCAGCAAACCGAGTAAATAAACTTGCAATATTACAAACTGAAAGTAATAAAGCAGGACAAGTTTGTGAGCTAATCTAACTGTTGTGGTTCTGTGCTCAGAAGTAGGACAGTAATGAGGATGGCCTTTCAAACACAGCAAGGCTTCAGCAAACTGACGTGGGGTATTGTACTGCTAGTTAGCATATCATCACAATGTCTGAAACATACAGAAAGATAAAACGTCTCTTGCCCACAGATGGAAATGCTCCTTAAGCTGCTAAAGCACCAGGGAGGCGCCAGACATCTTAAGAGCCTCGCTGCTCGCCGCACTTCTTTCATCCTGCAGACCAGCCGTCTGTGACAAAACATCACTTATTAGCAATGACAGGAGCATGAAGCTGTCATATTGGAACATGGATTGTTTTACGATAATGGGAAGCCGTGGCAGAGTGCAGGGTTTAAGGTGCCTCTGTTCTCATCTCCAGAGGAAATGGAGACTCCATGAAATTACACAGCACCGCCTGGATTTCCCCCCCCATCAATTAAGTGCAGGCAATCTGTCTGCTTTTCCTGTTTTAACCTCTAATATCCATCCATCCATCCATCTAAGAAATACGAAGGGGCCTCTCACTTGCACCCACACAACATTATATATACACACACACACACACACACACACACACACACACAAAAACAAAAAAGCATATAATTCATATATAGAGAGCGAGAGCCACAGAGTTGGGCTGTGGACAGTAGGCTTCAGTTCCTGCCACGTGGCTTCAGTAGCAGTATGGTCCTGGATGTGCATTTGACTATGTGTATGTGTGAGCTACCACAGGCACTAAACTCTGGAGTTCACTCACTCTACACAGCACCACACACCCATTGAGCTGCTATCGATCTCTCTTTGAGGAAAGCTCAATAGAGCAACACACTAATCAGGGCTACAAAAGCAAAGAGACTCCAGTGGCTAATCAACTAAACACTACAGTCATAACTATATACGACAGAGCGTGGCACTGGCCACTGGCCACAAATGAAGAATTAATAGCTGAACTTACAGAAACAATATACACACTATATGTACAACTGTTTGTGGACAACCCACCACTGAATGTCTTCAGCTACTTTAATTTGCATCCATTGCTGAAACAGACACAAACATGAACCTCTTGGCACCGTGGCTAATGCCAAGCATGGACTAGAGGGGTATAATCCCCACCAGCTTTGAGCTGTGAAATAGTGGACCAAGGGCTGAGCAATGTGACTAAAAAGCCATGTTGATATGCTTATGAGAAATGGCGAGATACGATATGACATAAATAAATACTGTTAATTAAAGTCTGTTAAGGCCATCCAACCAGAAACCAAACCACTTCCACACAAACGACCCATTTACATTCTGTTTTGGAAATAAATCCAGATGCAATATTGCTATATTACTATACGTTGATATTTACAAAATATTGCCCAGTCCAGAGTGAAACTGTATTCTCTGGAAAGATGATGCTGCATCCAATACGTCTCTGTGATGAAGTGAGTAGTTGAGGTTGGGTGGTGATCATCCAGCATCGTAACCACACTAATGGTCCTGTAACTGAATGCAATTAAATCACAGCAATGCTTGAAAGCCTAGTACAAACCCTTCCTTGGACAGAAGACGGTTACACCAACAAAAGCTTATTTTAACACCTTTTATTTATTTATTTATTTATTACCATTTATTAAACAACAAGGAATGAACAGGTATCCCAATACTTTCTTTTCATAATAAAGCTTTAAACATTCTAACAGCTGTAATTAAGCCGTATGGCAATTTCATCTCACGTTCAGTTCCCACACAGCAGCAGCACTGATCCATGAGAGGAAGACTCGTTGGGCCACATACAGAGCAGTAACCACTTCACTGAGCAACGATGTTGTTGCCTGACAGGCTTCAGTCTGATGCTCGCGTTTTGGTATTGCTGCAACATACGCTGGCAGTCCCAGCGGAGAAGACCGAGAGCAAACACTGATTTGATTAATAGCCTGGCCACTTAGCCTGAGAGAGAGCGAGAGAGACAGCAAGAGCGAGAGAGAGCGTGCAAGATTTTATTCACACACACACACACAGACACACAAACACACAAACACACAACATGAAGACCACCTCCTTGTTTCTACACTCAATGTCTATTTTATCAGCTTCTCCTACCATTCAGGAGCATTTTCTAAGTTCTATAGTTGCAGACTGTAGTCCATCTGTTTCTCTGCATACTTTGCCTCCTTTCACCCTGTTCTTCAATAGTCAGTACCCCCTGTAGATTTCCATTCCTGTTAGGATCTGAGTGCATTCAGCCTACAGACCATCATGTGTCAAGTCAGGTACTGATGTTTGATGACTGAGTGATGGATTTCATGTTTATGATCCAGAGCTAAAAACTCTTCCCAAGGTAACGCATGGATCTGCATCACTCTGCATCAGACAACACTTCTGTTCCACAGTCCACTGTTGGGGGTTTTCTAGTTTTCTAGCAAACACTTGGTACTAAATACTGAACTTGTGAACAGAGGCTCTAGAGCACCCAACCCTTTTCTGAAGCGTATACAAGCTCTACACATACCTGAACATGTGTCAGCAAGGCTCCATAACAGAACTGAATTTACTGTCCACTAACTTTTGGACATATAATATTGGTGCTGTAAAGGCATAAACACTCCTCTGAAGTGTTCTAAACCCTACTCAGTGACAAAGGTGAGTGCAGGCAACAATGGGAAGAGGTAAACAAGAAAGGAGGGGTGTGGTTGGGCGGTTAAGAGGATTGTGTGTGTGTGTGTGTGTGTGTGTGTGTGTGTGTGTGTGTGTGTGTGTGTGTGTGTGTGTGTGTGTGTGTGTGTGTTTGACACCTGTGTAGCGAGTGTAACGGCCTGTGTGACATTCACTTTGTTTCCTGACAGCTGTACTGTTCAACACACTGTATTTTCGCTCTTTGTTCTCTTGCACTTACACAATGACCTACATCCACTTCAACACACACACACACACACACACACACACACCTCCACACTCATCAGGATTACATACTTAACCAAACATAAACAGCATTACTCACTGGTAAAGTGATATAAAAGCTTAAGGACTCCATAAAACATCTGGGGGGTCTTGAGCCAAACATGATCTTTGCATGAAACCTTTTGCATTAGGTTATAAAGGGAGATTAGTGTTCTCCTGCAAGCGTAATGAGCTGTAAGCCCTCTATTAACAATTAACAAAATGAGTCCAAGTCTCTGTAGGGTAGGGCCCTACAATTTCCATAAAGATGCACTTTGATAAAGTATAGATCCTTGAAGAAAAATCTGAAAAAGCAACCGAGAAGAAAATAAGTGAGGAAACCTAAAACTATATTGGGCCCTATTAGCCAGTTAAATCAGCGTAAAGGTTCTGGATACACTCAGCTCACCATTCACATTTAAGGGGATTCATGATAACTGGTTAATGATTCACAATACAATGATTAACCATAACAAAACCACCGATAGGTGAGATTACAGCCCTTTATTGGAACTGGAATATAAAATAATCAACAACAATTACACAAAACCAGCTTGTTGACGTGTGCTATCATATTTACACTTCTGTAACAGTCAAGCATCTAAAACCGATATGCTCTGGTTATATGATGCATCTGAGGCAAACAGAATTACTATGAAAAACATAGGAAAAAAAAACATAAAAAATGATGGGTCATTGCATGCATAGAGCCACCAAGTTCCATTAATCGATGGGAAGCACAGAACAGAACATTGACTCATTAATGGTAATGGGCTCTCCTCGCAAACTGGGAAAACGTTCCCACTTCAGGCCTGGAATGCGGCTTTAAAAAAAGTCAATTTGGACTCTTAGATGTCCTTGATGGAATTCTGCACTCTTTGGGGGGAAAAACAGCTCTTAGCTGACAGATCAATAACATATTTTTGTCAAATCAGAACAAGGAGCAGAATGCAGCCACGCACGAGGTCACGCTGGGAGCCCTCTCGCAATGCACTTGAACCCTCTCAGTGCACTTGCTTCCTACATGATAGATGTAACTGTCTGCCCACAAACCCGAGCCTCAGACAGAAGACAGATTGAGAACAGATTGGTGTGACTGGCTAAAATACCCAGAAGTAAACACAATGGGCAATATCGAGGTCAGCAAAAATGGAACGTCTAATTTATGTTTATATGTCATGTTTATTTTACGATACGTTAGTAACGTAATTACCGTGACAGGCCTGCTTGTGGGAGATTTCCTGTATGCAGTGGTCAGCGTGCTCAAGACTCAATGACATGATCCAGGGAGGTCACACACCAGGATGCTGGTCACCACATGGTGGAAAATACCAATGGAGTCCATGCCTTGACTGTTCAGAGCCGTTTTGGCAACACAAGTGGGTCCCACACAAAAGTAGACTGACCGGTTTATGTTTCACAATAAAATGTACAAAATCTGAACGAAGGCAAACATAAGGCTTTGCCTGCACTGCTGTGGGTTAAGCTGCCTGAGGCCTTTGCTGCCTAAGCAAAGTAATCACATTAATAATTACATTATTAATTACAGTACACGCAGACATAAGATGTTTACGGTCACGTTTTTACACCAAGATGCTGACGTTCTGTTCCACCCCAGCTCATCACTGTTCACTCTTCCCAGCTCTCCTCATTTCCCCTCTTCATTAGCTCTCAGGAGGACCTGGCCCACCAGGACAGAGGCAGAGGCGTGACTCATCAATAAAACACCTGGCAGACAGCGGCACTGTGCCTCCACACTGTGTGTGTGTGTGTGTGTGTGTGTGTGTGTGTGTGTGTGTGTGTGTGTGTGTGTGTGTGTGTGAGAGAGAGAGACTTCTCCATAGCAGGGCAAGGCTGAGAGAAAGCCTGCTGATACACTTAGACAGACACACACACACACACACACACACACACAAAGGAGAGAGAGTGTAAGAGTGCGAGAGCAGCTGACTGACTAATGGCAATAGGACACATCCGGACCAGAGCACAGATGAGATATCTATCGGTACCCCCTACAGGCAGTCAATCTGCTTCTGACTCTGTGGGACACAACGTGTGCGCACACACACACACACACACACACACACACACACACACACACACCTTAGCAGCACCCACGCTGATACTACCATGCATTATTAAAACCACTGACAATCATTTGTGGAAGTGAAACAATTCTTTCCATTAAAGTGCCATCTCTCTATCTCTCTCTCCCTCTCTCCCCATCTATCTCTCATGCCCCTCATGTATCTCTCTTCCATCTGTCTTCTTTTGTCTTTATCTCTCTTCCTGTGCCCCCATTTTTCTTCCCCTGTCACTCTACTCCTTCTGTCTATTTCTGTCCCTCCCTTTGTCTCCCACTCCACCACTTTTATGCCTCTTTCTGTCTCAGGGTCTCCGTCTGTCTCTGTCTCTTTCTGTGCCTCTGTCTCTCTGTAACTGGTATCTCTCTGTGCCTTTGTCCTGATGTCTGTCTGTCTGTCTCCGTGTTTCATTGCTATTTTATCTCTCTGCACCTGTATCTCTGTGTGGTCTCACCACGTCTCTCTCTCTCTCTCTCTCTCTCTCTCTCTCTCTGCCTCTCTGCCTCTCTCTCTCAGAGACACACACACACACACACACACACACACACACACACTTGGATGAGCCCAAATGTGTTCATGCCAAATGTAAGCCCTGCCTAATTATGATTAGCACAATAACAAATGAATCACATTGAGGAACCTGTAGGTCCAACTGTCCACCCTGATGAATAAGCGCAGGTCTATGCACACATTAGATGCACATTAAACGAGTTTGATGAATGAAGAGCAGAGGAACAATGAGAAAAAAAGACTATTCAAAATCAGTTATCTCTGTCCATTTCCAAGAGACGTGCCCTTGTCTTCAAACAGCCAAAGGCATCTCTCTTTCACCATTCAACCAAAAGACCAGGATGGCATGAAAACTATCGCAGGAGAAGAAGTTGCTGCCTGGTGTTTTTATTGGTTTTTATATTCAAAAGCAGGAACTTCATTAACCACTGTGCTAAATAAAGTCAGTGAGGCAGCACGCTGCAGGGAAAGTTGCTGACAATTTTAAGCACCACATCCAGGCAACGCTTGCAGGTTCTTTTAACCAACATCATCTCTCTTTCCACACACAAAGCCTTCTCATTATAGCCCAAAATAAAGGTGGATATATTTAAGCCAACCTAACCCCAACAGAGGCAGCAGCAGCAGTATATCCACCATACACTCGCAAAACTCTCCTGGAAAATGTATTTACAAAAAAGGCACCACAATGGAATAAGGGTTCTCTGAGTGACGCTGTAGAAGAACCATAGAAAAAGCTTTGGATAAAACCATAAACTATATTCATCAGAGTAGATCATCTTTATATACAATCTAAGAAGTCTGCATGTGTTGTTTCTGGATCTGGTTGGGCTTCTCAAATGGCCCCGATCTAGACCCCCTTGTGCAGTGTAAGGGCCAATGTTTAAACCCCTCCTGGTCCCATCAGGAACCCTGGTTGGTGTCCATATGTGGGAATCCCATAGACAAGTTTATACATCCCAGTTGGGCTATGTTTACAGGTCCCACATAGGCATGTTATCTGGGACACTGTGTAGACATTCTTTAAACTTCAAAAAGATGATTTAATCTCCACCCAGCTATCCATCTTCTTGTACACTTCTGGTCAGGGTCACAATGAGTCCAAAAAATGCCAAAAATTACTGGGTGAAAGACTGGAATACCCCTCTGGACAGGTCATTTGTCCATCCCAGAGTACTAAACACATCCATTCAAACACTCACACCTGGGGCAACTTAGTAAAGACAAGAGATCTGCCATGAACAGAAGGAGAACAAACCAGACTCCTCACAGACAGACCAGAGAACCAACTGAACCAACAAATCCCATTTTTGGAAAGTGCACATTTTTGGAAGGTACACATTTTTGCCCTATCCCTATGTAGGAGGTTAGGTAGGAAGAAAAATATAGACTGGTTTCATGAATACTGGTCTCAGCCATCAATGTTCTTTAAGGCACCAAAGTTTTTTCACATAAAAGCCCCTAATGGCACCAGTATTTTTAAGATTCAATAATATAACTACATAATATTTTCTCTATATAACTCGGTGTTCAATGGGTCAATAGCACAATATGATTTTTTTTTGTGTCCAAGTCTAATCAGAGATAAGATGTCCATGGGAAGCCCAACTGGGAAACAGAACGTCTTAAGTAAACATATCATCTTTGGAATAAACAGAATACAGTAAAAAGTCTAAAAATGTCAGGTGTTGCAAACATCCATCATTAGATGCAGGTTCACTCAATTGTATAAAACTCTTAATACAGTTTAGTGTGACTATGTTTGAAACTTTGCAAAGCAAGTCAAGATTTTAAAGTCTTTGTGGTGCTACAGTTTTTTCGTCCATAAATTATTCAGTTTTTCCATCAAATGTTATAAGACAAAACCCACAAAAGACTTTTATTTTTGACTCCGCAAACCTTACGTCATGATGCACTTATTGGCATTGTTATTTCTTTGACAAATATTGAAAAGTGATCATTTTTCAGTTCAACTTGTTCAGTTTTCCGAAGTCTGTGTTTAAATTCATTTTCAGTAGTTGCTCAAAACCTGAAACTATAACATTTTACACTAATAACAGCTGCACCATCTGACGTGTTCTGGGTGGTACATAATATGCAGCAGTTCATGTTTAATATGATCAAATTGACACAATGATTGACTCTCCTTTAGTTTGTGGCCACCTTAAAAAAAGATAACCAGCATGTCACCTGGGGTGTGGGCAACCCCGCTACTCAAATATTACCAAAAGCCTTTGCCATCCAGTAACAGCAGCCTGACACCCTTCAGAGAGATTACATAAAACAGCAGAGTCTCTGCTAAAGTTGTGGAAATGGTGAGCAGTGAGAAAAAAAGCAAAAAGCAAGCTGAAGGAGTGAATTTCAGAGATCACTCGGGGGCGTTGGGCTTTGAATAGAGACAATCCCTCAGAAGCTACAAGAAATTCTTAAACCTCATCTCAGAGCTCTTTCTCTTCACATTTTATCAGCATTACTATTGCCGGAGACGGTCTTTGGCAGAAAGCTTCTTTGATACAACAAAGCTTTGATTAAAAATGCAGAGCGTTTACAAAGAGCCACTGAACTGCGCTCATTTGGCTTCATTAGGCCGTACCGTTTTTTACCAACAAACGAGAACATAAATAAATTCACGGCTTACGAAATCGACGGGAAATGTATTCAAATAATTAAATCCTAACATGTTTCTTCACCCAGGGCAAAGCGTTTAAGATGCAAATCCCCTCGTCGGCACTTGCACGGCACAGAATATTTCATTAGCTCATTATCGAGTCTCCTCACTTCTCGTAAAGAATGAAATAAAAAGCAAAACTGAAAAGAAAAGAAAAAAAAACAAAAAAAAACGATTCCACGTATGAAGCTGTAAACACAGAGGGCAGCTGAATGGCAGAGATAACAATAACGTTATGCCAGTAATTACTGCCGATCTCATAAACACAGGAGTTGTAGAACAAGACAAGAAAATCTCAGGTTCATTATCCAACAGTAATGGGTCTGCAGAGGCAGTGCGAGCATTTCAGACGTGCAAAGTGCAAGTATGAGTTGCCCAACAATCAGATCTATTAAGATGAAAATACCAGAGGGAGTGTAACCTCACTTTGCACATGCTTGCTCATTCACTCACACACACACACACACACACACACACACACACACACACACACACACACACTGCAAGAGTAATGAATGGAATAAAGGAATAAAGGAATCCAGCTCACTGGCTTACAGAACAGAATGATGAGTGGACTTAGACTGTAGCCCGGTGGAACTCCACAAAAGTCGATAATCCCTCTGTAGCTCTACCATCAAGCTATTCTCCCAGCAGGAACTGAACTCAGGCATGTATGTCCCACCTCTGCACACATACACACAGCAGTGGAGAACTCTAAAAGAAGTCCGAGACAGTCTATTTCTTTTTGAAGCTGGAAGAATACATATATGAAAGCCAGTCTATTCTGTCAGAGGATCAATGGGAAGTGCTTCAGAGTTCCACATGATACAATATGCAATGCATTTCCAAAGGATCACACATTAAAACTAGCTCTTGTTAAAATTTCCAATTCTAATTCTTACCAAAAAACGTATCATTGTTCATTGCGGATGTGCAATGGAAAACTGGCCTGGCCCATTCCAAACAGACTGCACACACTGCTGGTGCATCAGCCCCCTGCCTGGTTAAGCTACGTCCCAGAGGAGATGGGGGAAGGGAAGCTGTCGAGGAGGAGGCGTCGGACACATGGGTCCCTCCAACTCCATCCATGTGCATCAGTCCCACAGGATACCAATTTCCCATCTCCTCTTCCCCCTTGGGCTCCAAGTCCCTGAGCCATTTGCTCCTGCTCCCCGTCTCCGGTCACCTCAATGTCTCATTACCTAATCGCTCACAGCAGCTCTGTTCACTTCTCTCCAATCAGCTCGACAGCCCTCATTTCAGCTACAACAGCAGCCCCTCACCCTCATCCTGCTTTAGATTTCCTGCACACCTGATACAACCATTCAGCTAATTAACCCCTAGAGGTCATTGCTATTGTCAGGAAGAGCAATCGTAATCTGCAGGGTGCAATGATTCACAGTATTCAGCTTCTATTCATAACCTTTACGGACAACAATAAAACGGTGACTAAAGGTCCAACTCATTAATATATGCTAACGTTTCCACTTTCAGTTTATTAGATCATTTGTTACAATACAATAGAGACAATATTCAGAAATTAAGCCAAAATGCCTGATACTATGTTACGATACGTTTTTGAATTCAATACAACACAACGTTACATCCATAGTGTTTTCATATTATTACTCTCACACTTGTGAAGTTTATAGTTTTAAATAGAGAAATGTTGTTAGAATTTGGAGTGGGTGGTCTGTGTGAGTGGAGTGAGTGGGGGTTGGACAATGAAACTGAAACACAGGTTTTAGACCACAATAATTGATTAGTATGGTGTATTAGGGCCTCCTTTTGCGGCCAATACAGCATCAATCCGTCTTGGGAATGACATTTTTGGGATACAATCCGGGTTCGCACCCGAACATCCCTTTCAGACAGCTTCCTCTTGCGTCCACAGTTAATCCTGTTGGATGTGGCTGGTCCTTCTTGGTGGTGCTGACATTACCCTGGATACCGTGGCTCTTGATACATCACAAAGACTTGCTGTCTTGGTCACAGATGCGCCAGCAAGACGTGCGCCAACAATTTGTCCTCTTTTGAACTCTGGTATGTCACCCATAATGTTGCGTGCATTACAATATTTTGAGCAAAACTGTGCTCATACCTGCTAAATGAACCTTCACACTCTGCTCTTACTGGTGCAATGTGTAATAAATGAAGATTGGCCACCAGGTTGGTCCAATTTAGCCATGAAACCATCCACACAAATCCACACTTCACAGAATAAGTCCTCAACAGAGGGCATTGCCCAGTGTCTGTAAATGGAAGTGAGAAGATGGCAGAGCTTATAGGCTCCCTGCAAACATTTGTGTTCAGATGTTTCTTAAGACTGTCCATACAGTCATATAACACAGTGCAGAAATGCAAAGTGTTGCTTACATTTTCGCAACGTTTCCATCACAATTTAGACACTAATGGATTTGATAACTAGATAACTAGTAGACAGAGAGATAATTTCTCTTAATCATATCGAGTTGTTTTGTGGTATCGCCCAGCCCTATATCACATCATATTTGAAGCCACCATTACGAAACATTACTTCTACTGATAAAATAACCTTCAAATATCAGTCAAATGATGATACCAGAAAGCACTGTTTTATGGTAAATCTGGACAAATCCACACAAATCAAGAGATGGTTATATACACACTATATAGAATATTTAAAATAATAATCTTTGCATGTACATTTAAGGCATTACTGAGTCCAACAACGTCTATTGGTGTAGTGCATTGTGTTCAAGAAACTGAACTTCAGTCTACCAAACGGAAGGTGGTGAGGTTATCCACTACCCTACACCAACAACAATTCTGTACATTAGCAACAGGCACTAACTCTTGTCTTCTAAAAGTTACCAAGCTCTTCCTCTGAGCAGGCACAGCAACACATTCGCTTTACTGTATCCGTTTCAGAGTATGAGCGAGAGGGATGCAGCAGAGACGGACTGTACAAAATCAATCTTTTCATTCCCACTGGATGGATTTATTGATTAAAATCTCCTTTGGCGCTGACTATCATCTGACGAACACTAATCAGGCCGGCAGGCTGTTTATCTGGCCTTGTCGCCCGAAAGAGCAAATAAATATTTATATGAAAGGGAGCGTCTGCCATTTTGAATGTATAATAAATGTCTGTGTGCTACGCTGTAATAGTGCTTAGCTGCAGACTGAGCTGCCCAGCATAATTAGTTAATCAAACATTCTTCAGGCTGTGCTGTCAACAGAAGAGTGTGTGTGTGTGTGTGTGTGTGTGTGTGTGTGTGTGTGTGTGTGTGTGTGTGTGTGGTGGCTCAATCTTCTCAGTTTTAATAACATCACTACCTTTTGATATCACTAAATTCCTACTGCCATGTTATCGGCATGTTTGTAGAAAAAAAATGGGTCATCGTGAGAGATATCCAACATTCCGTTGATGGAAAAGGATTTCCAAACATTCCATCATCTGTATGCCCTGCTTTGAAGCAAAGTGTCCTATTATTGTGAAGCACATCTGAAGAACGATGAATCATATCTGAACTTAAGAAATGAAAACACCAGAAAACAGCAAGTGAACATCTGCCATGCAGCATGTCCTTCCGATGCTCCTTCAGCTACCAAAACACCAGTAGAACCTCCGCCTACCACTGTAGAGTGCATTTGAATACACAAAGGAAAGCCCATTCTGTCATTACATACTTTCTGTACAGTATAGTAAGAGAGTAGGCTTTGTCAAGTTAGCAACACTGAAATAAACCATGGAATAAGAAGAAATCATGTAGAAATAATGGATATTTTGCTGCACCCCAAGACAGCTCTTCTACACACACTTCCGCATTCAGAGCACAGAAAGTCGTCATAGCAGGGAAAACATGACTGTAATGGCAGTGTTTATGAATGAGAATGTAGGTGATTCACACACTAACACCCTCATTATGGCCTTTGTCTAAGTAACAAGCTTCAACAAGACATTCTCAGGTTGACTCGGAAAATATGAAAGCTATTCAAGGGTTCTTCAGTAAAAGCCATAGTTCTTTATAACCCACAAAAACATCTGGATGCTCAAAGGCTTCTTGTCTTGGTTGACAAAGACTCAAGTTGGAAGTGTCCCCCAACTCCCACACCCCTCTGCAACATGTATGCTTTAAATCTGAAGATGAGAGCTACTGTTTAATGCAGTACGGGTGGGCACTACTGCCCCATAATACAATTTTAAAGTGGGGTCTCTACCCTTGCTACTGGAGAGCTACCATCCCAAAGACTTTAGATGCAGCCTAATCCACCCACTTGGTAATTTCTGCCTTCCGGAGAGCTTGACTGGCAGAGTTGGGCATGTTAGATATGGATTGGTGGGCTGCTGAAATCTGCAGAAAAGTCAGCTCCCCTGGAGGAGGGCTGCAGACCACTAGATCAGTACATTAATCGACTCAAGTGGTCATAACGTCTGTTCAAATACGATTTTTCATACCGAAAAAATTGATGCATCTGTTTTTAACATAGTGGAACCTTCACACCACGTCTGACACATTGTGTACTTTGGTCTGTAAACAGGCCTGCAAAGTTCATGGCTGCTGTAAATTTCCACTCTTTCTTTTTCTCAAGTCCTTGACCAGTTTTGCTCTCTTTAATTTTCCTCTTCCATGAGTGCTTTAATGCAACCAAAGGCTAGAACACACCTAGACTAGCTTAAAAAAAACAGCTTTATAAAGTGACCGTAAAGTACTGACCATCAACCCTCAGCCTAATTACTTTCTTTACTGCCACAATTTTATAGTCAGTGTGTTGCTTTTCACATGAGCTTTTGTGTTCTGCTATGAACAAGATGCACTGCTCTAATGTCTTCTTGATGCTCATTTGTTTGTTCCTGCAACCAATGCTGGACTGGCAACTTAATTCAGCCCCTTTTGATTGGCTTCATTTTGTCAGCTGGGGGATGGGGATGTTCCATGGACCGGCCCCTACATTCTATCAGCGTGCCCACTTCCATAGCAGCCCACTGGGATTTTTCCTGGTTCTCCTGATGGTCCTTGCATCCCTGTCTGCAACCATGACAATGAAGCTCTGATTGGTCAACCAGATTTCAATGCATTCAAACTGCAGAACGTATAGCAGGCTCAGATGAAAAAACAGAAAATTTTGCAGTCTGTTAGTTACAGAGTCATTGCGTACTTAATGTGTGGTTTTCAAAACTTGATGTGTTTTTTATTGTCTATAAACATCTTCGTCTGAAGACGAACCACTAGAAGACCACATTATATGCCAAGCGACTGTGCTATAAGTGTACTGAATTTGCCTTTGTTAGTTATGCCACCCATCAAACACTTGTAATGGACCAATACCAGCAGAAAATGCTAGCTAAAATCTGGGATTGATATGTGGTTTTGCTGTGGTTTTCTTGTGTTGTTCACCAAGTTCCTGAATGTGTGTCAAAGTGGTTTGAACATGGCACTTTCATCACATGCTTCATGGACACACAGTATATTCAACTTCCATAAAAGTCATCTGATGACTTTTTGATTAATGATTAAATGATACCTGAATGAAGAGGCTCCTAAATGAAGTAAGATGAACTTTTCTTTATTGATTCACATGTAAAGGCCAGTTGTATCCTAGATTAGTCAGGACGTCATTAGTGTACATTTGGAGCATCCAATTTATTCCTAAGTTTACTTATTACAAAGTCATTTTTTTACAATATTTTCTAAACATAAAACCTAAATTACATTGTGTTCAATAATAATAAGAAAATATTTACCCTACCAAATAAGTGTAATTTGGAATTTATACAAATTTCACAAGATGCTATGTTTGTGTATGTACATGCCTTATACCAAGTGAGGGCAAGAGGGGCTATGATTGTGCTCCATCCGATCATTTTAGTGTGTATGTTAGCATGTATTTTAAGATTTTAAGCCAAAATCTCTTTCCATTAGTGAGAGCATTGGAGATGGAACATTGCTGGGTCTTCCAGCATGACAATGATCCCAAACACACCGCTCGGGCAATGAAGGTGTGGCTCCATAAAAAGCATTTCAAGGTCCTGGAGTGGCCTAGTGAGTCTCTAGACCTCAACCCCATAGAAAATTTGTGGAGGGAGTTGAAAGTCTGTGTTGCCCAGCAACAGCCACAAAACATCACTGCTCTAGACGAGATCTGCATGGAGCAATGGGCCAAAATACCAGCTACAGTGTGCAAACCTGGTGAAGACTTACAGGAAATGATTGACTTCTGTCATTGGCAACAGAGGTTATGTAACAAAGAATTGAGTTGAACTTTTGTTATGGACCAAATACTTCATTTTGATCATAATTTACAAATAAATTCTTTAAAAAATCCTACAATGTCTTTTCCTGGATTTTTTTCCCCTCATTTTGTCTCTCATACTTGAATTGTATCTATGATGAAAATGACAGACCTCTCATCTTTATAAGCAGGAGAACTTACACAATCGGTGATTGACTAAATGCTTTTTTTTGCCCCACTGTATGGAAATTGGGAGTGAGTTGGGGTAGTGGTCATCAAACATCCACATCCACACTAATGGTCCACATCCACACTAATGGTGTAGTAGTGGATGTTGTCACGGCAATGTTCTAAAATCTAACAGAAAGCCATCAGTGGACAGTAGAACCCTTGATTTGAGCAGAAACAGTGAATGCGGAGGTGTACTGGACAAGAGACAGTACTGGACAAGAGAAAGGGTCATTGCTTGCAAAGCCATGTCCTATTTTGAAAGTTCAGACAAACGGGATCAGAGTGGACAACAAAACCAGGAGCATTTCTTGACACAGCATGTGAGCCATGAATCAAGATGAAGAAACAGTGGTCAGATGTAGACGCTGTTGCATTTGACCATTAGCTTGTTTCTTCATGGTGTTTGTTGTTGTTGCTCTCTCTGCATGAGTAGCTGAGGGCTGCCTTGTCTGGCCCCTCTCAGCGGTAGTGCTGGGGCGGCAGCAGCAGCAAGCAAGGCCACGTTGGATCCAGCAGCAGGTAGAAGCAATCTGCTTCTCTCTGAGCCAACACCACTTATCTGTCTGGGGAGGGACCGTCTGTTTCCTTGTGTACACACACACACACACACACACACACACACACACACACACACACACACACACACACACACAAAAATAGCATTATCATGTCTGAGCGTATGCATGTTAGCACAACGTGCTCTAATAATAAAACTGTCAATCGCTGAGCCAGCCAGCAGTTTTCATTTCAATACCCTGCAGTCAGAAAGCCACACGTAAACACACTTACACACACACACACACACACACACACACACACACACACACACACTCTGCCCAACTATTTCCCAGACAGAAACATCACATTGATCTCTCGCTATGCTCTGCCTATTATCATATTTAGTGAAGGTTTTTCTCTGTCTGGCATTTGGTCTGCTGTCAAATCTATACCTTTTCCAACCTGGCAAACTGGAATAATGGAGCAGCAGCAGGGCTCTGCACAGCTCTCTGGGGAGAGAGGGAGATAGAGGGACAAAGACAGAAGGAGAAGGAGGGAGAGGGAGAGAGAGAGAGAGAGAAAGCAACAAGGAGACAACAAACAAACAAACAAGTAAACCAACAAGTGAGAGAGCAAGCAAGAGCAGGTATAATCCCTAATTCTTGGGGAATAGACAGTCATTCTTCACACTCCTACAGAGACAGGAAGCGCAGCAGGAAATTAACTGAAAATGATATTCACAGCCTTCTGTCAGCTCTCGCGCTCCTGCAAATTCATCTCCCTCACCTGAACAATACATCCAAACTGGTCAATCAATGGCCGTTGAGACACAAAAACAACTTCCTGGTTATCCAAACCAAACAAATAATGGTGAATAAAGTGCCGTGTCATTATGAGAAAGAGAGCAAGAGATAGAGACAGAGAGTGTGCACAAGAGAAACGAAGAGAAAGGGGGAAAATTCTAAACACAATTTCTGATATGTGGGTTTGACTGATGGCTGAAGGCTAGCTCATGGTCAGTGTAAATTTGTTAGGGTTTGGTCAATGCATTGTTGCCTTCAAGCATATGGTCACAGGTATCTTCATCACAGTGAGGCCTTCCAAGGCGTAGACTTGTAAGGGTGCCATCTTCACTTTCAGATGGTGTCTCTATTTTGCCTTTAGTCCTGGGCTAACTGCTTTGAACTCATTTCTATTCCTGGGTTTGGAGCTTTAATGTCACATTTACCCGTTTTTGTGAAATAAGACATGTTCTAGTCTTTACAACAGGCATCTGAAGCATAAAGAGAGAGCTTTTCATTCCTGGATAATTAATGTGATAATGACAGAGCGAGAGAGAGAGAGAGAGAGCGAGAGAGAGAGAGGCAGGCTCCAAATTCCACTTTACATAAAGGCAAAAACTGTCACTGATTAGATAACACAGCTACCATGTAGCTGTTTAAGGCCTTTTGCGTCCGCTTCCTTCCCAGGCTGGGCAAAAAAAAAAGTCAAACAGAACGGCTTGGATGACACACATCCGCCCACTCCTCCTCCCACACTCAGCAGAAGCCTGCTCTGGCACTGCATGGAACGTACAATGGATACTTTATTGCGAGAACTGCTGTCTCAACAACAATGCTCCCTTCCGCCCCATCACAAGCCAGCAGATGGACTCCAGGCTCCGAGCTCCGCTCTATCTGAACCTTCATGAGTGGTGGGACCGGAGCAAGGAGAGGTGAATCACTTTCATTGTTCTATCCCGGTGTTCAAGAGGCTCACGCTATACAGGAAACAGCGTTATTTTGCTGAGGGGAACTTCCTTTAAGGCCCTGTGCTGCACTTGTAGCCTTTTAGGTTCTTGGCACAAAACCAAACATGCATAATAGTGTGACAATACAGTCAACTCATTTTAACACAGATATCTCATGGATAACGTGAAGAACACCAAAAATTAGAGCAGAAAAAAAAACCCTTGCATTACCAATAAGAGAGACTGCACCACCTTCAGTTCATTAGGAATTTGGAACAATAGGCTTCAATAGGCCTTAGTCACTGTAACACATTTCCATAAAACAAAATATTCAAATAACAGTGGGCTGGACATGGAAATTTGATTGGATCATGAACAGGGAATCAGGCCTATCTACCACGAACATCTACTTGCCTTTGGCAACACCTCCAGCACCTGTATTAGAAGAGGGAGCCCAAAACCTGGTAGTGCAAGACCAATCTCATTGGCTGATTTTTTATTTTTATTTTTATTTTTTTTATCAAATGTGGGTGTGTGAGCTTACTCCAAGCGAGGGAGATGGGCTTGATGAGAAGAAGGATCATGCAATTGATTGCAGTCTAGGTGCAACAACTGCTGTACCTGGTTGCAGTGGTGAAGAGAGAGCAAAGCGATGATCAGGACCGAATGTTAGAAGGTGATCAAAGGCAGCCAAATGTAATTGAGTAGCTTGTTGCTGTTCCCAAAATACCTGAACTGTATGACAAAACTAACTTAGGTAACACTGACATTACTACACCATAATCAGACCATTTTCCATTAGATGCCCCAGTCCATTTACGATACGTGACATAACATATAGTATGTGTGAAGCATGTGACCAAATGTCACAACATCAAAAGCCTAAAGCCTATAGCATCTGTCATGACTTAGCTGTAATGGAATTAAGATTCTGCAACATCAACAGACATTATCTGTCATATAAAATGAAATGACATGGTAAGCAGGGTTTGTGGACACCCCTTCTAATAAGCCATCCATTGCTGACAAAGATGTGCAAATGCACACACACACACACACAGTGTGCACTACAAGATAGACAAGTACTGCCAATAGAATCAGACTACGCTATACACACAAACCAGTGTATCACTATCAGTACCATGTCCATGTCTAACGCAGGTATGTGTTAGAGGGATAAGTCCACCAGAAATGAGCAGCGGAGCTAGAGACAACTGCTCCACCAAAAGCAGTACAAAGCCCATTATACCCTTGATCTCAGCAGAAACAATGGCTAGGTGTGTGTCCCAGTACTTTTGTCCACATCACTGTCATCTATGCTGTTTTTCAAGTTTTGATATAAATGTGAATCTGGTGATTCATATTTACATTGAGTCTAAATTTATTCATGACTGGACCATTAAAATGCTCCAAAATGACAAAATCGTTTTACACTGACTTCCATTGAAAATTAAGATTGTTTTCACTTCTGTTGTACAGTTGCTGTTTCAAGACACATGGTTTGTAAATATGAAATTTACAGTTTTAAATCAATTAGAAATAAAACCATGTAAAATATATAAATAAAAAATGACGAATTCAAAATGTCATTAGCAGTGAACCATATGTCCAACATTTGTCATTAATGTGACTTAAGAGGAAAACCACAAAGCTTGCTTTTAAACAGCCAGTGTCGGCGAGGGTGGGGGCTTGCATGGAGAACCCTCGATTTGTCAGAGTTGTGTGTATATGGAAGAAACTGTGCATGTGTAATCGGGGGCTTCCTGGGTGATCCCTTGCTTTGTCATAGCAGAAGAATGGTTGTTGTCTGAGTAAGCATGTCCTGCAGAGCACGCTCTCAGACTGTTAGCTCTCACCTACCTCTTCATCCCTACAACCTTACTCACCAAGCATGAGCAAATGCACCCTGACCCCCCCACCCCCCAAACTCGCACTCTTCTCTCCATTTCCTCAGCAGATGTCTTGGGTTACTGACACTTTTCATGTGAACTTTTTCATGGGTGCCAGAGTCTGCCGCAGCTCGTGGGAAGTCGGGTGAAGCAGAAGCAGATGCGCTCGCTCGTTCGACACCATGTAACCGACTCACTTTTTATCGTGTGTATTTATGAAGCCTGCCTGGTGTGTGCAAATATGGCCTCTATGGTTAACAAAACACTCAACGTGTCACCTTACACCTGTTAATATGCTACTGTGTTGCACTACCACGCTCCTCTCTGCTGCCTTTGGATATGAAACAGAGGCCAACAGCTAAAGGGCTCATAATCTCTTTCTCTTCCACTTAATTTATTCCTCTGACCTCTATTTTTGACATTTGCGTGGGTTTAGGTGCTAAATAATAATAGTCATATTTATTTTTCACATGTTCTAATGTTTCTTTAACCCTTATTTGTATCCCAGACTGTAAGTGGGGTTTAAGACCTCATATTTATTTATATATTCATAATATGATAAACACAATGCAACTGTTAAATGATCTCTGCATTTAATGAATTCAAAACCTATAGATGGCCCATGTGAGAAAGTAGCTGCACCTTAAAGCTGGGTTATATTCTGGGTGAGATTCTTGGCTTCATTTGCAAACTGCTCATCAAAAAGTTGAACAGATCCTGTCAACAGTCAATGAAACCTGAGCACAAGAGTAAACACACATGCTCATCTTTAATTTTATACTCCACCGTAAAGGATGGAGCAGCTTTATTCTGGCACAAGTATGTACGCAATTCAGTAGCACCGTTTGAGTTGGAACCCGATTTCGAGTCAACATCCGAATAATACTCTTTGTCTGAAGAGTAGACGCTTTATTTACTGCTTACTCACCACCCACGACCTCAAAGGGGTTTGTCACATATTTTACTAAATAAACACCGCAAATGGCCACACAATGGCCACAGCAGGCTGTAGTATCTCCATGTTTATTCTGAGTTGGGAAAAACCACAAGTGGGCAGAATCATCTGTGAAACAAGGTTTAAATTCAAATTACTGTGGAGCGGTGTCTGACAAAATCTACAAGCTGTTGGAGAAGCACTCCTAAACTTTAATCTTCACAATGAAATTATAAAACAAGTATAAAATACACTACGTGAATATTCACAATGTTGCAAAATGTCAGTCCATAAGTCTTGAGAACGACAACTCATCTGGAAAAAATTGACCCATAATGACTTTCCCAAATGTCACAATACCAGTTCATTACATATTCTACCTGCAGCACTTTAGACTCGCCCTCTCGCGCTGACGTGAAAAGGTTGGGAAACGTGCTAAATGTGACGTACGACCCTTATTGCTGCATAAAATTACACAAACATCATTTTGTATGGAAAAATCCATACAAAATCATGATGCACCAGAACAACACTTTCCTATCACTTCTTTTCAGGAAGGCTTCTGTAATATTAACTGGCTCCGGACTAAATCTGTTCTGAGTCATTAGGATGGTCTACTTGCTACAGACTAAAGCCCAGTCCTATAAAAAGGATTTTCAGAACAGGACGATTAATTTTATGTCTAGACCTGAAAAACTATCACTAGAGTTTTTAGTCAGTCAGAATGTCCTAGACAGTGTCAGCAGACAACACGTCTCTTTCGTCCTTGGAAACTGACCAGAGATAAGTCCCTGGGTGCAAGCAGAGAGGATGTTCTTTAACCCATTAAACTGCAGGGGCCTTTATGTGGCCCATGTTTGTCTACATGAGCTGGCCAATATAGCATAAGTGTGAGATTGCAATACCTTCAGATTCTTCTAATGGTAAACAACATGTATCAATAATTATTAGTTCAGTGAATCAACCAACAAATGTTTGGTGTCTGAAATTTCAAGCAAGCTCCAGATATTAAACACATTGTAGGACATTGTATGATTCCAGGATGCTGCTCAAGAAAAATAACATTTCCCTTTATGTAATATCTGAGCATTCTCAATGACCTCTGTCCACTTTCAGAGGAATAACCTTTCCTCCTTCCAAATGCATTTCCTTCCCAAACTCAGTAACCTCCAACACGAGCCACAATAGCCTGCCTGCACGAGAACGTACACACTGGAAAAGATCCAGTACAAGGGGTTCCCCCAATCCAACCTGTCTCCCACTCATCCCAGGATAACCTTTGCGATTTGAGAACGTCATCCAAGCTCTTGACCTCAAAGCAGCTAACACTGAACATGACCTGAAGCCAGTCTTCTAGCTCTGAAGAAGAGAAAGCAGGCTCAGGCCCTGTATCTCAGACTCAGACAGAGCTCAGACACATGCTCCTGCCAGGAAAGCTCCGGAAATGGTGACATCACGGTCGTGTGAAGGACACTGCGACATGGTAACTTCCTGTGCGAGTGTCTGTGTCCACAGCGATAAGATCTCTGTGCTGATCGTCGCTCAGTGTGTGTAAGATCACTCCGGGAGGAAGCTGCTTTCTGCGTGTGATGCAGAATAATAGAGTGTGTGAGCTGTTAAGACCTTGTGGACAACTCAAGTAAGAAACAAAAACATGCATTTACAGTCAGTGAAGAACACTGGGCTGGGTCAGCATTTATGGTAAGAGTGGGCGATGTGGCAAAAATGTAACATCGCTATACTTAACGTTTTCATAGCACATGACTGAGGGCGTCACTGGAGCTGCACAAAGCATCAAAAAGCTCAGCACTTCGATTCTGGTGTTTTAGCAAGCACTCCAGTAGTCTACCTTTGACTTAATATATGAACTATATTGTCAAATGCTTATGCACAACCCTTCTACTGAATGCATTCAGCTACTTTAAGCTGTAGATGTGAAAATACATAAACACAACTTGTCTAATCTCTGCAAAAATGTAATGTCCACAGAACAGGACTATAGGCAGATAAAGCAGATAACCTACTGGCACCAGGCATGAGGGAGTATAGAGGGGTATAAAACTGTGGAGAAGTAGAACTGTGCTGTGGAGAAGCGTAACTGTGTTCTCTGGAATGCCAGAGCTCCATCCAGTGCTTTTAAGATAAGTAGGGCTGTTGTGGATCATTCAACATCCCGACCTCACTAATTCTCATCACGGAATGCAATGAAATCCTACAGCAATGCTCCAAAATCTAAAAGAAAACCTTCCTAAACAGCTAGCTATTCCAACAAAGGCAGGCAGAGAGAAAAACAAATGAGGTGTCCCAATACTTTTGACCATACATGCCCTTTTGACATACATGACCATGTACTTCCATTATAAAACTGTTTCAAGTTTTCACTACCATAAAGCATTTGTTTAACCATACAAACCTTATTTTGAATTCTTTAAGGGTTTCTGAAATTAATAAACAGGAAGCAAAAGAATAAAGCACATAAAACTGTAAACCTCGTTTTTATTTTACACTCTTATGATATTTTCCTGAGTGGGCGATCATGAAAATGTCATACCATTGTGACCCTAATAGAAATTTCCTTTATCTCTCACAGTTTTACAGCACTCAACGTAATGACAAGCTCTCTCAGTAAAACACAGTGCATCCGACAAAAAGCCAGCCTCGTATATATCTTTTATACAGCAGTAAAAATGATTACCACACAGAAAGCACAGAGTGTACGCTCTGATCTAGTTTAATGTTTGCAGACAGACCGTGTTTGATAGCAATGGGAGGCAGACTGTTGATATGACACGCGTCTTGGTTGTATCTGGAGAAAATGATCAAGTAATATAACTGGATTTTTCACAGAATTATCCCTTTAAGCTGTACAGGTTTATACATATTTATGTGCTCAATACAGTAACAATACTAAACCAGTTCATCAGACACAGTTTGTCTTCAAAATACACATTCTGTAAAAAAAAAAAAAAAAAAAAAAATCCTGTATCAAATTTAGCCTCTGACAGCACCCACTCACATTGTGTGAGGTCTTGTTGTTGGCTGTGTTTCTTCCTGTGGCGCAGTAGTGTTTGTGTAGTTGTACAATGACAGTGTACTTTTAAATGCTTAGGAGATTTTCAGACCCACTTATTCCTGATTGAAGCTAAGCCCAGACTTAAACCATGTCCGACGGTGATTTACTGCTGACCCTGCACTTTAGGCCAAGATTAGGCTTCATTTTCATCAAAATATAGTTTGGTGTTGATCATTGACTACATTACTACACTTGGTAACAGCATAACTCCAATATTGATTTTGCAGTGCATTTCAATGTTGCAATAACAACAAATTAACTGCACTGTAAATTGTTAATTGTCTGTCTGGCCTGAAGCATGTTAGTGTTCTGTGTTTAAAAGAGCCAATCTGTGCCTTATTCATACACAGAGCCAAACACCTAAACAGAAGCAAAGACACAAAAACACTATACAAACTCACACACATGCACCGTGCTGCTCGTTTACGAATCCAAACGGCAGTAAACAAAAGGAACACTAACTCCGTTACAGCTACATCCTGTTTCCTGGCACAATGCTATTAAACTGGGCCGATTGTGTGCTGATCGCTTTAGGAAGCGGCAGCGGCCATGGTTGTCAGGACGGCGGTAATACAGCAGTAAGTTACAGCAGCAGCAGCTGGGCTCTTCCCTCGTGCTCCTGTATGGACATTAGGGCAACAAGACTCGCACAATCAGCCACAGTACTGCTGCCAGCGTGACAATTTACAGTCGTCTGGGGCAGGCCTGTCACCATCAATTACTTCAGCAATGCATTCATCTACCCATTCTTTTAATGATATATCAGGCAACTAATGAAGTAGATCAGACAACAGAAAAGAACAAAGCAGTAATGTATTCCTTTCAAACATTCCATAATACCTTTCTACACCAGTCTTTAAAAATCAACTATTTATTCAAATAAAACCAATATTAAAATTAGAATTTAAAATGGCACAGATTCCAAAACACAGGTATTGGGCTGACATCAACAGAAAATGTAGAAATGTGGAATTAAAAATTCAATTTGGACCAATTCCAATAATATATATACTTGTTTGGCTGTTTCTTGGGTGTGTGTTTGCAGAGAGGAGATAAGTGAGTACATCCAGTACTTATTAGAACTGCTAGCCCAGCCTCTCGAATTCGAGATTAAACAAGCACTGAACTTCAGCGTGAGTAAACTTCAAAGACCCAACATGTTTTGACTGATCGACTGCACGTCAAGTAAAAAATTTAAAGTAATTCGTTTTTTTTCCTTTGAACCATCTTTGAACCATCGCCTGTCGCCATTTGGAGAATGTAACTAAGATGTAACTTGTTCACACCACAAAATATGTAGATTTGATCACAGTGCGGTAGATTTCGTGTTTGTGATGCACAGTATTCTTTTCTGAACGTATAGTGGACATAAGTGCTTAATTAACCACACTGACCATACTGACCACCCCTAACTGGAATCCTTAAAATGGCATCTCCGAAAAATAAAATTACACGCAAAATAATTTAGAAGACAGATGAGCTGAAGAAATGTAACTTTGCATTACTGCACAGTGAAATCAGTAAAAAAGAATAATAATCAGACATGTTTTGAGTAGTGCATCATTTTTTTTATATTACAGCACATTTAACCAGACCTGTCTGACGATAAACTGACATGACATCAACCATATTCACCATTAATGTGAATAAGCCAGTGTGTTCATGTTAAATATGTTTTATGATATTTAAAAAAGACATTATACTCCAGTTCCAGTTTCTAAATATTCTAAATAATTTAAAGTGTAGTGCTTTTTAAAATGGTGCATTATTATACTATTAAAGTGTTTCAGTGGCAAAAATGATTTCTATAGATCACCAAAACCAAATATATTCAGTATTTCAGTGTACTGTTGATTCAGGTGCATTTAGCCACAATTTTAACATTGCATAAATGTTTACATATCAGCGTCTGTGCACATTTACAGAACAAAATGATAACAAATGACAAATCAAGTGGCTGTTTTAAGACTAAATTTTGCCACCGTTATAATAATTGTAGAGTAAAACAATGTGATTACACCAGTTTAAAGAGTAACTCACCTGCTCTACTTACAAACACAAATGCAAGTTAATCCTCAGAGTGTGCAAGTCTTACAAAACGTCTCGGCCCAATTCTGTGAGATACTGGCTGCCTATAAAGATCAGGATTAGGTGCACAGCTAATTACTGCATAATCACTCACACTATTCAGTGCAGATTTATTAAGAATGTAAACTTAATGAATGCATTCAATTTTTCAACTCGATTAACTCGATTAATCGATTAACTGTCGTAATCTTGAGAGGAACTCTGCAGTTCTTGACCTATTCTGGAGCCAAGATCAAATGCAATTCTCATTTTAGAACTGATATGGAAGATGTGCTTGGTCCGTCAGCTGAGACCGGATAAAGCCAGTCCAACAAAGGCTGGTGGAGTGTGGAGAGTTCAAGAAAAAAGGGGCTCAGTCTCTCACACTCCACAGTTTGCCTGTTGGGATGAGAGAGTGGCGCTGATCCCTCACTCAGCCTCTCTCTCTCTCTCTCTCTCTCTCTCTCTCTCTCTCTCCCCATTCTGGTAATGAAGCTGTTTATGGGCTGCCGCTCCCCGCTGCCCACAGCAGATCAATATAGGCTCCAGTGGAGCAGAGCTGCTGGAGGATCTGCTCCACCTTATCTTTCTCTCACTCTTTCCCTCCGTGAATGACGGCTCAGAGCTTTCTCAGTCTGGTGGCTCCGGAGAAGGAGGGAGAGAGAGAGAAAGAAAGAGAGAGAGAGAGGGAGAGATACAGCAAACTGCTCAGACAGGAAGGGGAGGGAGAAGGAGGTCAAATTCTCGCACTTCCGCAATGTAGTGTAATTAAACATCTGTGGAATACAGCAGCCTAATTAAGCTCATTAGGAACAAAGTTATCAGTGGAGGACTCGGGGCTTCGGGGGCAGGGTCAATTAATTGATTACATACATATGCACGTTCTTATACCACCAATATCATCAATGAATACAACTCAAGTTTATTGAAAGCATCTGATATAAGTTGCATTTATTTTGTTTACATAAACCAGGATCCTGATAAAAAAAAAAAAGGGAAAGTGCACGATCATGCAAATGGACTCATTTTATACTGACAGTCAAAGGAGTGTAACAGTAACCTTCTGAAGTGCTAGTTATCCAGAACGTCACTGTAAACTAAGCCATAAACAATCCGTTTTTGCTCAATGCCTAGAAAATTCATACACAAAGTCATACTGTTGCCATTTTCTGTATTAAAAAATCTTTGACATGAATTGAAAATGAATTGTTCTTGATGTTGTGACTAGGGGTGAGCAATATAATAAATATATCACGATATTTAAACGCATTTTCACAATAAACAATATCTCAATATTCTAAAGTATAATACACAAAGTGGCAGATTCTAAAAAACTGCTGCTCAGACACTATTCCATACTTGGTGCCGTGATTTTTATTCAAAATACGCTGCACTTCCTCCAATGAAACAGGATTAATTAGACGCATTGTAACCAAACATGCAGTTGGTCAGCATTCTTTAACAACATGTTTGAAAAATGAATGTTAGGGAATCTACAAACAGCATGTGGAGGCAGGGCTTCGACACAAGCGAGCAAAAGAGATGGGACCCAATCAGAGGTTTTTCTGCTCCGTGTTGCCGTGACAACCAACAAGTTATCATTTGAAGAGTCACTGCCCACCGATACTTAATGGGGGGAAAACCCATATCGTCTTCAACTGAGGTGGAGTTGCTGATGCATAGAACAGAATTTTGAATCATTTGGGGGTAATTTTTTTCTTGATCCAAGCGCTTGTTTAACCCAAATTTACCCAATATATGAAAGTATGAGTGTGAAAATGGATGTAAATAAATAAACAAACAAACACCAAACAAACAAATTTACTTTTACTTTTTTACTTCACTGCAATTTAAGTTCTGGCAATATCCATACTATGCTGATCCTGAGACAAGTATATAAATAAAATGTATATTTTTATAAAACAGTCACATTGACCACCCCTAATTAGGACACAAAGTTCATGATGAATAGAATACAACGTTATTATGTTGACTTTTGCTCAAAGCCCTGTTTGTATGAGTGTGACGTGAGTGAACTTGCAGTCTTGGACTCAACACAATGCCCACCAGTGACCAACTCTAGGCAATCCATGCAGAGCTTAGTGTGTAGTATTAGCAGGTCACAAGGCTTTTTTAAGCATCTGAACTAAATTAATCAAGCATTTAATAATAATGGGCGAGGGGGTATTCAAAAACGGAGAGTAGACAGTGAGAGTGTGTATGCCGGTGTGTGTTTGACAGTGTAAGCCTGTTAGCATGTAGTGTGGACTGACAGTGCAGAGGCTAAACATAACACCCTCTGCTAAGTGTCACATCTTTCACTTTGAGTGACAGTCGAGAGTGAGTGAAAGAATGAGAGAGAGAGTGAGAGAGATACAACCCTGATAACGTGATGAAGGCTCTGGCGCACACACTGAAGGTTGGGGACAGTCCAGATTCTAGCGCACAGTCTCACAGGTTCAGTTCACACTAAGGGTCAGGCTGCCAGGGCCGTGCCACAATGACAAAGAGCACTGAAGAGTCTTCATCATCAGCCAGCGACAGCACGAGCCAAGGGGAAGGCCAGCAGTCTCACAGCATGGAAACAGTCCGCTCAACAACAGTGTGCTCTTCGAACAACGTTCTCTCGCACGACACGCAGAATGACAACAATAAACGACCTCTAACAGTTACGTTAAATACAGGATGTAATGGGGTATTTTTAGAAGAGAAGGTATGCATGTTAGAATTGAGCCAACTGTACAACTAAACCCTCGCAAACACGTCCGAGTCAACTGAGAGTATGAAATATCCTCAAATAATCCCCTTTTACGCTCAACACTCTGGACACTCCCTGGATACTTGAACTGGTCGATCTCGGGTTGTACGTCATTCACACATGCAGCCTGTAAACAGTGCTTTACTGGGATGCAGGGATGTTCTTTCTTGCTGTGAAAGGTTAGCATGTCAGCATGAAAGGTCAACAGCTCCTTCCTTTCTGAATCATGCACAAAATACATTCGCATGACTTTTTCCTCTCGCAAAACCAAAAACTCAGCTGTGAAAACAAAAAGGCACCACTGAGGCGGCCCGGCTTGCAAGGTAGATTTTATTCAACTTGAAAAAAGAAAACTGAGCAATAAACAAATATTGCTTTTTATCCAATAATACATTTTTGTGAACATAGTGAAAGGTGCCATTGATTTGCTTTAGTGAGTTTTGGACACACTATGAATTATATAACCAGAAGTACATCTAGCTTTAATCATGCAGTTTTTATGGACTTATGATGCAGCTGATCAATTGATCAGATGATCCATGAATATTTAAGAGGATGGGTCTCTTTTTAAACCCAAAACAGTTCTGGGTTCTCTGCTTTAAAACAACATATTTTAGCAAAGCATCATCTGATCATCTGTCATTTGGGCATCATTAAACCCCTGAACTATAGCTGTATTATTCAATTACTGAATTATCTTTATGCAGAACCACCATGTTCTAATTTAGGACCATGAAACCATGAAAGATGACAGTGTAGTAAAGAAAGTGAAGAAGTGTGTGCTACAGGGTCTAGGGAATATTAGGGCCCTATGATTTCCTAGATGATGCACATCCTCTTAGTGGAAAACACATTAAAACATCTATAAAAATGGGGAAAAAATAAAAACAAAAACAAAACAAAAAAATGAACATAGCTCAGGGCCCCAACTAATGAACATGAATTATAGCCTCAAGGATTGAGCAACATTCCAGAGAGTAAAAGAACACTTTAGAACCAGCAGTGTGGAACACAGAAAACATACTGTAATATTTGTGGCTATGACTGCACTTCAGATGCTTCCCACCAAATGTCTATTTTCTGGTGTCACCTAAACCATATGGGGAAATACGCCATATTGGGTGGACATATGCAGTGAAAGGCAGTATAGTGGGTGCGCGCAGACATGCATGTGTTCACGAGCACACACGCGCACACACACACACCTGCGCACACACACATCACAATAAATCAAACATGTCAGCCAGACTCCCAGAGGACCAGCACCACAAAGAGGCATCACATATGGACACCAGTGAAACACTGGAAGACACACACACACACACACACACACACACACACACACACACACACACACACACACACAGCTTACCAAGCTGTACCACACAAACAAATCACAGACATGCATACATACACCTGAACTGCACTCTTCATAGAGGGGTAAATGCACATGGCCACACTCTTCACTGCACATCTGTCAGGAGGAATCCAGCCAATCTACAAAACAAGCACAGACATGAAGCAGCGGACACCCCCTGCTAACTCCCCCCCCCATCCACACACAGACACACACACTACCCTTCTCTTCTTTTCTTCCCTGTCTCTCTCTGTGATACACTTCTTTGCTGCAGGCTCGGAGGTCCGGCTGTCAGGCTCGTTATTGATTTGCCCTCGGCATGATCTGAATCAGTCCTGATGTCCCACCTGCTCGACATCCTGCTAGGTAGAGGAGAGCTAACAGCAGCAGACACACACACACACACACACACACACACGTGTAGAGACACCTTGACAATATGATACATATATACAGCTCAACTTACACACACCTCACAGACACACATTCACAGTGCTATACAAACAGACACCTTCTCAGAACACAACCCTGACACAAAGAGACAGGAGCAGACAGACAGAGACAGAGAGAGAGAGAGAGAGAGAGCAGTTGAGAGAGAATGAGACATCAAAACAAAGAACGAAGACAGAGAGAGAGAGAGAGAGAGAGAGAGAGAGAGAGAGAGAGAGAGAGAGAGAGAGAGAAAGAGAGAGAGCATGAGGGTAAGAGAGAAAGAGACAGCAAGATGGACAGCAAGAAAGAGAGCATGAAAGAGTGAGAGCAAGAGAGAACATGATTGCAAATGCAAGAGAGAGATAGCAAGAGATAGAAAAAGGATAATGGGACTGATAGAACAAGGGAGAGAGTGCGACAGCCTGAGTGAGCAAGTAAGAACAAGAGAGCGAAAGAGTGAGAATGCACAAAAGAGATGAGAAAGCAGATGTTGTAACATTTAACAGAGAGACAAACAAAAAGGCCCTCAGTAATTAGAGGAGTCCTGCAGTGTGTGTGTGTGTGTGTGTGTGTGCGCGCGCAGGCGTTGTGTTTGATGCCACAGCTTTTCCAGATGACATCAGCTAAAGCAAAGCCTCCCCCGCCCTGTTTAGGGAACAAGGCTGAACGGGGTGGCTGAGTTTACGAAGAGAGGGATATGCCAGAGACTGCCAGAGTAGGTGGACACTTGATTGTGTGTGTGTGTGTGTGTGTGTGTGTGTGTGTGTGTGTGTGTGTGTGTGTGTGTGTGTGTGTGTGTGTGTGTGTGTGTGTGTTTTCAGGTAGGAGGTGTGTAGGAGGCCCTAAGAGGTCTGAGCAGGTTTGTGAGGGTGATGACATTATGTGTACACAAGAGAGAAGGAATGCATGTGTTTGTATATATGTGTATATGTATGTATGTGTGTGTGTAAGTGTGTATATGTGTACACGTGTGTATGCGTGTGATAATAAGAGGGTAAAAGCAGAAAGGAAACACATGAACAGGATGTAACTGGGTTTTTCCCCCTCCCTGCATTTACTCACTGAGCTCCCAGAACACTTAACCTCCGGCAGAGCGCGAGGAGCAAAGCTCTGCTACCCTGACAAGTCTCAGACCTCCTCTGTGATAATGCAGCACTGGACAATACATCCAACATACTGCTACTGTATTGGAGTCACTCTATCGTACTGATTTTGGGTTTTCAGTGAAATCGGCTGACAAAAACCTTCCACAGGATCCGATGGAGAGAACTGTGGGAACCAGCTAGTACTGGGATCTGACCTCACAAGCTTATGGATGCTAATTCGTCACTAGGCTACTACTCCACCTCTTCACACATCATCACATTCTTCCTTATTGGCCGACACCATTAGGCAACAAAATGCAATATCTAAATTGACAGGTGAAGTGAAGAGCATTGATTATCTTCAGCCACAGTGCCATCTGTCAAGGGGAGGGTATATAAGGCAGCAAGTGAAGTCAGCTGTTAAAGGTAGACCTGTCATGATAACTTTCTTGGGGGATAATAAATTGTCCTACAATTATCTGGGATACACACGATTTTAAGTGATAAACCATTTATGTCACATGTTAACAGCATAATGATGTAATTGTACCCTTTCAAAGAGAAATGAACTATTGATCATTACGGACATTCAGACATTACAATAAACTGTTAAATCCTGCATAAATAAAATAAATAAAACCATTGTCGTATTAAAAGGTAAACGTGTATTTAAAAAGGTGAAGAGAAGAGAAGAGAAGAGAAGAGAAGAGAAGAGAAGTGGCTCAAATACACACAATTAAACAAAATGGTTAATATTACACTCATCAAAATGATCAAGGTCACGTCCATCTATTGCACAATTACTCAATATCATAATTCTAGAAGAAGAAGACGACGTTGATATTTGTCAAGTTGTGATGTCGAGACAACTGGGTCACATTTTCTCTGACTTGAAATAATAGTGAAATCATTTATTCTCTGTTCAATGTGATGAAAACCTTAAAGTATAAATGTTTGTGGTGACAATTAAATACCGAGACTCAAACACAGCATGCTGGACATTTAAACAGTAAATATCAAACTGTGGATCTAATAACAGCTATATATCTTTAATAAACTTAAAGAATTGCACTCTTGGTGGTATTTTACTGTCTAAGCCAACTGCAGTGGATTATGCTGTTTGAGATGATCAAATAAAAGTCGTCATAATGATCATTTAACTGCAATGTTTCTACAACGAAATTTGCAGCCCAAATAACGTCCGCAGTAACAACCCACAGGTGGTTACCGACACAGCAGATGCAGCATTATGATATGGCCATTTTAAGTCTTGTACAAAATAACATGCGATATCAGAAATTTGATTATCTATGATTTTAAGTTCATTTTGTCCCACTTATATAATATCATCATGATGTAGTTACAGGGTTTTTAAAGAGCAACTCACTTTTATTAAGAATATTCAGACGGCAGAACTGGAATACAACAAATGTTCAAATGTAATATAATTAAACTCAAAACACCACCTCGCGAGTGAAAAACGAACACTGTGCAATATTAAGATCAGCAAACGTGATTGAGGTCATTTCCATTTATCATACAATCAGTCGATAAAAAAAAAATGATTGTAAAATGCAGTACAAACACACTCCCCTCCAAAAGTATTAGAACAGCGAGGCCAATCCCTTCGTTTTTGCTTTCGACTGAAAACACTTGGATCAGACACTGAAAGATGAATCAGCCAAAAAGAAAATCAAGATTTCAGCTTTTATTTCCAGGTATTTTCATCTGGATCTGATACACAATTCTGAAAATGGCACCTTTTGTCTGAACCCACCAATTTGTCTTGTGAGCAAGTATTGGAACAGATGAACTTCAGTCTTCTTTCTTTACAGCGTTTACAATGTTTCTGTCATCAGCTACTGTTTTCCTTGGTCTACCTGTTGGACATCTGTTGCTTAGTACACCAGTGAGGACGTTTTTCTTCAGGACGTTCCAAATGGTTGTACTGGCGATGGCTAATGTTTGTGCAATGGTTCTGACTGATTTACCCTCTTCTCTCAGCTTGTTTTTCACCCACAGCCAGCTCTCTTCTGTTCGTGCTGGTTACTCCTCTAACTATGAAGGCAGTCAAAACCCAAATCTGAAACTGAGAGTATATATATTCAGCTCTATTTATTGTTCAAATAATCAGTGCAACAGGACACATCTGGGCACCAACACACACTTGTCAGTCGCTCTAGTACTTTTTCTCACAAGAAAAATGGGTGGGTTCAGACAAAAGGTGCCATCTTCTGAACTGCGTATCAGATCCAGTTGTAAATAGATGTGAATAAAAGCCGAAATATTGGTCGCATTTTGTCTCATATTCATATTTTAATGTCAAATTCAAATGTTTTCAATCTATGGCAAAAAAAAGGAATTGGCTTCAATATTTTTGGATGGGCGTGTACTTTAAATACCTTAAGATGACATAATGTTACTCTTCTACTGAATGAACAAAATCTGAGACCTGAGGCAACACCCCATCTCAAATGGCACGGAATGACTCTGCAGTCTGTGCAGAAAATTGTTAGCATTATTAATTATTCATTATTATTAATCATCATCATGAATTTTTAAAGCGCATCTCCAACCTCAATACCTTCAGGTCTCCCAGTCTCTCAGTATAGCCACGTTAGGGGGTCTATAACAAGTGTGTGGAGACAGGGCTTAGTGAGGGGTAGAACAGAGCCAGTCTGAGGCTTTTCTGCTTCGTCAGGGCCACCAACGGAAGAATCATCATTTCAAAGGTCGCCACACACTGCTGTGTAATTCAAAGCCATACTTCTGCTTGAAAATGGCTACAAAACTGTCAATCATGTGGTTTCTAAGACTTCTACAGCCCAGATTAGAGTTTTTCTAGCCTTTCTGTTTTGGAAAATATGAGTAATAGGACGAGGCTCTGTAATATTTCGCTATTTTAATGGGATTTCGTTCATGATATCCTTACTTAAATCATTCTGTAAATGGTAACTGATTGCCGAAATTTATATTGTGCAAGCTTAAACAGCTGTAAAAAAATAACATTCAGGCAATGGTGGTTAAGTGGCCTAGTTTCACATACACTCTTTGGACAAATGAACTGGGGAAACCCACTCATTCAACGTTTCTTTTGAAAGCAAAAGCTATTAAAACAAGTTTATCCTGCTTTTGTTGGAGTAATGGTCTCTACTGTCCAGGGGACACTTCCTACTAGATTTTGAAGAACTACTCTGAGGATATGATTGCATTCTGCAACAAGACCATTCAGGTGAGATCAAGACGTTGGCCAATCACCACCCCCACCTCATCCCCAACTTATTCTAAAAGTAATGCATAGAGCAGCGTCAGCAATTCCACTGCTTCACAGCTCATTGCTAGGGGGGCTACATACCTCTCGAGCCAACACCTGGCATTAGGAACAGTGTCAATAGGTTCATGTCTTATTGGTTGCACTTCTTTGCAGGGACTAGACAAGCTGTGTGTTTGCATTTGCACATCTGTCAGCATAGGGGGCAACTTACCGCTGAATGCCTCCATGGATATTTAAGACCTACCCAACATATCCTGGCTAATTTGCTTCAGCATTTAAGACAAATTGCTCAAATCAGCATAAGCTCAGGCAATATGAAAAAAGAGCCCCATCATTGAGTGTTAGTTATTAGTAAGCATTACTCCAACAGGACCCTACACTCAATACACATGGAAAGAAAAAGCTACTCCAGACTTTGGCATGCGAGAACATGTAGCGTGTGGATGCGGGGGATGAAGGAGAGAAAGAAGAAAGAGAAAAATCAATGGAGAAAAAAAAGGTCCCCCTTATACACTGGAACATCTGGCCGCCGGGCCCCAGCTCCAGTGTTGTTTGAACTTCACTGTGTCGCGGTGTATGTGCATGTGTATGTGCGTGTGCGTGAGTGTGTTTGATGCAGCTGTAGGGGGGCTGGGGCTGTGGGGGTGCAGAGGAGAGTGGGGGGAGCATTTGGGGAAAAAAAAGGTTCTTAGATGGAGTAGGACATACTTCCCTTTCATCCCTCCTAGGGTCATTAACGTCGAAGGCCTTGAGGGCCTCGGTCTGTAAATAACTCAAATTAACAACAACAATCAGATCAGCAAGCTGCACCCTGAAAGAACTGCAGTGTTAAAACCTCTTCCATGTAACAGAGGGCATTCAACTTTAAGACTGGACTCCTCAGTTTACTCTTAACTTGTTTACACTTTCAGCTACATGGATAATGTTGCATCTAGTTAAATATGATTATTATCAATCAATCAAACAACCAACCAACCAACAAACCAACACTTTTCACTTAGAAGCCTCGTTCTAGCTCCACGTCGAGGGTAAACCTCATTTTCAGTGCAGCTTAGAATTTAGAGCTTAAAAGAGACTGGAAAGAAAATTTCAAATAAGTGTATTAGGATCAAATAAAATAACTACTTAATCTACACAATACACACATCTTAGATACATGAAAAAAAAAAAGATTAAAAGAACAAGATTTAACAATAAAGCTAAAAAATTCAAATAAAGCAAAAAAAAAAAATGATGTCAGTATAAAAGAATAAATGAGTGAACAAAAATTTAAAACTAAAATAGTAGTAAATTAAATTGTTAAATAACTAGTAAAAATACAGAAACAGAAATAGGACTGAGACAAATATATATATTTATAAAATAAAGAAAAAAAACATTTGATAAATTGTTTAAAAACAAAATCATTAAGAAGAAGAAATATAATCTATTTAAAATAAAGTGCCGTAAAACAGTACAGTGCACTAAATAAAGGTACATAACCTTTACCAACATTTGTATTCATTTGAGTGTAACAATCAGAAATCTGATTTTTACTTTAGCTTTAGTGCCAACATCAGCATATTAAAATCAATCACACTAACCATACACAGCAAAAAGTAGATGTACTTATATTTATGTACACAGTGATATGAACAAATACTACACTAGTATTAATGTTCCATTTAGATTTGCCCTTGATTTTACAGAACATGGATGAATAAGGACTAGATTTGATGTGACATCAAATCTATATTAAAATTAATTTAAAAAAAGTACAATCACAATCAATTAGGGATATAACAGTACACAAAAGAAAAGTCACGCACCATGGTTAAGATCTCAAGTTTCATGACTGTGGTATAGTGATGGAAAGAAAATGTGACAAAGTGGTTCTTTTTAATTCGTTTATTCCAATTTCGGACACTCACCAGCTTCAGTTAAGCTTCACAGCTCATGTTACTAACGGGACGGTTTAGGGCAGGGATTCTAAAACTTTTCATAATAAAATCCTCTTGTATTTAATTTTAATCAGTACACTGTTCACTTACAAAATAACAAATTACAAAAAACACTTCTGTGTTCAGCTCTAATGTGTTTAAACTGATTGTGATCTGTGTTGATCAGCTGTAAAACTGTTTAACACATTTTAAATGTGTGATTTCACCATCGCTGTGGTGGTTTGTGATGAATATGTGAACCATTAGACAGCTCCTGTAAATATGCTCATCTATTAAAGCTGGGTTGATTTTTTTTCTAATGAAAGAGCTGAAAGATTGACATTTCTGAACAAACTCCATAATTCAAACTCATACAGATATACAGTCACACTTCAGCTAAAAAATAAAAGCTTACAAAAAAGAGACAGTTCTGCTGCTGTGGAGGATGTTTAAGTGCCAAGGCTACAGCAGTCCATCAGTCTGTTGTCATGATTTCTACATAGCTGTGTCCAGATGAGGGAAGCCGAGTTTCGCTGGGGTGTCTTGCTCTGTTTAGGACTTCTTTTAAAACCTGACATTATGACAGAGTTTCAGATATTTAAGTTTTAATGTTTGCAGCTCCGTTCACAGTCCTTAAAAACAAAGTCTCCATCTACTTCATCGGTAATTAGCACAAACTAAAAAAAACTTAAAATGTAAGTATAATAGAAGGTAAAGGACACAGACACTGTGGAAGCAAACAAAGATTAGGCTGAAAACCCTCACAGAACCAGTACACGAGCATAGAGCAGTTTAGATCAGTAAATTCTGCACTCACAGATAAAAAACAGGGGACTTCTGGTAGTCCCTTACACTTCAATCAGAGAGGAAAAAAAGCCAAGCCGGTCTCTTTAGCGACTGACTAGTTCAGTTTCACATCCACCACAGTCTTTTTCCAGTTCCATCTGCACTTTCGTTTTAACTTCAGCTCTATGTGTCAGTAATAGAGGAATACAAACCATCTAAAGTCCAGAACCACAAAAAAAAAAAAAGACCTTCACAGATTGCACCCAAAACGTAGGGTTCCCCCGTTATTCTCACAACAGATCTCGTCTCAAGTTGTAATAATACCACAATGTTTCTATTTCTTTATGTGTGTGCAATGGTTTGGAGTGTACAGTCATTTTAAAACCTGATCGTTTTACTTAATATTTAAGATTTTCTGCATCCAGTCAGAAGAATTTCAGAAGGTTTTCATAGAGAACAGAACGTCTGCTCAGCCAGCTGGGACTGAATAGACAAGTGAGAAAGTTGCGCTTCCACGCATAACAGCAAGGTTTCATCTACATTAGACATGTGATTCACGGACCAGTTTTTAGGTGTGTTCTGATTGTAATTTTCAGTTATTTCTGAGATATTTGATAAATTTGATAAACTAAATTTCATTTTAATTTCTATTTCATCTATAAAACTGTACAAAACATGATTTACATAGTTTATGGACTGCTGACAGATTCAAATTCTTACATTTTTTGAAAGACAAAAATGATCATTTTATTCTATTTTATTGCAATGTAGTTTGTTTTGCGTCACAATTAAAATAGGATGTGTTTAAAGAGCTTAAGAATTGGTTAGTCCTCTAATATTAATGAATTCATTAATGTATTCATATTTCCATAATTAAAACAAGAATACTAATTACATGTACATGTTTTACATTTACAACTTACTAAATCAAATGCAACATGACAAATAGACTTTTTCAATTAACATTTCAGAGCAATGGAAAAAAATGTTGCAGATTAGAAATAAAAATGTACTTATGCAATCAATTATACAAAAATAAGATTCAATTAGTGATACCTTTTACTTGTTTAAACTGGATTGGTAACATTCCCTTTGGTTTGTACATGCTGTTGCGATGGTATAACTGCATGTTCATGTGAATCACCCCTCAAAATACTGCCGTTACACATTTACTGCTATTACACATTTACTGCTAGCAAGTGCAAAATAATCCCACAGTGTTAACATACCGCTCACAGCAAAAATTCGTGGTATCAGCATTATTATCAGCATTGTTGATAGCTTGCAGCACAATTTCTAATATAAACAAGCATTCCTGACAGGTCTGTTTATGAAATATTAGCTCCAAATGTATCAGTGGCTTAACATTATGAACATGAAATATAAGGTGTATGCTGCATGTCTGTTCATCTGTGCAATCATTGCTGGGCAGCCAATGCACTTGAAGGAAAGCGCCAGGTCCCCTGCTCCAATCAATCAAACACCTGTGCCGACCAGCATCACACCCAGAGAGATTTTGCTCTCTTGAGCTCCAGCTCTGTTGGAAAGCAACAGGAGCCTGGTGGAGCAAACTAACTTGCATAACAGTCTGCTAAAATCAGTGTAAAGAAACCTAGCCTCATACACCTTTTAAAACACTACTGTACATAGCCTTGCTGTGAACATGCAAGACATGTCTTCCAAAAGCAGCAGCATAAGGCCTCAGGGTTGTTCTTCCTCTGTAACTGAGTTTGTGCTCCTGTGTGTTGAGAGGATGATGACGATGATGATGATGTTGATGATGAAGCACCATGTTGCGGTGTGCATCCTGTAAACCTTTTGTGGTTTACTCACAGCAGATGGTGAAGGGCTGAAAGGTGGGCAGGTCCAAACAACCACCGTGATGTGTTTATCTGTGGAGAGAGGGCTGGAGCACGACACACACAGAGGCAAGGCACGGCCAGACATGCTGAGCTGCAAGCTAACTTAACAGACGCCCACTCGCACAGAGAAACCACCATGAACTGAAGGCGCTGAGTTAATTAAGACTGTGAAAGGAAAGGCTACTGGGGCAAAACACTACTGAACCTCACATACTTACAAAGGTTCCAAAAGGCAAAAGGACATTCTTTGATGTAAAGGTTTCAAATGTGTTGGAATTAACATTTTAAAACTTGAAAAAAAATTAACATCTAAAAAAATGAAAGAAATTGAAATAATTAAAAAAAACTAAAGTTCTCATTTTCCATAACAAATTTACAAATGTCATATTTTACTATTTTACACGCACAAATACACACGCACTTGGGATACACAATATATTGTATATATAGCAATAATATCTCAATGTGTGCAAGAGCAATAGAAGAAAGTGCAATGTCTCATAACACTAATTAAATCAAACATCATGCTGTAACTTTATTATTATAAAAGGATCTATTTTCTATTACAAATCTATCAAAAGCAGATTAAACATGACCAACATCACTTATCATACTTCAACACACAGAGGGCATTATTAATACCATGACATGTTGGTCCACTGACTTGTATAGTGATTATATAGTGTTATGGAAAGTGTTGTGATTAAAATTTCACTGAGATTTTAGTAATTTAATTAAAAAATTAAACTGCCATTTTATATGCATTACATTTAAAGATCTATTTCCAGCTGTAATGAGTAATCTATTCAAACTGTAATAAAAGATTTGATATATAATATGAATCTGAAATACACGCACACATATGGTATATAATTATATATATATATATATATATATATATATGAATCCAATTAACCATGACTCAGTTCTCTCTGTAATGAAACGCTGCCTCCTATACACAACATGCATATTGTCTTGCTCATTGTATCGTGATAATTTACATCACACACTATCCAGCCATAGTACAACCTTATTCAAATATAGGCAAAGTACATACATCAGACTGGACCAAGCAATCATTTACATGAAAGTTAGAGTACTGGCAGACCTGAGAAAGTACTGAACTTTCAATACATTAAAAACCGTGCAGCTCTATATTCATCTAGGGGTGGGCGATATGACATTTTATTGTAATATGTCATATCATCAGGGATATCGTCAGTGCTTAAAAGACATCAAACAACTGCATGAAAAAAGTGCAGTAAGACTTGTTTAATTGGATGAACTATTTTAATGAACACCCCTAGCTCCAAGAATCAAAGTATATGAAACAGTGAAGATCATTCTGACAGAACAAATATGAAAACAGGAAGAGCTACTATCAGCTTAAAACACCCTGTTCTTTGTATAAGAAAACATTCCAATCTGGCAGATATTCTTTAAATGGCATCAAACTTTCATGACAAATGGGCCAACAATGGCCACAATGGCTTGGAATCTGCTTATACTCACTTCCATTCAAAGTCGTCTCAAAAAGCATTTGAGAAACCACACTGTTCAACTGTTTAAAGTGAGGTGGATGAAAACTGATGGCAGCTGCCACGCAGTCAGCACAGTACATTAGCTCTGCGAAAGCCATTGCCGAGAGTGCATAATCCTCCCTCCCACACCACTTATGAAACTGACAAGAGGACGGAGAGGACCAGAGCATAGTGCATGCCACGTCCTTCCATTATCTGCAGAGTTAATGCAGAGCTCCATTTCTCAGGTTAGGCCAGGCCTGCTGTGAGCAAGCAAAAAGCAAGAACACCAAGATGACAGAGGAACCCATCTTTGCTATCTTCTCTAGCCTTCTAAAAGGCCAAACCTCAAATATTTCCCTGTGTAAGCTCAAATGCTAGCACAAACCATCTCTATCACCATAATAGTGTTATGCTGCTCAAAACTGAGCTCACCTCAAAGCCACAGCAAGCTTTGTGCATTTCAACACTTTTGGCCCCGTGTTTAGGCAGCACGCTCAAGCTAATTCTCAAAACAGATCGCATATATAGCACATGTCCAAACGTCTGTGGACATCCCTTAAAATGAATGCATTTGTCTACTTTAAGTTGCACCCATTGCTGACACAAATGTGCAAATGCACACACAGCTGTGCAGATAAACATGAACCTGTTGACACTATGCCTCATGCCAGTGCAACTGTGACCTCCATCCAATACTTCTGGGATGAGTTGGGTAGTGGGGGAAGAGATGGGGTGGTGATCATCTAACAAACATTCAGGCCTCAATCAAGCTCTTATTTCGGCTTGGGTTTGTTTGCATTAAACAACGATTCAAACACAGTAAGGGCAATGCTCTGGTATAGACAGTTACAAAATAAACCCTTAATTCCTTTGAATTCAGAAGAAGCAATGAGCAGGTGTCCCAATACTTTTGTCCATAACCAATGTGTGAGTGTCTAATTAAATTAAACATTTCAACATAGGGCCTTAGAACATAATCAGCTTTATTTGCTTGATGTTTTTAACTGGTCTAATAAAGGCCCTAATCAGCTTTATTTGCTTGATGTTTTTAACTGGTCTAATATATATATATATATATATATATATATATATATATATATATATATATATATATATATATATATATATATATATATATATATACACTAAAAGGTGTTACATCCAAAGTGGAAAAGGACATTTGGCTGTTAAACCTTTCCTGCAGTGGTGTGTGTCTATTAATATAACGTGTAAGCCAAATAAAGGTGTTTTGTTTACAGTAATATAAACAAACCATGACAAATATGCAAAATCTACTACTGCCAGTGATAACACTGTAGACGCACTGGAAAATAAAGTCCTTGGGAAATTTTGGCAAACAAAAATGATACAGCATAAACAAACAAACACAGACATCATGCAAAGCCAGGTTACCCACATGGTAGAGGAGCAAACTCATTTATTGGTCAGTGCTGAAAAGACAGTATTCCACAACGTGCAATTCTCTTCAAATAGCCAAGGACCATAAAATGTTGTAGCACCAACTACCATGGAACAGTGCTCTAAACGACAGCCAAAAAAACCAGAGTTGTATCTTCTCAAAGATGTATTTGTTAAAAATATACCGAAAGCTTAAAACACCAGGTAGGTCTCAGCTGCTGCTCGTGATGGACAGACCTTTTAATACAAAATCTCCCTCTCAAGATTCATTAATGCACATTAGAAATGATCTGAACAGGCTGTACTTACAGATCACAGCTATAACTGACAGAAGGTGGTGCAGCTAGAGAGTTTATAAAGATGTGTGTAAAGGTGCTGCATTGTTTGTCACTGGCAACTGTCAACTCAAATGTCTGAATATTCCAGCAGCAAAGTTTGATATTCCTGAAAGCTGTACTATTGCATCTCAACAAATAGTGTATGAAAGTTCAATTATCAGAATTTTATTCAAAAAGGTAAATTGTAATTTTATACTGCCTAAGTAAAGTGAAATATTTCAAGTATTTTTTTAAAGCCAGGTGTGTCTTATAGCTCATGGAAATCATCCAGAATCTTCATTTATTACAACAATTAATTTTGAATATACTGTATTACCATTCAGACAACAACAACAACAACATCAAAACAAAAAAAATCATGTAATGAAAGACTAAAATTTAATGTTCACATTCTATAATTAAATTATGGACAAAAAAAGTACAATGCAACATTTTTTTCAGATACACTAATATTTGGAGCATCCTACAACAGCCTGGTGTAAAGAACATGTTGTACATATGTGACTAAAATTGCACAATGTGTACTAAATTTATCGACCCTCGTACAAAAAATTACTATTAGGCAATTAAAAAGACGCAACCCAGACAGGCAAAAACACAACCACTGGAACCTAATCATAACCCTTATCAAACCTTAACCTTAACTATTAAGCCTAAAGCTTACCTCGTTTCTAATGTTACCCTAAAACTAAACATAACCTTAGTGTAGAATGCAAAATTGAGCAAAATTGAAAGAAATGAATGGATGTGAACTCCTGCAGAAACAGTAAGCACTGGCACCATGTATTCTAGCTTCTTGTTTGTGTACTTTCAGAGCCGTTTTCTGAGAACTTGTCAAAGCAGTGCCACCAGAGGTCATATGTTAAATAGTGTGTGAAAATCATGTTCATGGTATGAAATGTTCGGCGTACACTTTAGTCATATATGTATGTATTTTTTGGCCATACAAAACAACCAAAGTATCAATGTCTAGACTTATCTAATAAAGGGTTTCTCTTGGGTCAAGCTCTAGCTGAAGCTGGAAAGGTTGAATTATGTATTATGTAGAGTTTAATTAGATATTTATTTTGCTGTTCTTCATTCATTGGACAAGAGAAAAAGAGAACCACAGCCATTTGTTGCACCAAAACACAGCACACATATGGGATATACTAGTAGAGATATAATAAAGCTCTCAATGGCTAATGACCTATTAACTGTGGGCTGAAATCACTATTAAACCTACCATCACCCATCAAACTACTGGGTGAAAAGATCTCTGCAGCAAACTGTTCTGATTGGCGGTAATATGACCCTTCTTACATACATATTGAGATTTTTTCCTTCCATTTTCTTATGTGCATTTTCCAAAATCAGGAAAACCCACTACAATATTATACAAAAGTAAATCTGCTCAGAGTGTCCCACAGTCATTAGGATGTCATTTCTCTGAAGTCCTTGGCAGTGGCCTTATTCCAACAGTGGACCATGAAACATGCCTATGAAAACCACAGAATGAGCCCCGCGAACTGAGACTTCGGCTACAACTACTACATCACTTTCATCCACTCAGCTTGGCAACAGCGTCTGCGTTCAATATGACCGTGCTTTCCCCCATTCGTCTCTATCTCAGAGTGCTGTTAGATCAGCTCTTAATGTCACTACTAATTGATGCTAATGCATTTAGACCATCACAGTCAGACAGAGACATGTGGAAAATCAGCAGTCAGCCAATAGTGTTCAATGCAGCACAACTGGCGAGGTCAGTTTAGTGCCTTTGGCCAGAAGACAGATCGCATCAAACACCTCCACCAAAGAAAAAGCCACTTCCTTTCAGACCCTCAAGAAAACAAGTCAACAGGAATAAAACTGGGATAAAAGTTGTTTTATTATTATTACAAATATAAAAGGGGGCAAGTTCTTCTTGATCCATGCATTTCAAATCCAAGGCTAATTGCATTATCTGGCCTTAGAACATTCTATTTTAAGTTAACCAGCTTTAGGTATGATTAATTAAGGGACCCTTCACAGCACAAGGTTTTCCAGCCTTTGCAAATTAATGCTGGAGAACAGCCTTTATTTTGCTGTGTTTGCAAAAATAAGGAAATAAAGGAAACACAAAAGATTAAGCCTGGTTTCATAAATAACTGTGTAATATTGTTTGATTTTCCGGAGTCTCTTCTTCTGCTAACTTAGATTCAAAAACTAAACTCTATTCATCTTTCTTTGCATGCTGTTCAATATTTCCCTCTTCTGCAGCCAGCATAAGTAAGGCCGCTGCTTGGCAGCAGGGATGATATTTACAGCAGGCACAGAGTCCCATGGCTGGGATCAGGAGGTGGAGTGTAATTACTAAAGCATTCATGCAGCACGCAGAGAGGCCAGACTACAAACTGGGGGCCACTTCAGCATGCTGATATATTCCAGCACCACTGGTTTGCTTAATTTCTGATGACTGGTAATACCTTGGTTAGGCATGTATCCCAGTTTAAGTCAGCATATGAAGACTGGGACATCGGCATGATGTACAAAAGACCAGCAACCCAAAACCAGGTTTCTTTAAGGCAGTAGTCATGTTACAAGTTACATTCCAAGAAAAGCCATTATCGTTGCTTTATTGATGGGGATTTCACCAACACTGGTACTGATACATAGTAAATATCACCTGATGTTATTGGTCAGGTCCTGCTCCCCTCTACCCTTCTCTCCTTCTGTCTCTATAGTGAACCTCTCCCCTTTGTTTGTGGGCCACCACAATGAAACCTGGAGGGCAGTGGACCTCACTCTTGAGATTTAAGACGCGGAGACATGGCAGGCCATCAGCCAAAACCTCTGCTCCAGGCTCTGAGTGTCACAGTCTACAGCAGCATGTCAGAACAGCCTGTCAGCCAGAGTCCGCAGGTTAACAAATGCTTCTCTACCGCTCTCTCACCCCAAACACCCACTCACACCTCGCCAGACTAACACATACATCCAGCAGTTTGTTTTTCTACAAAGCTAGGACTTAGATACAGTAGTTATATTGTTGAAAACTATTTCTCTGTACAATAGGTGTTTGTGTAAAAAACAAAAAGGTACAGAAAACTTAAATCATGGAAGTAATTTTCTATTTGTTTAAAAGCACAGGTTTGGTTTCAGATTTCAGTCACTCCCTGCATTCAAATTCTGCAGCAGAAACTTTTCTTGTATTCTTAAATCTGATCTATTACAATATTTCTGTTTTATGCTCATATTTTTATGCAACTGTTTTTCCAAATGTTCCGTTACTTCTTAGGCAGGAAGACGTTCTCGCAGGAAGAAGTTCTCACCAGCAGTTCTGGCAAGCACATTTGTCAACTGAGCAGAAGCAATGATACATCATGCAGATGCCTGTAATTGCTAACTTGGTCACAAAGACTTTCTTTAAAACGTTACGGCTACATGTTGATGCTGCTCAGTGCCTGCACTGCCCTTAGCAGTTGTGTGTGTATTGCATCTCACAGAAGCACTATCGTAATTTCGGAAGATGCACACAACTCACACGTCAAACACATGATTACTGTGCCTTTAAGACTTGTATAAGATATACTCCTGAAGTATGAGTGTACAGGGATAAACGGCAAGCGAAGAGTTAACTATATGCAAATGAATGGGTCCTTGTGACGTCATAGTGGGCAGAGATATGTAAATGAGTCGGTTCTCATGTGCGGGATATGAAAACAAGTTGGTTATTGTGACGGCAGAGGAATAGGCATGCATTTCTTAGCTAATGAGTTTGTTTTTGTGACATCACAGAAACAGATAATGAGATAATGGCTGTGACCCAAATGAATTCCTACCTCATTACTGTTGCACTACATAGACTGTTTAGTTCTCTAAGCTGTGGTAGAAACTCATGAACACACTTCCTCATTTTCAACATGCATAAATTCCAAATAAACAAACACATGAGTTGTTGAGCATTTAGTTTGACTGGAACTATGCTTAGGAGGGCCTTAGTCCTCCCGTTAACTAACTCGATGGGAAATCCAAGGGGTTCAGTGACTCGTTATCATTGCTTATATAAGTAAAATGTTGTCTGCGTCATTTCATTCCACTGGAAATGAAATAACAGACATACTCACCAATGCCCTTAAACATAAACAGTCAAATATTTATTTGGTGCGGCCCAGTTGTTTCTTGTGCCAGTACAGGAATGGGTGGGGAATTGTTAAAGAACTGGTAATTGTAACATTGGAGAAGCAATACATTCAAAATGGGCTGTTTTCACAGCACAGCTTCTATATATCTACTGCATGATCTGGGGGAGTGAACAATGTGAACACCGCTGGGTTATTATTTCAAATTGCTTTATATCAGAAATGATGAATTCATTTTTCTAATATAGGGGACCTTAAATTTAAAAAAATAATAATAATAATAATTATACAAACCAAGTACTGTATGATAACTGCAAGTAATAATGGGCTTTATAAACAAGAGGTTTGGATATAGTTTAACAAACAGATGGAAACACTACCGTTTTGAATTTACTGTAAAATTAGCGAATAAACACGTATTGCCCAGAAACAGCTTTTGGGCAACAGTGCTTGCCTGTATGTAATAAATGTAACTATACGTATGCAATAACCTTAAACTTAGTAACCCAAAGGAATTTTTTTTTCTCTTGCAGATTTTAGAGATTTCGATAGTCCCAATATTGTAGCCCTACATTTCCTGCAAAATTAGGTAACATATAACCCTGGAAAAGACACAGAGCCATCCCCACATGCGCAAGTCTGTTTTCTCCATTATTCCTCCCCTGCAGAGAGTGAGGAGTCTGAGGTCTGCAGGAGGGAGCACTGTCAATTCCCCCCAAATTAAACACCTCTGCCAAGAGCTCATCCATAATCAGCACCACACGCCACACAGAGGCATACTGGGCTACAGACCAACAACCAAAAGCGCCGCTAGTTCCTGGCATCATCGAAGGACTGCACAAACTTCTTCTAAGTGTACAGCGTTTACCTAAACAGTTGCAGGGCCAAATGTGATGATGTATTCGAAAAGCACATTCTGGAAATGTTACATTTGGCCATGAGGAAACCAGAAAACTAAGATTTTCCTCTAATAATACTGAGTGAAAGGGAGAAAAGGGGAAGCGTGACAGAAATCGGCAACTTGCTCAGCTGTCCAGAGGCCTCTGAGCGAGAGAATATTATATGCTGCTCTGACCCATATGAATCAATCAGAACACCTCTGGGTATACAGATTAAAGCGTTGTCCTCGAACTTCCCCTTTGAACATGCACATAAATAACACTAATCAAGAAAATTACAAGACTGAGTCCTTTGGCAGATTTGACACACATGACTAGTGTGGGTCAGTGTGGGCAATTACCAGCTACTCCTGATGAAACGAAAGGCCAGAGCAGACCAAAAGGCACAGAGTAAGTTTCAGTCATGTGACCTGAACTCGCCATACTCCCGGCAGCACTTTTAAAGTAAGGGTCAAACTGCTGTCAGAATGGAATGAGCTCATCCGGGGATCAGGCTGAAAACAGTGACAACACGCAACAATTACTTCAAGAAAAACATCTGCCAGTGGCAAAAGACCACCACCACGAAACTACACAGAACAACCTCTCACAAATACACACACCATATCTTCTCCACAAAGCAAGCAGAAATTTACAACATAGCATATCACAAAACCCTACCATCACTCATTGTGTGCAATCCGACAGACAAAAACTCTAGCAGGAGCAAACAACATTCTTCAAGCTTTGTGCGCACAAAACAGAGCCCTGATGCAGATGTGCAGAAAATCCCCTACCTGTCTTGTGACTGCTCCTCATACATCCTCTCCTTGCCCTCTTTAAAGAGGCGAATAGCCCTTTTAGATTTCTTCATCAGACTGTCAATGTAGACCTTAAAGTAATCGTTCTCGCTGAGCTGCACCAGTTTCTGGTTCTCCTCGTACTTGCACAGGATCATCCTCAGGTGCTGGTAGGTGTCTGGAAGGATGTCCAAGATGTATGGAGGGCTGTTTTTCAACTGGAGCCTGGGGTTCTGACATAATCTCACCTAGAAACAAAACACAGTCTGACTTTAGGCCTCTGATGTATAGTAGACCACCTCATGGCCCACCTATTTCTAACTAGAATACATAACAACCCACGAGCAAACATAATAAAAATGTTTTTGCTTTATATTTCTAAATAAATGACACTGAAAATGTAATAATTAGAAGCTGAACAATAGCTTAAAATAGCATGTGCTTATTAAAACATCTGTCCTAAATGTTACTTAATGAGCATTAAAGATGTGTTGCTAAAGTCAGACATGTCTACTAGCAAAATGTGGACTTCTTTAATTCTGTCTAAAAGCCGTCTCTCTGTCAGATCCCATGACAACACAACTAAACTTAGACTTATTAAAGTGCCATTTCCAGCCCACTATGGACTACTGTGCATGGGCCTGCAGACCACGAGAGAATGCTTCATGGCCCACAGGTTGAGAAACCTGCAGTAGACCACAGTGAAGCATGTGATACATTTACAGAGCATGGGTTTAAGTCCATAAGAATTTGTTTTATTTTTCCCTTTTTTCAGATTTATTTTATACCCATACAGATTTAAACCCTGTAGGTTTTAAAGCTAAAGGTTGGCACGAACCCTTGCTTGATATTGTCGCTGTTCCCTCAAGACTGTCCCCCTCAACTCCCCACCCACCACCCCCGGCCAAACACTGTCTCCCATCACGCCCGGGCCAAAGACTGTCTCCTCCAACACCCCACCCACCACCCCTGGCCAAAAGACTGTCTCCCACACGCCCCCCACCAAAAGACTGTCTCCCACACGCCCCCCACCAAAAGACTGTCTCCCACACGCCCCCCACCAAAAGACTGTCTCCCACACGCCCCCCACCAAAAGACTGTCTCCCACACGCCCCCCACCAAAAGACTGTCTCCCACACGCCCCCCACCAAAAGACTGTCTCCCACCACCCCTGGGCCAAAGACTGTCTCCGGTGTTCTGGTGTAGCACAGAACAGCTGCCCAGACTGGGAACTGAACCCAGTGGTGGAGATGTTCTCTGTTGCCACACCAACCATGTGTTTTAGCACAATCCTGAATGTCCAGCAGCAGCGACCATGTGTTTATGTTACACACAAGCTGTGAATTCCCCACTGCAGGACTAATACAGGAGTCTTTACCCATCCTGTTCTTTATCTTTACTTCTTCCCCTCCTTTGTTATTTCATGTCTGTTTTATGTGAAGTGACAATAAAATTGATGTCCTTTAATAAACTTATCTTCACTTTAACTAACTGTTTATAAATGTCAGCCTGTAAACATTATTCTTCTGCTTTCACACACAGTCTAACTTGCCAAAACGGTGATTTGAGGGTTGAAATCTTTGTGATTAAACGACTGAATCGTGTTCGGAGAGTCGACTCGACGCGCGAATCAGAGAGTCGCAGGTTCACGACTCCCGTCCCAAAGAGTCGGTTCGGCGAGCCGAGCCGCGCGGCAGGGAAACGGGGCTCTCACCACTTTGTCCATGAGTTTCCACGTCTTCTCCACGGTCCTGCGGTCCGCGGCGGCTTGCTTGGGGGGTCCGACCACGTCCTGGATGGCGTCGATGAGGCCCAGAATCCGGCCTTTCCGCGGGTTCTGCGCCCGTCCGCCCAGACCCCGGCCACTGAGAGCGGTTGCCATTTCCTCCGCACTGTGGGGGAAACAGCGCCCAGTAAACACCAGCGCACTACTTAGGGACACTCGGGAGACACAGCACACAAACAAAACACGCAGGAGGTGCAGCGTGGGGCGTCCGTGGACTCTTTAACTAAGTTCACGCACCCACGCACGCTGACCAAGTAACCATGACAACGGAGAGGCGATTGTTTACAGCAGAAGCGATAAACACGCTGCGCTCTTTATTTCTCCAACTAAAGTTACAGCCGCTGTGCATTTCACACAAACAGGGAGGAGATCGTCTCGGCTGAGCAGCGCGTCTGGCGCTGTAAACACTAACAGTGTCAGCCTTTCCTCGCCCGAAAGTCAGTCCACTTACTGCGGCAAACAGACGGAACGTCAGCGGAGAGTTGCCGAGTTGAAGCAAGGAGATCCCCGCCAATACAAACGAATACGCAGACGAAATACGCCCGAAACTACTACATATCTGATCCCGACTTGCTGTCAGAGGCGTGCATTCCTCGTTATCCTTCTCGCAGGGAGGCTTAAAGCTCCTATAATCCCGGTTTCGGCCGCTGATCTGCTCGTCGGCTCGTTTCTAAATCACTACGCGGTTAAAAGCCGTGGAGCAGCGCGAGCGGAGCGGAGCCAACACCGCGGGGAGGAGCCAACACACAGGCAGCTCGCAGCGGTGGGCCGGACTATGCAAATTAATAACCTCCCCTCCCGCCAATCAGAATCCTCAAACGAGGTGTGCACCTAATATTCCGAATGCTATGCATGGAATTGGCTGAAATGTTTAGCGGCTCCTCCCATTTTGTTTAAATATGCAGATGGGTGTTGTCTGAACGCCGTCACTTTCCAGTGGAAACTAATCGCGGTGTTGTGACTCATTAGGCGAACCGAGCAGCATCCTTATTCTGTACAAACACCTTATATCATTACAATAAACAGAAAGAGGAATACCGAATAGAATGTCTAATAAAGTACAGACAGATAGATGGATAGATAGATTTTTATTGATCCTTTGGGAGGGCTCCCTCAGGGAAATGAATGTTCCAAGAGGAACATCAGTACAGTTCACTTCATTTTATTTGTTATGTAACTTAATGAAGGATCAGATTAACGGTTAAGATCATTTTTGCAGCCTTTGCACAGGGTTTAACCTTTAAACACACACACACACACACACACACACACACACACACACACACACACACAGTCAAATAAACATGTGGTAAAACATGTAGTAAATCAACAATCAGTGGTTTGTGGATACATCATATTTGTGGAATATTTATATTTTATAGTCTAGTTATCTTTAACTAAAAAAAGCAATGCAATGCAACATAGATTTTGTAGTCGTTTTCAATTAAGTATTAAAGTAGTTATGGATGCATAGCCACCCTGTCTTTTATAATGTTAAAAAAAATCAGGGAAAAAAAGCTTAAAGAGTCTTTATAAAGGGTATTTATAACACTATTACATAGAAATCACAGCTTCTAAACATTTTATAGCTGATAAACTTCCTTAAATTCCTGTAGTTGTAATTTGTTCTGCGCACAAGGCAAGTAGTTCAAATAAAAACTATATGGACAAAAGTTTTGGGACAACTGCTCAGTCATTGTATCTTCTGAAATCAAGTGTTTTTAAAAGCAATTTTCTTTACTGTTCAGTAAAGTTTTCTACTAGATGTTGGAGCATTGCTGTGAAGATTTGATTGCATTTAGTGACAAGAGTGTTAGTGAGATCAGGAAGATGGATGATCACCACCCCAAATAAACATCCCCAAACTCATCCCAAAACTACCACTACCAGGTTCATGTTTGTCTGTCCAAATCTATTGGCAGTACTTTTATAGAGGGACTACACAAATTCTGTGTGTGCATTTGCACACATAGGTCTACTTTCTTATTTTTTTTAAAAAGGGTACCCAAACATTTGTAGAAGATTGTATGTAAAATATTAGTATTTTTATTTGTTTATGCATCTCATCATATCAAGCAGAAATCCAGTGCTACTTAAATACAATGAACACAGTTCATTCTTACTTCAGTGATTTTAAAATCATTTGACTTAACTGATTTTGGTTGTTTTAAGACTTAGGAATATTACACTGGAACCCAACTCCTTGAGAAGGGTTGGACCCTCCATTACTCTGGAGTTGCACAGGGTGAGAGATGTCGGACTGGTGTGGGCTTTCTTATAGCTCCCCAGCTCAGCCGTCTCTTGTTGGAGTTTACCCCAGTGAACGAGAGGGTCGCCTCTCTGCGCCTTTGGGTAGGAGAGAGGACTCTGACTGTAGTTTGTGCTTACGGGCCAAACGGCAGTGCGGAGTACCAGACCTTCTTGGGGTCCTTGGGGGGGTACTGGAAAGTGCCCCAACTGGGGACTCCGTTGTTCTGCTGGTGGACTTCAACGCCCACAGGCAACTGTTGACCTCAACCGGGGATATTGTTGGGTGGTGGAAGGAATACTTTGAGGATCTCCTCAACCCCACCGTCACGTCTTCCAATGTAGAAGGTGAGGTTGAGGACTCTGAGGTGGACTCGCCCATCACCCGGGCCGAAGTCACTGAGGTGGTCTGTAAGCTCCTCAGTGGTGGAGGCCTGGGGGTGGATGAGATCCGCTCGGAGTATCTCAAGTCTCTAGATGCTGTTGGGCTGTCTTGGCGGACTTGTCTTGCCCAACCAGTCCATATGTTTTATGGATTTGGAGAAGGCATTCGACCATGTCCCTCGGGGTATTCTGTGGGGGGTGCTGTGGGAATATGGAGCCCAGAGCCCTCTGTTAAGGGCTGTCAGGTCTTTGTACGACCTTGTACGACGAAGCAGGAGCTTGGTTTGCATTGCCAGCAGTAAATCGGGCCTGTTCCCGGTACATGTTGGACTCCGGCAGGGCTGCCCTTTGTCACCAGTTATGTTCATAATCTTTATGGACAGAATTTCTAGGTGCAGCCAGGGGCCGGAGGGAGTCCAGACTGCGGGGTAGACCCAGGACACGCTGGAGGGACTATGTCTCTCGGCTGGCCTGGGAACGCCTCGGTATTCTCCCGGAAGCTTTCTGAGGTGTCGGGGGAGAAGGAGGTCTGGGCATCCCTGCTTAGACTGCTGCCCCTGTGAAAGAAGAAGTGGAAGAAGACGGATGGATGGATGGATGGATGAATGTTATAATGACACGCCAAAAGTTGTGACATAGCAGTATGTAAATCATGTAAATCATGAAGTTTTACCTCAGAAGATATTTTCAAAAGATTTACTCCCAGAGAACATAGCAGTAAACCATCAATCTTGCAGCAGCCAGAGTCACCCAGGCAGTCATAACAAAATCCTGGGGCAGATTTTGACTTGCTGGGCCTAAAATACCCACCTCCACCCATATCTATATAAGTTGTGAGGTGTTATATAAGTTGAGGTTGAACATGGCAAGGTGAAAAATTATTTGATATTGAGTGAGGCATGAGGTACTGTATATTCCATTTCCCAACTTGTGCATGCATTTAACATTCCTTGATTTTAGAAAATGTCTTAGAAGGCATTACCACCATCAGTGGATAGTACAGGTTCTAGTCAGAACTGTCCATTCAAACAGACAAACAAGTCTGGCAGAAAACATATCAACATTCAATTAAGGAGGCCCAACATGCATACTCACAGGTCATTGCAACATTTTTTTTTTTTGCAACAGTCTTGGGACATGAGACCTGGTTCTTGACTTTTGGGTTTTTAGAGTATGTTCTTATAAAACAAATACTTTAAGAACAAAAAAGGTAAATTCCTTTAAAAAACATGATTTGTTTTCTTAAAAAAGAGACAATACTCCATTTATCTTTTGTATAATTTTATAATAGATATACTGCATTTTATTCCTTTATATTTAATGTCAAAGCAAGAGAAATTCCTTGTACACACAGAAGGAATCAACTGATTGCAATGCACAACTCGCAATGGTGTCATGACTGTCATGGACTGTCAGAATGACAGCAGATCATTTTCAGGTACAAGTCCCACATTTGTGGTGGAGATGACCAACGAATCCATGTGTGGAGGCATTGCATTCTGTGCCAAGACGGATTGTTGTCATGCATCAAATATCCAGAAAGCCTGGTGTAATGTTGTGGGGTGAAATTATACAATGCCAAATCGCCTTTGGTCTTTATAACGAACACTTTCACAGCCCAACATTACATTATTGTGGTGCTAAAAACAGTAGCCCTACCATTTCCGAAAACACACACACCAGTGCACTATTCCAACAGGACAATGCTCGTCTGTATGCTTCTGATGTCTCAAGAGCTTGCCTTGAAGACAAAGATACTATGACATGGCCAGTCGCATCACCAGCCCTTCCTCCAATTTAAAATGTGTGAGATGATATTGGACGGGCTATCAACACTCCATTCCACATAATCTGCAGAAACTGAGTGTGAATATTCAAGATGCATGGAATAGATCATTGCTACTTCTGTATGTATAGCTCAATAAATATCGCCCATATCAGTTTAAATGTTTAATCATTTATTGTTCCTGGTATCCTTTATCTACTTCCTGAATAGCACTGCAATTTGTGGCTGAAATTATTTGTGAAACTAAATTTTGAATTTTGAGTATAATTTATAACTTCAAAGCTCAACGATGCTTTCATCATTTTAAAAATTCTGCTTTTTTATTATGTGCACACAACACCTCTCATGCAGGGCAAAGAATTAGTTTTTAAGGTTTCCCCAAGGAGACACTTTTGTATGAATCATGGCAGTAGGCTAATTCAATTTGAAACTGAGAAAACCATTTTCAGCTTCATGACCATACATAAAGAGGGAGAGTGTGAATCACAGGCTAAAAATTCCTTTTTCTGCAAGGTTGTGCAAACACATGGTCAAATGCATTAGGGTAAGAATGGCGAGAACTCTTATCTCATTGAGCAGGAAATAACAGCAGCTGATCTATAGGCTAATAAACCACCCACACATTTGTATGATCTGTTTATCACGCAGCTCAGAACATACTGTGCCAAATGTCCTTATTAAAGATATAATCAACAACAACAGCCTTAAATACACCAGAGTTGTGTAGGCTATTAGCTACAGCAATAGCCATTAAACACATGCTAATCCACAGATGTGCTATTAGTAGCCAATCTATGAGTACAACCAGGGTTTAAGTTAGTATAGATTCATATTCATCTTGATTCATCTCTGACAGCAAAGCACCACTTACATCAACCATGTCACTGTTGTGTTGTTTGTTGAGAAAATGTGTATGAAGGTACAATATATGGCCTCAGTTCATCTGCTGTGCAATTAGAAACTCACAACCACAAAAGTCACAAGTACAGTCATGGTTTGTTTGAAAAATATGCCCAAAAATGCACTTTTAGTGGCTCATCGGCTTCATTTCATGCCTTTATCTTTGCTCACAGGAGCCTCACAGGAGAATAATCTCAAGCCTCTGAAGCCAGAGGACATGTTATTCAAAAGACTTATTCACGTCAGGTTTCAGCTCTCTTGCCTGGCCTCTGCAGTCAGCAGCAGATTTTGAAATGTGAGCCTGGGCCCATGCATTCAGTGCTGCAACAGGCACGAAGTTGGCAGTGCGAACAGCGCACCCCCCGGGACACGACCAGCAGGTCACCCGATACAACGTCTCTTATTGAAGCAGCCCTCTCTCAGGCTTGCCGCCCTCACACTCGCCAGCACCAATGGATCTGTGCGCTCCAGGGCCTCGTGTGCAAGTCCTTTATCAGAAAAAGAATAAAAGGAAAGTGAGAGAAAGGGAGAAAGAAAGGGAAAGGGTGTGAATCCTGGCTTGCTGTTGCTTCATTGTTATACATGAGGTATAGATATCAAGCTGTAAAATACTAACAAAACCTCAAATAAAGCTGTATTTATTAAACTATAACCTTAAGGATGGAAAAAATTAATTTACTCCTGCTCATTTTGGGATTCATAACATGCTCACATAAAGTAGAGAGGTATTTTATTAAAGTAACATTATGTAGTATTTTACCTTAACTTTGTGATGATGTCTGCCAGTAATTGTCACACTAGAGCAACAGCATCTCAGACCAAAACAAATATTCATATTCAGTCTTGCCTTCTTCTTCCCAGAGAAAGCAGCTGCTGAACACATACAAGCACAATGGAGTACTTAGATAAGGAAGCAGTGTTTTTGCCAGTGTTTTCAGCCCAAATTCATTAAATCTGTGTCATCATCTCCAATAATGAGAAAGCTAATGTTTAGTATAACTGCCACTTCTCCAGGATTACAATGGCACTACAGGCAAACAGCTGGGCTCTGCAGGATTTGAGCAGGATAATCACAATGCTAACAGGCCAACAGCGAGGCTCTTCTGGATTTGAACAGGATAATCTCAATGCTAACAGGCTAACATTGAGGCTCTGTGGGATTTGAGCTGGATAATCACAATGCTAACAGAACAACAATGAGGTAGGGTGGGATTTGAGGAAAATCACATAATAATAACAATGAGGATCTCTTGGATTTGAACAGGATAATAACAATGCTAACAGGCTAAGAGTGAGGCTCTGCAGGATTTGAGCAGGATACTCACAAGGATAACAGACTAACAGTGAGGCTCTGTGGGATTTGAACAGGATAATCACAATGTTAACAGGCTAACAGTGAGGTTCTGTGGTATTTGAACAGGATACTCACAATGACAAAAGACTAACAGTGAGGCTCTGCAGGATTTGAACAGGATAATCACAATGCTAACAGGCTAACAGTGAGGCTCTGTGGGATTTGAGGATAATCACAATGCTCACAGGCTAACAGCGAGGCTCTGCAGGATTTGAGGATAGTCGCAGGGCTAACAGGCTAGCAATGAGGCTCTGCAGGATTTGAGGATAATCACAATGCTAACAGGCTAACAGCAAGGCTCTGCAGGCACGGTAATAGTATTTTAGCAGGATAACAGCAACGCTAATACCATAAAGATGGCTCAACTGACTGCATGTTCAATGACCTCCCTATTTGGCTTTATGGTAAAAGCAGTTAATAAGTCCCTTAATTTCCCCGAGGGAACCCTCCCAAGGAAGCAATAAAGTTCTATCTTATCTTATCTCTAATCACCTTCCAGGAGTGTGATGCTCATTCATTATTGCCATATGTAAGGAACACCAGAAGAGCAACTGTTCCTTAGTGACTGAAAATGTCAGAATGTGATCAGACTGTCTGCAAGAATGTATTAAAATCAATAAGAATACAGGTCATTAGCATCATGCATTGATCTAGAGAAATTTGGAGATGAGTTGGTCTGGTTAGATCTGTCATCCTTTCCCATATTCAACACTAAGAGGACACATACAAACATTAATATTTAACCATTTAAGTGAGCATATTCAGTGGTTCCATCATGCTGTGTGGTGTCTTTTGGTGACAAGACCCATCTCCTCAGGGGGACCATTTAAATCATCAATACCATTAAACAAAAGCTTACTCTCATTAAGCTTCCATTAACTAAGTTTAAATGCAATCAATAACCTGCTAATTGCAAAAAATCTGATTTTGTATTTACGTGCATGTGAGTAATCAGATAATGGGAAAACCAGGTTGAAAATGAAAAATGAAAAAGGCAGTAATTAGATTTCTAAAAAGAGAATAATCTCAGAGAAGTGTGTGAATGAGGTGGAAGGAAGGCAAATTCATTGTTTCACCCAGCTAGTTTGTGCAAGGTGGAGCACCTGATCAGGGACAGCTGTAGCTTGTCTGAAAGAGGCATGAGTTTAGAGGCCTCATTCACACCTTGCATTCACATGCATGCATGATCTTATCATAAGTGGCCAGCACACAGTACAGGTCTGAACAAGATACAATGGCTACATTTTCATGCATCCTAATAACCCATTAATAATTCAATCTAATTGCTTAGTCTACGTATGCTCACTCATACGTGTATTCATTTACCATAACTTGGTCAAGATTACCAAAACCTGATTACAGGTCAACCAGGGTTTAAAACCAAGCTCTGAAATCTCTCTCTCTCTCTCTCTCTCTCTCTCTCTCTCTCTCTATATATATATATATATATATATATATATATATATATATATATATATATATATTTTACAATTCATATCTGATTGAACATGGTGGGTAATCCTTGAAATAATCCATTAAATAGAATATTAATTGCCATGTAAACACCAGTATCTGATTACATTGGAATTGTAATCTGATTACAGTATCTGATTACATTACATGATTACTCAATTAGAAAGTTTAAGTACATTCTATGCTTGTGCAGATTGTTTGGTAACCTAAAAATTGTAAAGCATGCAATAAGGAGCTGTTGTATGGAAGTTGGATGGAAGTTTCTAAAGTCAGTATATTACAAAGCTTAGAGCCAGAATGCTAAAAGAGGTTCTGATCCATCTACATTTCTGTTTTAAGAAATTATGAATGAACTAATGCAAGATCGACCCCTTCCTAACACGAATGAAAATGGTGTGGATTTTGGGTTTGCTTATGAACTGCTGGAAAAGACGGTATGGAAGGCATGTTTGGATAATTTATGGTAGTTACTGAATCAGAAGAATATTTTATTAATCCCAGAGAGAAACGGCATTTATTACAGCTACACCTATTTATGTAAACATGTAAATGTAGATAGTCTCACATTGTACATTCAATCACTCAAATCACATTTGGAGGTGGACAGAGATGCACATTATTTTTTAACCATATCTGACTAAAACCAAAACTTTTTTATATGTGTGTGCATTTCGTTTTATGTGAGTTGAGCTTCAAATATATTGTTAAATTTCAAAATTGCCCTTTTTTCATATATATTTATAATCTGATCACAAGGTCACAGGAGACACATTTAAAATGCCAGTTCTGAAATGCTATGCAATTTGGCAATTGTTTATGATTAGAACCAAAAGAGAACAGAATAAGACGTATACATGCAATGATAAATTTTGATGACTCAGCTAAAATATAGTTCTTCTGCAAAAACTACAGAGTTGACATGATTAACAGCAGATTGTAAAAGGAAACTCAACCCCAGATTGAACAGAAGGATAGTGTGAATGGTAGATTAAGAGCCAAGGAAAACTTCCTAAGAGAAACAAACTGAACCCCAAGGTCAAGGTACATCAGTGTCTGATTGCACCACCCATCACTTTTTGAGTAACAGTGAGCTTCATGGAGGATGACCAGGACAAGAAACATAAAAAAGGTGGGAATATTGTTAAAATTCATTTTGACAAGCCACGGTGCTTCTGTGACAATGTCTTCTGCACACATGAGATGACACTAGAGGATTTTGGCAAGTCACATCAGCTCTATGTTCACAGATAAAAATGAAGCTTTCAAAGAAAATAGAATAATAATTCTAAATCAAAAAATACCACCAAGTGTCAGAAATCTGGTCTTGGGCCTTCCAACAGGAGAGTGACCCAAAACACAGCTAAAAGCACTAAATAATGGCTAAAGTGGCATTCTATGAACCCTGATCTCAAGTCTATCAAACATTTGTACAAAAGGCGAACACCAGTTTTACCAGCCTATTAATTGCTGTTTTTGAATTAAAAAGAATATGGGTTATTTTGACTATAAAAAGTATTCAGAGGAACCACTTTGTGTCAAAGTTTAAGAAGAAAACATTTGTTCTGAAACCATTCACATTATTTTGGTTCCACAGTGACAACTTTTGCACCCTATTCATTCCTACAGGAAAAATCTGAACAGAATTTGTTACTGTGGAAAATGGATGTTTGATCAAAATATGTATATAAGCCCAAATCACAGAGCCAGACCAAAAAGATCTGCAGTTGAAAGTGTTGATCTGTGTGTTGTTGTCCATATCACAAACCAATGGCATGGGCTTGTATGTGAGGACATTGGAAAGGAATGAGTATCTGACAGCACTCAAATAATCTTCAACATATTTACTGTACTCACAGATAAAACATGAATACTTCAGCACTCTGGCCTTCCTCAGCGTGCTCATGGTATGCCAACCAACAGAAAAATAGAAACAAAAACAATTCAGAGCATTTCTTAAGTTAGTAGAAATCATTTGATTGAGTGCATAAAAGTTAAATGAAAGCTCCATTTGAATGAAACATATCTAAGTTTATTTTTCAGGTGCTCTATGAGCCATGACATCTCATGATAATCAGAATGAAAAATTACATTTTTCTGATAGAAAACTTTCTGAGAGAACATTTTCCAAAACACAATAGGAAGGCTAAATATGGAATGAACAGTGATTAATTATTTCAGGATATCCAGAGGAATTTGTGGGTTGTTTTATTTTAATAGAAGGTTACCAGCAAATTTGTTGACATTTTTAAAAGTTTAAAGGAAGTGAAAAAGACAAAGAGGCCAGATGGAATTGCTGACTTTAGGTCATACATAACTGCTGATTTGCTTCACAAAACATTAGATAATCAGCAGAATCTGTCTTCTCCTTCAGCATGTGATTTCCCTTCCCTTTTTCTGACCTGTAAAGGTCAAGCATGTTGTAACAACTCAAAGAAGAGAGAGAGAGAGAGAGAGAGAGAGAGAGAGAGAGAGAGAGAGAGAGAGAGATATTTCAGATGTTGTCTTTAAACCCTGGTTGACCTGTAGTCAGGTCTTGGTAATCTTGACCAGGTTATGGTAAATGAATATACCATGAATATACGATGACAGAAACCGTTACTGCATCATTTCCCAGCTCTTACATTAGCAAGCATCAGTGGCTGACTTTTGAGCATTTTTGTATTCAACAACATCTGAGGTCAGCAGAGAGTGACATGCCTCGGAGTCTCTTTCCATCTCTGCTGTGCATAGCGGAGACCAAAGGCCTTGACTTCAAACTGAACTGTGATGATCAGTATCGCAGGCATTGCTGTGAGTCATGCATAGCTGCAGTGACTAAGTCGGAGTGTTTAATAAGGGGAATGGAGCTTTTAAAGCATTTGACAGGAAGTTTGTGGTACCTTGGCTGTGTTTGGGAAACATTCTGATCATCGAGTATGCAAATGGTGACCACAGAGCCCCTTCAGTCCCTCCTGAACAGTCGAACATGAAAACAGCTACTTTGACATATGAAATATGTTAAAACCATAGACACACATTTAGAGGAGTCTAAGAAATGCCAGAAATTATGTTATTTTTAAGAATTTAATTGCTCTCAGAAGGTAGGATTTGATTTAATGTAAAGAACGCAGTATTCAAAACTCATGTTTATGTGATATCTATGTGTAGATATGACAATATGGTTACTACAGAGAACACACTGGTGTGATATTTTTTTTTTTCTGTGGTATTATATTAACAGAATTTTAATTTAATGGCCTATACAAACTTGATGTAATAGTTAAATTCATTTATTTACAATAATTGTGAATGTCACCTTAAATATTGCAGAAGTTCCATTTTGGGGCCTGAGGCTGCAAAGGTGGAACAGGTGGAACAGAAATTCCAAAAAGAAACTAGAGAATACGAACTGACTTCTTGTTCTCCATATAGTGTTTTGGGAGGTTTACTGCATTTTTGTGTGCAGGAGGATTAGAAGTGATTCACACACTGATGGATTTACTTGTACCAGCCTTGTTTATTAACATCTTATACAGACTGGATACTTTCCTGCTGTTTCAGACAGCTAAGTCTACCAAGAGATTAGTGTATGTCTGAAGATTATAACAATACAAATTTCTAGTTGGGAAGGAAGTTATGGCTATATTTATCGCACATAATGCCAGTTCTCTGGTGGTCCTGTGAGGTCCTGTCCACTGAAGGGCAAAGTAGGCTAATAATCGTGTCAAATAAACACAAAAAAGTAGGCACATGTATTTTTTTAAATCAAAACATGGTCAAATTCATACAAATATTCAAATTATCTTAATTCGTGCATCTCAAATAATGACAAATTTGAGTAGTCTAATATCTCCTGAAAATATCAATGTGTTATGTGTCTCCTATAAATGCTTATTTAATGTTTTGTTGAATATAAGTATGTCAAACTATGAAAACATCCCCCTAAATTTGCCTTGATTTCTAAAGGTTTAATGTATATTACCTGACACAGCCTGATTATTTCTTAATAAATTATAAGTATTTTTTTTTTTTGATTTTGAGGTGCAGAACTGTACTAACCAAATAAGTAAGCCCACAAAATAAAATGTAAACATATTTATAGAGCCTTTTGAAAGAATAGGGTTTGACAGAAAGCCCTCAGTTGTAGTCAATCAGCCAGGAGGTGTTTAGTGTCTGCAGTCCAGCTCTAGTGCAAAATTAAACAAACTTCAGCCACCAAACATCTCTTGCCTGATTGACTATGTTTTGGGATACAAGCAAAACTGTCAATTTACATTTTCTATAAACAAGGTCTTTAGCATTTATACCTAGCTCAAATCTAAACTGTTCCGTTTCTTTGTCTCTATGTTTCCTAGAAGGCAAATGTAGCTGCATTCTGCTCTTTCCTATTCGGCCTATCCAGCTCCAACTTTATTGTGGTCCTGAAGGCTCCCATGCTATGGCAGGCATCCATGTGCGGGTACAGCAGAATAAACAGAGGCCCAGCAAACAAACACAAATATCCGGCCATACAGCCTACAGGCCAGAGAGGGGAGCTGGCCGTTACCCTGCTGCATCTGAGATGACAATAGAGTTTCCTGAGGCTGCCGACCACGGTCATGGTAAAAATGACCTCCCTTTAAAGCAAACCTCACATATATACATAATTCAAATCATACATACATATGTTTAAGTATATCAAAAGGCAAAGGTTTACATGGGTGTGTTAATTTGTTCACATGAAAATTACTGTTAATTACTCTTATTTTACATGATCTTCCATTTAAAATCAAGAGTATTGTCATTTTAGAGATGGTACGTGAGGGATGGCCTCTAATGCCGATGCACTGGTGTTGGTTAGACCTATGTCTCTTTCTCTCTCTTATATCTTAGTCTTGAGCTGCCCTCACTTGTTCTGACTCCCTCCATCTTGTATCCACAGTGATGGCCATGGCAACAGGGCTATATAAAGAGTTCTGCAAGCTTGTGCTGCTCTGATAAGGCCTAAGAGTTTTCAAAGAGGAAACCACTGAAGACAAGAAACAATCCGGTCAAGCAGAAAACCCCACAACACTTAATCTGAGCTGCAGCTGGTTTAAGGGCAAGTTTACACACACACACACACACACACACACACACACACACACACACACACACACACACTGTATATATACACATTCACACTACCTGCAGGGTCATGCTCTAGGACTGTTTAGTACGGTTGACTTTACCACAGCATCATCATAAACGTCGTTGTCATCATCATCATCATTATCATCTTCACTCAGAGATCTTTAAGCATTCAAGTGTAAGTTACAGAGAAATTGAACCAGGGTTCTGTCACCAGCAGTGTGACTAAGCTCATGAAAAGGCTTGTATGAAAATCAGACGCCACATAAAACTCCTGTAAATCACCCAGAGAGACTAACTTAATGTTATATGACATGTTAAATGTAGACATGGACATGTAGCCCTGTTATATACAAAGGTCCAAGCTGTGAGCCTGTATTTAAGTCATCACTTCTTATTCTCACATCACTCTCATAGCATTGGTAAATATTACCAATAACATTGGTAATTATGACATTATGACATCAATGTCATAGGCCCATTATAGACTCTTTATTGAGTCTAATAGACTTGATCATCTAAAACACCAGCATTAATATTACAATAGTTATTCTGCATCAATAATCCTAAATGTAAGGAGTCATCATATTTCCCTGTCCATTTATTATGTGTGGCTTTATGTTCAGTGTGAGTAGGTGGAGCCAAATTTTAAGGTTGAATGCATGGCAACTTTACTTGTTTTATAATTTAGTGTAGTGGTTTTAATAATTTTAGTGGTATAATTTAGTGGTAACCATCTTCTTCTTTCTAAATAGCATTGCAACACTTCCTAAATCAAATTAAATCGAATCAAGTTTATTGTCACATCACTTTGCACAGGTATAAGGATGAGTAAAAAAAACTTAGGTGCATAGACAAGGATAGGAAAAGAAAAAAGATAAAGAATATAACTATATGTAATATACAGTATCTATACATTAACACAATACATACATTATACACACATTATTGCACAGAAACATACATTATTGCACCATAGAAGTTCTGTGTTTATATAAACTATAAAAGGAATGTTTGAATTGTATTTACATGTACACTGGGTATAGAATTAGATGTACCTCTAGTGTGAGAAGGTAGTGGGAGACAGTCTGTAGTGTGTGTAGTGGGAGGAAAAGTGTATGTGGTGTCAAGGTGTGGTGGTGTGATCAGACAGGTGTGACTAGCTGTGGACTGGAACACTGGGCTAATGACTGTTTAGCAGCCTGGTGGCCTGGGGGAAGAAGCTGTCTCAGAACAGCTCTCTGGTTCTGATCCTCATGCTTCTGTACCTCCTACCACTGGGTAGCTTTCAGAATAGGCAGTGGGTTGGATGGGTGCAGTACTTTTACAATCCTTCTGGTCTTCCTCAAACAGCAGCTTAAATATAAATTCAGAAGGTTTGGGAGTTGAACCCCAGTGAATTGCTCGGCACCACACTCTGCAGATTTTTCCTCTTGAGAACAGTGCAATTCCTGTCCCAGGTGGTGATGCAGCCGGTCAGGATGCTGTGTTCTGATCATGTGAGATTCTTAAATATGTAAATACCAAGGAACTTGATGCTGCTGACCCTCTCCACAGTGTTTTCAATGATGGAGACTGGGGAGTGCTCTCCTGCTTTCTCTCCTTCTCCACTACTAGCTCCTTGGACTTGCTGACATTTAGAGAGCGGTTGTTTTCCTGGCACCAGTGTGTTTCCTCTTCTGGATGTTTTGTTTTTATGATAAGTGTATTTGGGTACTCAGGTTATGCTGTACATGTGATATACTATGACTAATAATATCACACTGATTTGCATTGTTTTTATATCTTGCTGAATTCTGTTTTGAGATAGAAGCTGTACTTTATGCTCCTTCTCAAATGACAGTGAGCTGTGAAAAATCATCATTATATCCTCATTATAAATAGAGCTTCATCAAAACATGATTTACATTACTTTCAAGTTAGCTCAAATGTGTACCATATTTTGAAAGTGTTCTGTTGGGTTCCTACTGGTTTCTTAAGTATTCTCATATATTTAAAGGTGCTCTGAAAGTTTGGGGTCTATCAACTCCCAGTGCCATGTGGGAAGAACAGTCTGCTGCTCTGCCTCAAATCTTTCTCTCCCGTTAGGAAGGAAATGGGCCTAAGTCTGACGTTGTGAGGATATGTAGGCTGCAGCCTCTTACATCACCGGGATCCTATTCATTCCCGCTGCGCTGAGCCAGAGGAATGTGAATGCTCAGGAAACGACGTCTGTGAAGAGGAGGAGGAGCAAGGCCTGCTGCACTCTCAGTCCGCCTTAAAAGGAAGCAGGATTTAACTTCCAGCCTTCCCAAACACAGCGCTCCATGCGGTATCTGTTCCCACACAAATTCCAAGTTTCTTTAGCCTCTTAAGATTGGACAATTGTTCATTTAATAGGAACTACTAGGGACTATCAGATACTGCATTCATTGGATCTTCTGTTGCAATCGTGATGAGTTCCATTCCAGGGAAAAAAGCATAGTGTACCTTTATTTTGATCTGTTAGCCAATCTAGAGAAAACAGAGGTCATTACCTAAACTAGAATTCCACCTGTTTAAAACACAAATTACATAATTAAGAGCAAAACTGCCCAATTCTAGAGAAACTTAGTGAGAACTACATGATTTTGTGTTTCCTCTGCTTTAATATATCCATGTCAACTCATTAAACACTTGTTAATAATTGGTTAGTAGGGTCAGGTGTGCTGAGAACAATGAAAATGCTAAAATATCCAGGGCCAGGTTGGGGGACCAGTGCTATAAAAGGTATATTGCATGTAAAATAAATTGATTAAATGGTTTTCAATTATCTGCCTGATAACTGAAAGATTGTTTACAATACCTACAAAACCATTTTTTCTTTAATTTTGTCCCAATTATACCCCCAATTGGAAATGCCAAATATCCGATTAAGACTCTCCCCCTCTCCTCCTGTCACTAGGAGGGTGAAGACAAGTACATGTTTTGGCTGATACGTGTGAAGCCAGCTAGTGCCTCTTTTCAAACTGCTGACATTACATCATTACTGGGCACCCAACATGCTCGAAGGAAATCGCTGTGTCCCCAGCTCTGATAAAACTAACGCTTGTGTCAACCAGCATCACACTAAGTGAGATGTGGGGAGAAAGCACCATCTACCCACCCAGTGAGAGTATGGCCAATATGGCCAACTCTGGATGTCGATGGCCAGATATCCATATACATACAGTGGGTTCTAAGTGAAAACAGTACCAAATCAAATGGTTATACTGACAGACTGAGTAGCTCTTGACCAGTATAGGATATGTTTGATGGGTTAGCTGGTTAGTGTTAGTGTTTTTATTTCTTATAGAGCAAACAAATTTGAGTGACTGTCTCATATAAATACTTTCCAGTTTACTGTCAAATACACGTACATCAAACTACGGGGAAAAAAGGCCTAGGGTTCTAAAGGTCATATTAGTGAATGCCCTTTACTACTAAAAAGTTGAATTTTCTAAGTTAGGTTTTACTCCACTTTAAATCTCATTATAAGAAAAAGGTTTAATATGGTAGAATTGAATAAACATTGACTATCTCACCGACTGTTGTTATATTTGGCATGAGAGACCGCTTGAGGCTAGTGATTCATTAGAAAACAATGGTGTTCTAGATCATTTTTAAGCTTGTTAAGCTAAACATATTAAGCTCTTTATTACATACTTTGTAAACAGCTCAGCATAATCATTACTTCTTTATATTTAGAATACATGTTCATCTTCTTGAGTGTTTATGAGCAGTAATATATCAGAGAAATTTTGTGTTGTTAATTACTGACACAATATCAATGGCATCTCTGGTACCTGCTGAATCTGCAAGTCACTAGTTCTGGCTGATATCATCAGTCAACTGACTTACTGACTAACCAACATGTGTGCTGACCTAAATGTTCCTCTGCTGAAATCAACCAACCATGCTGCACACTGATTAGATCCTCTGTTCTGAGGATAAAAAATATCCTTTCCATTCATACACTGCCTCTACTCTACCCTAGCTGTATTGTACGCAAGATCTACTACAACCCCAGTTCAAATGAAGTTAGGATGTTGTGTAAAACATGAAAAAACATATTTTCAAATCTTTTATAAGCTACATCAAAATGAATACACTACAAAGAAAAGATATTTAAGGTTAGAACAGATCAGTTTTAGCGCTACTATATGCTACCTTTACTATACCCTAGCTCTACTATACACTATCTCAACTATACCCTATGGCTACTACACATTTACATTACATTTACATTTATGGCATTTACAAGACGCCCTTATCCAAACGACTTACAAAAGTGCTTTGCTGTTCACTCTGAATATCCTTAGCTAGTAGACAAGGCTAGAATCTAGAGATTCCTCAAGGGTAGTTCCTGTTGAAACAAATGTCTTTATGGAGTTAAATACTCCTGAAACAGATGAGTCTTCAGTCTGCATTTGAAGACAGTGAGGGACTCAGCTGTTCGGACTCCCAGGGGAAGTTCATTCCACCATTTTAGTGCCAGAACAGAAAAGAGTCTGGATGCATGTTTTCTTTGTGTTTTGAGGGATGGTGGGTCAAGCCGAGTTTTGACCATTGCCATCATGCATGGAGGGGCTGGGCCATTTTTGGTTAGGTAGGTCAGCATCAAGGTTTTGAATCTGATGCGGGCAGCTACAGGGAGCCAATGAAGGGAAGGGAACACATGACTGAATTTAGGAACATTGAAGACGAACCTTGTTTCTGCATTCTGGATAAGCAATGGTCTGATGGTCTGCATAGGAAGGCCAACCAGTAGGGAGTTGCAGTAGTCTAGTCTTGAAATGACAAGAGACTGAATAAGCACCTGAGTGGCCTCTCTAGACAGAAAAGGTTGAATTCTCCTAATGTTGTAAAGGAGAAATCTGCAAGACTGTGTCAGGTTTGCAACATGATCTGAGAACGATAACTGGTCATCCACAGCTACAGCAAGGCTCCGTGCTTCAGCAGATGGAGTGACCAGTAAGTTCTCAAGGGAAATGGTAAGATCAGGGTGAGGACCAATGCTTCCAGGAATTAATAGTAGTTTGGTCTTGCTGGGGTTGAGTTTGAGGTGATGGGCTGCCATCCATGATGTGACATCAGAGAGTGGCAAGCTGAGATCCAGGATGAGACCTGGGTATTGGAGGGTGGGAAAGAGAGGATGAGTTGAGTGTCATCAACATAGCAGTGGTAAGTAAAACCATGAGAAGATATTACTTTACCAAGAGGAGTAGTGTAGATGGAAAAGAGAAGAGGACCAAGGACTGAGCCTTGTGGAACACCGGTGGAGAGTCTGCGTGGAGCTGATGTGACTCCCTGCCATGTGACCTGGAAAGAATGCTCTTCCAGGTATGATGCAAACCATTGTAATACAGAACCGGTGATTCCAATTCTACCAAGGATTTACAGGATCTTGTGATCTACTGTGATCTGCTGCAGAGAAGTCAAGGAGAATTACAACAGATGAGAATTTGGCTGATCTTGCAGCATGGAGTTTCTCAGTGACAGCAATGAGAGCAGTCTCTGTTGAGTGTGCCAGTTTAAAGCCAGATTGGTTTGGGTCCTGTAAATTGTTCTGGTTGAGAAGGAGACATAGCTGAATGAAGACAGAATGTTCAAGGATTTTTGAGAGGAAGAAAAGTATACCCTAGCTGTATTAAATGGTAGCTATATAATATGTTACTTCTACTACACACTAGCTCTACTATAAATTAGCTCTACTATACGCTAGCTCTATTACTCACTAATTCTACTAAACCCTAGCTCTACCATATGCTAGCTCAACTATACCCTAGCTCTACTATATGCTGGCTCAACTATACCCTAGCTCTACTATATGCTAGGTGTACTATACACTAGCTCTACTATATGTTAGCTGAACTATATCCTAGCTCTACAATACCCTAGCTCTACTATATGCTAATGCTACTATATGCTAGGTCTATAACACACTAGCTCTATAACACACTAGCTCAACTATACCCTAGCTCTGTTATACCCAAGCTCTACTGTACACCAGCTCAACTATAGCCTAGCTCTACTACATGCTAGCTCAACTATACCCTATCACTACTGTACTCTAGCTCATATATACATTAGCTCATCTATACCCTAGCTCTACTATATGCTATACCCTAATTATACCCTAATTCTAATAAACACTACTTTTACAATTCACTAGTTCTACTATACCCTAGGTCTATTATACACTAAGTTTACTATACACTACTTTTACTATATGTTTGCTCAACTATACACTAGCTTTATTGTATGCTAGCTCAACTATACATTAGCTCTGTATATGGTAGCTCTACTATATGCAAACTCTACTATACACTAGCTCAACTATACCCTAGCTCTTCCATATGCTAGGTCTACTATTCCCTAGCTATACTTTACACTAGCTAAACTATACCCTAGCGCTACTATATGCTAGGTCTACTATATGCTAGTGCTACTATATGTTAGCTCATCTATACCCAAGCTCTACTGAAACAAAAGCTCTACTATATGCTAGTGCTACTATACGGTAACTCAACCATACCCTTGCTCTACTACATGCTACTGCTACTATATGCTAGCTCTTCTATATACTAGCTCTGATATATAGCTCTATTATATGCTAGCTTTACTATACACTCTCTCTACTTTACACAAGCTCTACTATACAATAGATCAACTATACCCCATTTCAACTATACCCTAGCTCTTATATATGCTAGCTCTATTATGGTAGTTCTATAATACACTACTTCAACTATATGCTAGCTCTACTATACACTAGCTCTACTGTACCCTAGCTCTTCTATTTGCTTGCACTACTATGTGCTAGCTTCAACATAGGCTATTTCTATTATATGGTATCTCTTCTATACCCTAGCTGTACTGTATGCTAACTCAACTATACCCTAGGTTTATTATACACTAGCACTATTATATGCTACCTCCACTTTGTGCTAGCTCAACTATACCCTAGCTATAATACTGGCTAGTCCTATTATATGGTAGCTCTACTATAGCCTAGCTCTACTATATGCTATCTCAACTATACCTTAGCTCTATTATACACTAGCACTACTGTTGGCTAGCCCTGTTCTATGGTAGCTCAACTACACCCTAGCTCTTCTATCTGCTAGCTCTACTATATGCTAGCTATACTATACACTAGCTCAACTTTATCCTAACTCCATTATATGCTAGTTCTACTATACACTAGCTCAACTGTACACTAGCTGTACTATACCCTAGTTCAACTATACCCTAACTCTATTATATGCTAGTTCAACTATACCCTAACTCTATTATATGCTAGTTCTACTATACACTAGCTCAACTATACCCTAGCTCTACTAAAGGCTAGCTTTACTATAAACTAGTGCTAATATATATTAGCTCTATTGTATGCTAGCTCCACTATAAGCTAGCTCTCATTTACACAAGCGCTACTACACCCTAGCTTTTCTGTAAACTAGGTCTACTATACCATAGGTCTACGATAAACTAGCTCAACTATAAACTAGCTCAAGTATACCCTAGCTCTTATGTGTGCTATGTCTACTATACCCTAGCTCTACTATATGCTGGCTCAACCATATTTTAGCTCAATTATACCCTAGCTCTACTTTAAGCTACTACTATACTCTAGCTATAATATATGCTAGATCAACGATACCCTAGCTCTATTGTGCACTAGCTCAACTATACCCTAGATCTACTATATGCTAGCTCCTCTATACACTACCTATACTTTGCCCTGGCTCTACTTTAGGGTAACTTTTTACATACTAGAGCTACAATATGCTAGCTCTTTTATATGCTAGCTCCACTGTATGCTAGCTCTCAAATACACACGCTCTACTATATCCTGGCTCCTCTTCATGCTAGGCCTATGATACCCTAACTCTACTATACGCTAGCTCAGCTATGCACTAGCTCAACTATACTCTAGCTCTACTATATGCTAGATCTACTATACCTTAGATCTACTATTTGCTTGCTCTACTATAAGTTAGCTCAACTATGCCCTAGCTGTACTATAGGCTAGCTTTATTATACACTAGCTCTAATATATGCAAGCTCTATTATATGCTAGCTCCACTATACGCTAGCTCTATTATACACAAATTCTATTATACACTAGCTCTTCTATATGGAAAGACTACTATACCCTAGCTCTATTATATGTTTACTCTACACTAGCTCTACTATACACTTGCTCAACTATACCGTAGCTCTACTATAGGCTAACTGTATTATAGACTACTGCAACTATATGCTAGCTTTATTATATGCTAGCTCCACTATACACTAGCTCTCATATGCACAAGCTCTACTGTACCCTGTCTCTCCTATATGCTAGGTTTACTATACCCTAGCTTTACTACTCACTACCTCAGCTGTCCACTAGCTCAACTATACCCTAGCTCTTCTATATGCTAGGTCTACTATACCTTACCTCTACTATTTGCTAACTCTACTATAAGTTAGTTCAACTATGCCCTAACTCTACTCTATGCTAGCTCTACTATACCCTAGCTCTATTATACACTAGCTCTACTATACACTAGCACAACTATACCATAGCTCAACTATATGCTAGCTCTACTATACACTAGCTAAACTATACCCCAGCTTTACCATAGGTTAGGTTTATTACACACTAGCACTACTATAAGCTAGGTCTATTTTACGTTAGCTCCACTATATGCTTCCTCTCATATAGACAAGCTCTACTATACCCTAGTTGTTTCCTTACTGTACTATACACTAGCTGAACTATACACTTGCTCAAGTATACCCTAGCTCTACTGTATGCTTGGTCTACTATACCATAGCTCTACTATTTGCTGGCTCAACTATAACCCTAGCTCTTCTATACTCTAGCTCTACTTTACCCTTGCTCTACTATATGCTAGCTCTACTGTATGCTAGCTCTACTATACACTAACTCTTCTATACACTAGCTCAACTACATGCTAGCTCAACAAAACAGTAGGTCAACTTTTTTCTAGCTCTACTATATGCTAGCTCTATTATAACCTAGCTCTACTATACTCTAGCTCTTCTATATGCTAGCTCTCTTATACAATAGCTCTACTATATGCTAGCTCTACAATACACTAGCTCAACTAAACTGTAGCTCAACTATACCCTAGCTCTACTATATGCTAGCTCTACTATACTCTAGCTCAACTATACCCTATCTCTACTATATGCTAGCTCTACTATACAGTACCTCTACAATGCACTAGCTCTACTATACCCTAGCTCTACTATACACTAGCTCAATTATACCCCAGCTCTTTTATATGCTAGGTCAACTATACCGTAACTCTACAATACACTAGCCTTACTATTTGCCAGCTCTACTTTATACTAGATCTACTGTACACTAGCTCCACTGTATGCTAGCTCTAGTACATGGTAGCTCTTCTATATGCCAGCTCTACAATAAACTAGCTCAACTATACACTAGCTCAACTATACCCTAGCTCAACTATACCCTAGCTCTACTACATGCTAGCTCTACTAAATGTTAGCTCTACTATACACTAGCTCTACTATATGCTAGCTCGACTATACATTAGCTCTACTATACACTAGCTCAACTATACAGTAGGTCAACTTTGTTCTAGGTCTACTATATGCTAGCTCTACTATAACCTAGCTCTACTATACTCTAGCTCTTCTATATGCTAGCTCTCTTATACAAAAGCTCTACTATACGCTAGCTCTACAATACATGAGCTCAACTACACTCTAGCTCAACTATACACTAGCTCTACTATATGCTAGCTCTACTATACTCTAGCTCAACTATACCCTAGCTCTACTATATGCTAGCTCTACTATACAGTAGCTCTATTATGCACTAGCTCTACTATACCCTAGCTCTACTATAGGCTAGCTCTATTGCACACTAGCACTCCTATACACTAGCTCTCTTATACAATAGCTCTACTCTACACTAGCTTTATGATACACAAGCTCTGCTATACCCTTGTTCTATTATGTTGTAACTCAACTTTAACCTATTGACTAGTTATATTATATGGTTGTCCTACTATACCATATCTCTGCTATATGCTAACTCAACTATACCCTAGCTCTTCTATACACTAGCACTCCTTTAGGCTAGCTCTATTATATGCTAGCTCATCTATCCCCTAGCTCTACTATAAACTAGCTCTATTATATGGTTGGTCTACTATACCCTAGCTCTTCTATATGCTAGCTCATCTATACCCTTCCTCTACTATACTCTAGCTCTACATAATGCTAGCCCAACTAATCCCTAGCTCTAATATAGGCTAGCTCTACTATATTCTAGCTCAACTATACCCTAGCTCTACTAGCTCTACACTAGTTCTACTTTACGCTAGCTCAACTATACCCTAGCTATATATACTCTAACTATACCTTAGCTATATATACTCTACTCTAATATACTCTAGCTGTAATGTATGCTAACTCTACTATACACTAGCTCAATTATACCCTAGCTCTTTTATATGCTAGCTCAACTATTGCCTAACTCAATACACTAGCCTTACTATTTGCCAGCTTTACTTTATACTAGATCTACTGTACACTAGCTCCACTGTATGCTAACTCTAGTACATGGTAGCTCTACTATATGCTAGCTCTACAATAAACTAGCTAAACTATATCCTAGCTCAACTATACCCTAGCTCTACTACACACTAGCTCTACTAAATGCTAGCTCTACTATATGCTAGCTCTACTAAATGGTAGCTGTACTATACACTAGCTCTAATATATGCTAGCTCGACTATACATTAGCTCGACTATACATTAGCTCTACTATACACTAGCTCTACTGTACCCTAGCACAACTATACACTAGTTCACCTGTACACTAGCTCTACTATACCATAGCTCTACTATGCACTAGCTCATCTATACCCTAGCTCTACTTTATGCTAGCTCTACTATACCCTAGCTCAACTATACACTAGCTCTACTATACCATAGCTCCACTAAATGCTAGCTCTACTTTACCTTAGCTCTACTATATACTAGCTCAACTATACTCTATCTCTACTGTATGCTAGCTCTACTATACCCTATTTCTACTATACACTAGCTCTACTGTACACTAGCTCTATTATCTGGTAGATTTATTATATGTTATCTCAACTATACCATAGTTGTACTATACGCTACTTCTACTATACCCTAGCTCTACTACACCCTAGCTCTACTATACCATAGCTCCACTAAATGCTAGCTCTACTTTACATTAGCTCTACTATATACTAGCTCAACTATACTCTATCTCTACTGTATGCTAGCTCTACTATATGCTAGCTCTACTATACCCTAGTTCTACTAAACATTAGCTCTACTGTACACTAGCTCTATTATCTGGTAGCTTTATTATATGTTATCTCAACTATACCATAGTTGTACTATACGCCACTTCTACTATACCCTAGCTCTACTATACACTGGTTCTTAGATAAAGTAGCTGTACTATACACTAGCTCTTATATACACTCTACCATACCCTTGCTCTACTATATGCTAGCTCCACAATAGCTGAGAGGCTGAGAGGCTCAGCATCTCTCAGATTGTCTTTTTTAAGTAGTCATTAGTCTATTGATATCAACATTTTTATATCTCAAACTTCCAGTTAAACATATAGCTAGCAGATCTTATTAGACATTGGTTCTGTCTGTAGTTATACAGTTTTTAACCACCTGGAACTTTCTCTGTGGACTGTTCAGCAGGCATATAGACCTTAAAGAAAAGCGGGGGCGGCATGAGGGGCTAAGTGCTAAGAATGTAACATTATGGTTGTGAATCGTGAATGAATGGCAGCACCCAACACTCCGGTGTGGCTGAGTAGGGGTGGAGGTCTATGCATTTATGTCAACAAACTATGGTATACAGTCTCTGCTGTAACTGGAAGTCAGTGCTCAACTAATTTGTCAAATGTGTGAAAACAACAACAAGGACTGTTAAAGTATGGCCAGTGGGGTCCATCTAGCATCAGTTTGGAAGCACAGATTGGAATTGGAGTGTCTCTCAAGCCACAGCAGACTCTCAGATGAACTTGGGCATGCACACCTCGTCTGTCATGAGTTATATCAACTCATGTATTGACAGTGTTACCTCCACCAAGCATCTGAAGATCTATCCTAATCAGAAACTCTGGATGAATGCTGCTGCAGGCACGCAAAATTGCTTTTAGATATGGAGATATTGATGCTTACAGCTTAGCCAGGGCTAACCTGAAATGGGGAACTGGTGGGGACCAGCCAGTTCAAGTCCAGCTTCTTCCCATATTCAATCATTCTGCTGAACTCCACACCCCAGCTCTGAAACTCTTGCTGCACTCACCAGACTCAGCTACTATTATTTATTCATTCACTAATAGAAATCCTCATATAGATACCATACCTTTGTTCAACTCACAACTATAAAATACAACTATCTATACTCCATATCTATATTCCATTCCAGTCCTACCCCAAGTGGAGGAGTTTATGTAACTTGGGGTCTTGTTCACGAGTGGGGGTGAGAAGGAGCGTGAGATTGACAGACAGATTGGTGCTGCCACCACAGACATGCAGTCGGTGTATCGGTCCATCGTGATTTACCGGTCAATCTACATTCCTACCCTCATCTATGGTCATAAGCTGTAGGTAATGACCAAAAGTACAAGATCGCGGAAAAGCGGCCAAAATGAGTTTCCTCCGTAGGGTGGGTGAGAGATAGAGTGAGATCCGCGGTCACCCGGGAGGAGCTCGGAGTAGAGCCGCTGCTCCTCAACATAGAGAGGAACCAGTTGAGGTGGCTCAGGCACCTTTTTTGGATGCCCCCTGGATGTTTGCCATTTATTCCACTTCTGCACTGTACTCTTTTTGGTCTATTGCTACTATTTGCACTTCTTGGTAGATGCCAACTGCATTTTGTTGTTTGTACTTGTACTGAACAATGACAATAAAGTGGAATCTATCTATCTATCACTGACCAGACTCAGTTACAATGCAGACCATTCCATTTGCAGCTATGTTAGTTCCATTTAGTTTGTATCTAATAACTGCAAAAATGTCATTGTTGTTAAAAGCTTTTGTTCTTGAAGTACCAAAAAATGTAATTGCATGAGTCAGTGATGACTGATTAGGACTTTAACAAGTCAAGCCTGTACAAAGCAAATGCCCAGCTGGCTTTCAAGCATCATCACACACATGAACACATTAAATCAGGCAATGAAGTCAGAGTGTAAGGCAACTTCAGAGTAAAAAGTGTAGCTACATGTTTATTTTTCTTACTTTTACATAAAGAAAGAGGTCCTTTTATAAAGTCAGTTTCCTTAATGATCATATACTGCTGGGCAAAATGTGACAATTCAGATCTAAGTTAAAAAAAAAAACATCTCAGTGAGTAAAACTGAGAGAGTGGCCCTGGCTTTCATTATAGAGAAGTTCTTCAACCATGGAGCCCCAAAAACAAGCTTTGAATTAAAGTCAGTCTGGGCCTCTCTGCATTGACGTCTGACTCTGGTCCCACATCAGCGCTGCACACTTAACCCATCCTTTATGGGGAGGAGTTGATTCAGAAAAGCTGTGAGCAGGATGAGAGGAACTAGAGGTTATTAAACTTTCAAAGGTTTCTGTCTCTCTTTTCTTTGAAATGGATTCTTTTGAACACACCATGGTGTGTTCTCAATCAGTTCAGGGTTGCTTTTTTTAAAGTGACATTGGTTGAAACACTATGGGAGCACGTTTTGAGTGGAGAAACTGTTGGAAGTGTGAATATGATGGCATAAAAGCAGGTTCAGGAGTCTGAATCTCACTGAGCCAATGGCCTTGTTTCAGTACAGTTTTAAACATGATCTCCCCAAAACTGACTCATCACTTGGATGTATGTCTTACCTACAGTATGCTACACAATTGGCCAGTCACAACAGAAATCCACCCTGCTAAAACAAGCATATATTGCATTTTGTTTGTATGCTGGACATTTCCAGTGGAAGCTGATATGCTGATTACTGCCAAAAACCAGCACCAACAGCAGTCCAGACTAAACCAAATGAGACTAGTATGGCAGCATGTCAGATTTTTCAGTTGGAATGCATACAAGGTTCAGCGTGCTCATCAGTGATCTACACAAATGTTGCAGTGCAAACTGTTCAAACTGAAGATGCCATACATTTAATCTATGAAAAATGTATACATTTATAGCCATATAACCTTTATCATGGTAAGTGGTGAGATGAAACAGAGAGGAAGGAATAGTGCAGTCTAAAACCAAGTAACTTGATTGTGATGGTTTGTATGTCATTCTTTAGGTTTGAAAAAAGAAATTTTCTACACTCCACACTAACAGCTACACTCACTTCTACACTCCACACTAGCAGCTACACTCACTTCTACACTCCACACAAGCTTCTACCCTTCACACTAGCAGCTACACTCACTTTTACACTCCACACTAGCAGCTACACTCACTTCTACACTCCACACAAGCTTCTTACCTTCACACTAGCAGCTACACTCACTTCTACACTCCACACTAGCAGCTACACTCACTTCTACACTCCACACAAGCTTCTACCCTTCACACTAGCAGCTACACTTACTTCTACACTCCACACTAGCAGCTACTTTTACCCTCCACTTTTACCCAACACTTTTACCCTCCACAGAAGTTTCTATACACCACACTAGCAGCTACACTCAATTCTGCACTCCACAGAAGCTTCTATAGTCCACACTAGTACCTACACTCACTTCTACCCAACACAGAAGCTTCTACACTCCACACAAGCTTCTACATGCCACATTAGCAGCTATGCTCACTTCCACCCTCCACACTAGCAGCTATGCTCACTTCTACCCTCTAAAGATGCTTCTACACTCCACACTAGTAGCTACATTCATTTCTACACTCCACACTAGAAGCTACACTCACATCTACCCTCCACAGAAGCTTCTACTCTTCACACTAGCAGCTACACTCACTTCTACACTCCAAACTGGCAGCTACGCTCACTTCTACACTCCAAACTGGCAGCTACGCTCACTTCTACCTTCCACAGAAGCTTCTTCACTCCACACTAGTGTCTACTCACTTCTATACTTCTACCCTCCACAGAAGCTTCTACACTCCACACTAGCAGCTACACTCACTTCTACACTCCACAGAAGCTTTTACACTCCACACTAGCAGCTACACTCATTTCTAACCTCCACAGAATCTTCTACATTCCACACTAATGGCTACACTCACTTCACCACTCCACACTAGCAGCTACACTCACTTCTACACTCCACAGAAACTTCTACACTCCACACTAGTGACTACACTCACTTTTACACTCCACACTAGCAGCTATGCTCACTTCTACCCTCCACACTAACTTCTACCATTTGCACTAGCATCTACACCCACTTCTACATTCCACCACTAAACACTAGCTGCTACACTCACTTCTACACACTACACTAGTGGCTACACTCACTTCTACCCTTCACACAAGCTTCTACATTCCACAGTAGCTGCTATACTCATTTCTACACTCCACACTAGTTGTTGCACCAACTTCTACCCTTTGCTCTAGCTTCTACAACCACTTCTACACTCCACCACTCCACATTAGATGCTACATATGCTACATTCCAAGCTATATATATATATATATATATATATATATATATATATATATATATATATATATAGTGTATTTTCTTGACTATAAGCCACTACTTTTTTTCCACGCTTTAAACCATGCTTATAATGAGGTGCGACTTTTCTATGGATTTTTCTTCACCCGCCAGGGGGCGCTTTAGCAGAAGCTCTTCTAAGGCTGTTCAACTCAGACACTCAAGAAGATGACATCAGTGGTTTCAGTGCGCAGGAGGACAATAAATGAACCAATCAGTAAATTTTCAGCTTTGTTTCACCAGCACTTTTACTTTTATGCTACAGACACAGTTCAGAAACTAATCAGTTAATTTATGTTCAGTTGAACTACATTATCAGTTCAGTAGATATCAGTGGCTTTTAGCCCAGTGCGGCTTACATTCCAGTTTAAAAAAAAACTTTGTGGGTCTGGATTATATCGAAGTGCGCTCTATAGTCAGGAAAATACGGTGTGTGTATATATATATATATATATAATGTGTGTGTGTGTGTGTGTCTGCTCCTCTGCCAATAAAATCTCAGACTGAACATCAGAGATCTGATGAGATCTGCTCACCCCCTTACATTCATCATCACCACCTCAGTACAGCTCCACTAACCTCTACACACACCTTCACACCCTGATTCAACTACAGGAACAGCAACTGAATCCACATGCCTACCTTAACATCTCCAAGACTGCAGAAAGAAAACTCCAGAAAGTTAATTTGCTGGGTCCTCTCTGGCTCGACTGCTGTGATCATTGCTAGATAGGCAGCAGGAAGGATACATGGCCACTAAGTTTGCCACTTGGGGATATTATCTAGTTCCCCATGTTTCCTTAGCCAGTCGATTTGAATAAACTGGGAATTCCTATGAATTTCCTAAAATTGATTATCTAAGCCAAATCCCCAAAATCTAAAAGTGGCAAATATTATGACTTGATTGATCTAAGGGACCTGATTCTAGTTGAGTTGGACTGAGGAGCTCCAATTTTAGTTTACAATAACGTGACGATTTCATATTTTGTGGGACCCTGTTGTTAGCTGATGTAACAAACCTGTTAATGTTCAGATTTTCAAAGATGTTATTTGAAAATAAATGGTGGCTACTGTCATGTGTTACAATGGATTGCCTCCCCTACCCAACATTAGTAGTGTCTTATATTAGGGGAGTCATTGCTAGTGGTCAGTCAGCCATTATCCTATCGGCTTCTTCCTGAATAGGGTCATGGTTGATCACCTGAGTCATTGGGCACAAGGCAAGGCAACAACCCCTAGACAGGGCAGCAGTCCATCGCAGAGGACCACACACACACTGTCACACAATTTAATGTGGCCTGTTCCCCTACTATGTCCCCTACCAGAGTTTCCACAGGGAACCTGCACAGAACACACAAAAGTCCTCACAGATCCAGCTGGGTTGAAGTGGTTGAGTGTTGAAAATGTGTTTAATTAATTTTTTAATTTTGCTGTTGCTACAGGACAAATGTACAGTGGGGAAAATAAGTATTTAGTCTGTCACCAATTGTGCAAGTTCTCCCACTTAAAAAGATGAGAGAGGCCGTTAATTGACATCATAGGTAGACCTCAACTATGAGAGACAATATGTGAAAAAAAATTGAGAAAATCATTTTGTCTGACTTTTAAAGAATTTATTTGCAAATAATGGTGGAAAATAAGTATTTGGTCAATAACAAATGTTCATCTCAATACTTTGTTGTATATCCTCTGTTGGCAATGACAGAGGTCAAACGTTTTCTGTAAGTCTTCACAAGGTTGGCACACACTGTTGCTGGTATGTTGGCCCATTCCTCCATGCAGATCTCCTCTAGAGCAGTGATGTTTTGGGGCTGTCGGCGGGCAACATGGACTTTTAACTCCCTCCAAACGTTTTCGATGGGGTTGAGATCGGGAGACTGGCTAGGCCACTCCAGGACTTTGAAATGTTTCTTACGAAGCCACTCCTTTGTTGCCCTGGCAGTGTGCTTGGGATCATTGTCATGCTGAAAGACCCAGCCACGTTTCATCTTCATTGCCCTTGCTGATGGAAGGAGGTTTGCACCCAAAATCTCACAATACATGGCCCCATTCATTCTTTCATGTACACGGACCAGTCGTCCTGGTCCCTTTGCAGAGAAACAGCCCCAAAGCATGATGTTGCCACCCCCATGCTTCACAGTTGGTATGGTGTTCTTTGGATGCAACTCCGCATTCACTGTCCTCCAAACACGACGAGTTGTGTTTTTACCAAATAGTTCTACTTTGGTTTCATCTGCCCATATGACATTCTCCCAATACTCTTCTGGAACATCCAAATGCTCTCTAGCAAACTTCAGACGTGCCTGGATATGGACTGGCTTAAGCAGGGGGACACGTCTGGCACTGCAAGATCTGAGTCCCTGGCGTCGTAGTGTGTTGCTGGTGGTAGCCTTTGTAACGTTGGTCCCAGCTTTCTGCAGGTCATTCACTAGATCCCCCCTTGTGGTTCTGGGATTTTTCCTCACCGTTCTTGTGATCATTTTGACCCCACGGGCTGAGATCTTGCGTGGAGCCCCAGATCGAGGGAGATTAGTAGTGGTCTTGTAGGTCTTCCATTTTCTAATTATTGCTCCCACAGTAGATTTCTTCACACCAAGCTGCTTGCCTATAGCAGATTCAGTCTTCCCAGCCTGGTGCAGGTCTACAATTCGGTTTCTGGTGTCCTCCGACAGCTCTTTCGTCTTCACCATAGTGGAGTTTGGAGTGTGACTGTTTGAGGTTGTGGGCAGGTGTCTTTTATACTGTTAACGACTTCAAACAGGTGCCATTAATACAGGTAATGAGTGGGGGAAAGAGGAGCCTCTTAAAAAAGAAGTTACAGGTCTGTGACAGCCAGAAATCCTGCTTGTTTGTAGGTGACCAAATACTTATTTTCCACCATTATTTGCAAATAAATTCTTTAAAAGTCAGACAAAATTATTTTCTCAATTTTTTTTCACATATTGTCTCTCATAGTTGAGGTCTACCTATGATGTCAATTACAGGCCTCTCTCATCTTTTTAAGTGGGAGAACTTGCACAATTGGTGACTGACTAAATACTTATTTTCCCCACTGTAACTAGAGACATTTAGCTAGAGTGTAAAGAAGAGCATTGATACACAAATTGCTCACAAAAATCATTATACTGTTGCCTCAAATTGTGAAATTGTGAATGAATTTCAAATAGATGTATATGCTTGTGTGTTTTCTGACACTGTATGCTATTCTGTAGAAACTTTGGATGACTAATATCATCTTGACTACATTTAGGCTAAGGGGAAAACTTGCATGAATTTGAAGTATCCCATTAAATTCTTCATTAGTCAAATGTTATAAGAAAATAACTGAGCTGACAAATAGCTTAATGTAGTATTAGCCACTCTTCCAATGGCCATGCTGAATTGAGCACAGATCAGTGACCATGTCCGGACATGACCTTCATGGAAACAGATGCCAGGTTTGCCCTGTCCTGTCAAACGGCAGGTGCCAGCGGCTGCATGTACACGGCTGGATGTTGGAGCCACAGGAAAAGAGCTCTTCCGAAAACCGCCTACCAAAATCTAAAACACACAACAGTACAGGCTATTTTCAGACTTTTCAACAAATGTTAGTGGAATGGTTGGGCATGGGACATAGCAGGGCTGGTGTGAATGATGCATTGTTCCGTAAGGCCGAGAGGAAAGGGGTCAGACGGAGGGGGCGGGCTGCGGCACGGAAAAGTTTTGGATGAAGTTTTTGAGGTCAAAATTGAAATTTTAGCCTGAAGAAACAGAACAAATTAGAAACACTGGATCAGAACAAGCAATATAAGAAGCCTGGAGCTTTGTGATTGTGGGGACTGAAGGTTTTTAAGTCGACACAATTTTATCACAAAAAAAAGACAGATTCTTCTTTTTTTCTTAGTCTTGGAGCCTGGAAGGATTATTACAGTAAGCCTATTAGTTTAGCAGAACATGAAGTAGATTAGAAGTGTATGTATTAGCCATGTTATCTCATCTATGGAGCTTCTGCATGTGTGTGTGTGTGTGTGTGTGTGTTGGTGATGTGAAGAGCTTTCTTCATGCCTGTCAGGTCACCTTAACACTCTCTCTCTCTCTCTCTCTCTCTCTCTCTCTCTCTCTCTCTCTCTCCCTCTCTCTCTCTATTTATTGCTCCCTCCACCACCTACCCTCAACCACACGCTCACCAAAGTTTCCAAGAGCAGCCCAATCTCCCCATGCTTTCTTCTTTCTCAAACCCGTGAGATGAAAACTGTACTAACAATTCCCCTAATCACACGCACTCACTCAGGCTAAACAAACACTGAACCAGAATCACACGGTGACAGTACTATTTGGCTGGGGCAGTGATGATTAAGACGGCATAGTTTGGAAATACTCCATCCGTGAGCAATCCTGGCAGCAGCACTCTCTGTGGGCTTTAATGAAATACGGAGAACTGAGAGTTTCTAGGAGCTCTGCGGAATGACAAATATTGGCCTGAAGGACCAGAACGCCTCCCAAAACCACGTCAAAACAGTTTGAACTTCTTACTCAAACAGTTGATGGGAAGAAATTGCCTAAACTCTTTTGACTTTGTCTCTACTCAATTTGCTTGTGCAACTCACACATAAATGAACACACAAGGCTGAAAAAGCAAGCTTGGTTTGAACAATTAAAAGTAATCATTTTCCATAAATTCCACAAACTGGGCTTCACAGGAATTACAGACTGTTGTCCATCTGTTTCTCCTCTCACCCAGTTCTTTAATGATCAGGACCCTAGAGTAGGTATTATGTGGGTGGTGGATCATTTCAGCACTGCAGTGAAACTGACATGGTGGTCGGTGGTAGTGTGTTAACATTTATCATGCTGGTACAAGTGGATCAGACACAGCAGTGCTGCTGGTGTATTTAAACCTTTCAGTGTCATTCTGACACCATTCAGAAATATCCAGCTTAAAGTGTCATGTGGGCAGGTGGACTACAGTCTCTAATTATAGAACTACAAAGTGCATACATACTTAATGTCTAACTAATTAGATAATTATGCCTGTAGATGTTATGCGTCATTTTGACGTCTTTTGCAAAATCACCATCAGTCAAAGTCAGGGTGAAAAGTACCAATTATTGTAAAAATCGTACTCAGATAAACAATTACAACTCAACTATTCTTGAGTGAAAGTGAAAAAGCATTTACAATACTGTGTACAGTTCAATTTGCCCCTTGTTTATTTAGTTCAGTTCTTTAGTCCAGTCAAAACAGTCCTTAAAAAGAATATTCCAGCATCAGGAATCAGCAGAATATGGATATTTAAGAGAAAATGAACAGAAGCCTCAATCTATCTCATTCTTAGCTTAGTGACAAAGGGCAGCCCTGTCGGAGTCTAACATGCACTGAGAACAGGCATGTTGTAAGCAGTGTTGGCAGGGTACTGCTTCCCTCCTCTAAGGCGCTGGATGTTTTGCCAGAATCACTGGCAAAATCGCTGGGGCTGACCGATAGTCCTTCTCCAAGGCATCCCCAAATTACTCCCAGCTTCTGGTTTTTGCCTCCTCAACCGCCCCAGCAGCAGCATGCTTGGCCTCCTGGTACCTGTTGCATTGGAAGACCCACAGGCCAACATGGCTCAATAGGTTTTCTTCTTCAGCTTGACAGCATCCCTTACTTCTGGTGTCCACCTCCAGGAGAACTTCTCACAGCTACCTGGGGAGACTGGGGACATTGAGTCCGAGTGGACCATGTTCTCAGCCTCCATTGCCGCCATGGCAGGCACCGGCGACCATACATACAGGCTGAGAACAGGGTCTATTTGGACTCAATGTCCCCAGTCTCCCCAGGTAACTGTGAGAAATTCTCCCGGAGGTGGGAGTTGAAAGCTTCTCTGACAGAGCGCTCAGCCAGATGTTCCCAGCAGACCCGAACAATATGTTTCAGCCTGCCCCTCCGCCAGCGGATCCATCTCACCACCAGGTAGTGATCGGTTGATAGCTCTGCCCCTCTCTTCACCCGAGTGTCCAAGACATAGGGCCGGAGATCAGATGAGATGACAACAAATCTATCATTGATTTCCAGCCTAGGGCATCCTGGTGCCAAGTGCACTTATGGACACCCCTGTGCTTGAACATGGTGTTCATTATGGACAATCTGTAACTAGTACAGAAGTCCAACAACAGAACATCACTTGGGTACTGTCTGCACTGTTATGTGCAAGTGATGACATTGGATTTGCATGTCCAGACATCACAAACCTGCATAAATTGCAGTAGGTATCTATAGTAATGGTGCCATAGGTAACTACAGTACTGGTGCCACATTCTCCTTTCTGACAGGATTTAACAATATCAATGTTTTTTTTCACATTGTGAGCATACAGACTGAGACGCATCTGTACAAGTCTACAATGACTGTAAATTCATATTAAACCATCATCATATGTGGTTTGGATCCAATTCTGATTTTTTTTTTGTTTGGTTGTTTTTTGGTTTTTTTTGCTGCTCCGATTTTCAAAAATTAATCTTCATGCAGTGTAAATAGACTAATTTCAAAATTGAGCTGGCAGTCTGAGCATAATATAAGTAGCTGCATTCTTCACTGCTTGTTCCTTACTAATTCCCACTGCTGATATTGAGGTGGATTGTAAGGTACGCAGACTCACAGAGGTCAGTGGAGGCGGAAGTACATGCTGGGTTGAAGATTTATTGAACAAGGTACATAAACAATAACCATGATGACCAGACTAGACATGTAGACAAGACCTATAAGTGACAGTAGACCCCTCTGCTCCAGGGTGCATAAATCTACAGTCCCTGGGGCTGGTGCAGGAGAAGGACCAAAAACAGTAACAGGACACCAGGACTATACACGAACAGGAGACACGACAGAACTAGGCACAGGAACAGGAACAAAGACAATGACGGGCAGATACAAAGACTGTGACAGGGATTGGGTTGACAAAACCAAATAAGGGTACAGGGACAAGAACAGACACTGGCACAAGAACAGGAACAGATAAGGGTACAAGAACAGACCTGGATGGGGACATGGGCTTATATATGGGCTTATACCCAGAACTGGCAAAGGTCTGAGGAAGTTCTGTGAGCCAGTCTGGGCCCAGTTCTTGATGATGAAATCCTGACAGGCTCTGCCTGGTGGGCGGGAACAGAGGCAGCCGGCCCCTAGACAGGAATGCTGGCAGCAGGCTCTGCCCCCTGGACAGCAATGCAGACGGGAAGCTCCGCCCGCTGGGTCATGACATCTGCAACTATTTTCGCCCCCCCCCCCAGACCTGAACGTTGCCGGGAAGCTCCACCTTACCGACCGAGACGTGGGCGACTAGCTCCGCCTCCGGACCGGAACTTCACTGGGAAGCTCCACCTTCCCAGCCGCAACGTTGGCGAGTAGCTCCGCCCTCCCAGTCGTAGGGGAAGCAGTAACCATTGTTCCCATTGTGGGAGGAGCCGCAGCACGTGGTGCAAACACAACTTGGGTGGGTGACCCAGCTACTTCCATGATTTGTCGGTCTTCCTGTAATGTACGCAGACTCACAGAAGTAGATGGAGGCAGAAGTACATGCTGGGTCAAAGATTTATTGAACAAGGTACATAAACAATAACCATAATGACCAGACTAGACATATAGACAAGAATTATACGTGATGTGGATATACTGTTTAAGGGGCATTATCTTCACTCTCCACTAGGCCTGTGTCACTCTGTACACAAAACTAAGCAAGAAACCTTAGAGAAGGCATCACAATATACACAGTTGGAAACACTGACAAGGTGGGACTAGGACAGATACATGGGCGATAATAAGGAATAAAAAAAATAAAACAAACGTTCATGGGACTGAGATCACAGATAAAACTAGGGCATCAACAGAAAAAGGAAGAGATAATCTGGGAATCTATGATCATTACAACCAGTTTATACAATGATCTAAAAATATGATTGCTTTTTATTAATGAAACAGTGGGCATGTCTTGTCATCTCTTGTTCACAGAAAGGTCCTAACAAGAAGTGTATGATGGAGCCTGTTTTCCTTATAAAGTGAACAAATCTCAAATGGGAATAAATGGTAAATGCCATAATCTTTTGTATTTTCATCTTAGGAATGGTTGGAGAACAAGGCCCATTGGTGCTAACGTTTTGAACAATGGTTTGAACACATATAAAAGGATTTAAGTTTAGGTCCAAAAAACATTTTCTGATTTGGAATACTCATTTTACCCCAGTCAGATGTTTTTGATCCAAGTCCCTTAGTAAACCTGACATCACATGTCAAAAAAGGAGACAATTTCAAATTCAGCTTGCCTCTCTCTCCTTGAGTGGCCATTTGAAACAAATCTAGTCTGACGTTAGGTAGTCTGAGATGGCATGCTGCCACAAGGGCTACACTGAGAGGCTTTTAGAGAGTGGCACACTAAACCAAGAATTAAAGATATGGGAAAGGGGATGAACAACAAGATAATTGGCTTAGGATGTAAACATGTCCTTTCACCCTTGTGTTTTGAAATTGGACCACATTCCTCAGACATATTTAAACTAGCTACTATGACAGATCCATCATCCACCATGATACTTAACATGTGTTTTGTCTTATACTGACCCTGGCAAGTAAAGGCATTGTTCCCAAGCAAGCTATTTTGCTTTGCAATTTTAACAGCTTTGGTGCTCCATTGAGTTCCTGCAGTGAAAACTCTAGACCTCAGTCCTTCACACTACTGATCTATACTGATCTATACTGATGAAGTGTAAATGTGCTGTGACTGTGTGCTGTGGCATTAAGGACATAATCCATTCTGTCCTAACAAATCAGACCCTCCCAACTCCCTGTAAGAAGCCTTATGTTATTATATATGGGATACTCATCTGTCTTAAACCATTAAATGTGTTTGTAGAAAGCTAAACAAATTAAATTGAATTCCATAAGGGTTAATACAAAAGCTTAACCTTCACTGTGTAAATGATAATGAAAGCAAATGAGCAGTGGACTGTTACAGTATAGGGGGACATGAAAGAGGAGTAGGGGGTTGATTATGGTTATAGTGTATTGATCCTTTAAAGGCTAGATTTACAGTGGGTACGGAAAGTGTTCAGATCCCTTTAAATATTTCACTCTTTGTTTTATCTTTGTTTCAAAAAAGTTCAGTTTATTTCTCATTAAATGTACACTCACCACCTCATCTTGACAGAAAAAAACAGAAATGTAGAATTTTTTGCAAATTTATTAAAAAAGAAAAACTGAAATTTCACATGATCATAAGTATTTAGACCCTTTGCTCAGTATTGAGTAGAAGCACCCTTTTGAGCTAGGACAGCCATGAGTCTTATTGGGAATGATGCAACAAGTTTTCACACCTGGATTTGGGGATGCTCTGCCATTCTTCCTTGCAGATCCTCTCCTGTTCTGTCAGGTTGGATGGTGAACGTTGGTGGACAGCCATTTTCAGGTTTCTCCAGAGTTGCTCAATTGGGTTTAGGTCAGGGCTCTGGCTGGGCCAGTCAAGAACGGTCACAGAGTTGTTCTGAAGCCACTTCTTTGTTATTTTAGCTGTGTGTTTAGGGTTATTATCTTGTTGGAAGGTGAACCTTCAGCCCAGTCTAAGGTCCAGAGCACTCTGGAAGAGGTTTCCATCCAGGAAATCTCTGTACTTGGCTGCATTCATCGTTCCTTCAATTGCAACCAGTTGTCCTGTCCCTGCAGCTGACAAACACCCCCATAGCATGATGCTTCCACCATGCTTCACTGTTGGGATTGTATTGGGCAGGTGATGAGCAGTGCCTGGTTTTCTCCACACATATCGCTTAGAATTAACACCAAAAAATTCAATCTTCATCTCATCAGACCAGAGAATCTTATTTCTCATAGTCTGGGAGTCCTTCATGTGTTTTTTGGCAAATACCATGCAGGCTTTCATATGTCTTGCACTGAGGAGAGGCTTCCGTCGGGCCACTCTGCCATAAAGCCCAGACTGATGGAGAGCTGTAGTGAACTTTTTTTTGTGGAACTTTCTCCTATCTCCCTAATGCATCTCTGGAGCTCAGCCACAGTGATCTTTGGGTTCTTCTTACCTCTATCACCAAGGCTCTTCTCCCACGATTGCTCAGTTTGGCTGGATGGCCAGGTCTAGGAAGAGTTCTGGTTGTCCCAAACTTCTTCCATTTAATGATTATGCAGGCCACTGAGCTCTTAGGAACCTTTGGTGCTGCAGAATTTCTTTTGTAACCTTGGCCAGATCTGTGCCTTGCCAAAATTCTGTCTCTGAGCTCCTTGGACAGTTCCTTTGACCTCATGATTCTCATTTGCTCTGACATGCACTGTGAGCTGTGAGGTCATATATAGACAGGTGTGTGCCTTTCCTAATCAAGTCCAATCAGTTTAATTAAACATAGCTGGACTCCAATGAAGGAGTAGAACCATCTCAAGGAGGATCAGAAGAAATGGACAGCATGTGGGTTAAATATGAGTGTCACAGCAAAGGGTCTGAATACTTAGTCATGTGTAATTTCAGTTTTTCTTTTTTAATAAATTTGCAAAAAAATCTACATTTCTGTTTTTTTTTCTGTCAAGATGGGGTGGTGAGTGAACATTAATAAGAAATAAAATGGCTGCAATGAAACAAAGTGTGAAAAATTTATATGGGTCTGTACCCACAGTACATCACCATCACCCACTAGAACATATATTGCCCCTTGGCTTTTTACCTATTTTGTTACATTACAACTTGTATTTAAATGTTGTACATTATACATCTGCACAACATACACACCAAAAGTTGAAGTACAATGGAAAATAAATAAATAAAAATATTCATTTGAAAATAAAAAACTTAAAATTGGTGTGCATATGTATTTACACTCTTAAATAATTCTGGTTCAACCAGTTATCTTCAGAAGTCACATGCTTAGTGAAACGAAGTCCACCTGTGTGCAATCTAAGTATCACGTGATCTGTCAGTATACACACAACTTTTCTGAAAGGCACAAGAGGCTGCAACACCATTAACCAAGAGAGACCACTAACCAAATACCACCACAAAGACTAAAGAGATCTCCAAACAAGTTAGGGACAAAGTTGCTGAGAAGTACAAGTCAGGGTGGGTTGATAAAAAAAAAATCCAAATTTCTAATGATCCCAGAGCACCTTCAAATCCATTATTATCTAAAGGAAAGAACATGGATCTCATCACCTCAAGAACACAGTTTTTCAGCAGCAGGGACTGTGAAACTGATCTGTGTTGAGGGGAAGATGAATTGTGCTAAATACAGGGATATTCTTGAGCAGAGCCTGTTTCGGTCTGACAGTGATTTGAGCCTGGGATTGAGGTTCACCTTCCTACAGGACAAAGACCCAAAGCATACTCCTAAAGTAACACTCAAGTGGTTTAAGGGAAAACATGTAAAGGTATTGTAATGACCTAGTCAAAACCTTAATCCAGTGGAAAATCTGTGACCAGACTTGAAGATTGTTGTTCACTAGTGGAAACCATCTAACTTGAAGGAGCTCAAGCAGTTTGGACTTGAAGAACAGACAAAAAGCCAGTGTCAAGTGTCAGGTGCGAGCAGACAGCATAAGAACGAGGGTGTGGAGGCAAATGCAGGGGTAGATGATTTAATAAATAAAGAAAAACAAGGCTTGGAAACAAACAAAACCAGGGAATACTAACTAATACAAACATGGTAGGTAACAAAGCAGAAACAAAAGGACTGACAAAGACAGACTGAAACAAAGGGTCTTAAATACAAAACACTGGACACACCTGAAACTACTAATTACAAAGGGGCATGGTTACACATGAGACACAGGTGGGAATGGGCGGAGCAAGGGAGGAGACAGAACCAAAACAAACACAAACCATGTGCTAAGGAGCACATGGGGGAAACTGACAGGGGAGACAGGGCTCACAAGAGACAGACATGACATCAAGATGTGGCAAACGCATAGAGATTTATCCAAACAACTTGCAGCTGTAATTGCCACAACAGTGGCAACAAGTGCTGACGCAGTAAAAAAAAAAATCTAATGTTCAAAGTTGTAGGCATGAAAAGATGTAAACCCTTGAATAATCCATTTTAATTTAATAAGGTTAGGATAGGATAGGATAGGATAGGATAGGATAGGATAGAATAGAATAGGATAGGATAGAATTTTATTGATCCCTTGGGAGGGTTCCCTCAGGGAAATTAAGGTTCCAGCTGCAGCATAAGTACAGTACAGAAAAGGTAGAAAGAGATAATAATTTAGTAAAGAAAACACTATATAAATATAAAGGTTGTGAGGTAGCAAAACAATAAAACACTTTATTCCTTCTGGGTGAAACTATTTTTTTGACGATAAGTGTATTTTGACATTCAAATGTTATATCTGATGACGATTCTAAGACAAACTTTAATGCTGATACGTCCAACCATAGTTGGATTCCAAACAATGGTTCTAATCTGCAATACCTAGCTAGAAAGTTTTTTATGTTAATTCCACGTGGCTACTGTCTAGTTAGTTTTCTGCCTAGTTCTATTATTTATGTTTATTATCTTTATTTTTGGTCATATGATATCTACGAGTTAAGTCCTCTAAAAGCTCAAACTTTTAACCATGCTTGAGCCACAAACTGATTTGCTCACTGAACGTCAGTCGAGCTTACTCATGTGTTGTGTGTTGCATGACCATTCAGATACCCCTGTCCTTTCAGTGAATGAAATGTAAGCATATCATCTTACATTTCACATCAAAATTATCTATAATTACTTCAATGCAAATGAGTTCTTTTAAATATTGATAGAGGCAATTCTTTCCTCTCAAAATATTGTTAGGAAATTATAAATGATAAATTGAAAATTCTAAATTTGGCTTGGGAACTGGAATGGAACCCATTCCACGTTGGTGGAAAAGGGCCTTCACAAGTGTATACATGGAGCAAGAGATACTAATTTTTATACAATGCTGCTTTAAGTTAAAGATTAAACATTTATTTAATTGATTTTATTTATATATATATATATATATATATATATATATATATATATATATAGAGAGAGAGAGAGAGAGAGAGAGAGAGAGAGAGAGAGATTACCACATATTGTCAGATCCCAGATGGGTTTATGAAGCCGATGCTAATTGTGGCAGTAGTGTAGTTATGAAGAACATTTAAAGGGTAGACCAATGCCCAGGGTTAAGGGGGTTAAACTGGAGTTAGAAGGAGTGTGAAAATGCATACATTTACATGACCTATCTCACAATACATGTCATGTTAGCAGACACCTATACAATTATCTGAAAGTGATGCCCATACGTGTTCACAAATCTGCAGATGCAAAAGTATAATTTGGCCTTAAGAGAATGGTGAGTGTTTGGGTGGGTGTGTTGAGCCTGAGGTTTGGGTGGGTGTGTAGAGCCTGAGGTTTGTGCCCAGGGGCAATGAATCCATTTATCCATCCCTAGAACAGAGACAGATCTGATAAAATAATTCATGGTTCCAAGTCAAACCTTTTAAAACAGCATTTTTAAATCCAGTCTCCAGGGACGCCCCACACAATCAACATTTTTCTGTATCCCAGCAAAAATGTCCCCATCTGGGGATTTCTGAGGACTGAATTGAAAAAACAGTGTTGGAACTCTTGCCTTATTCACACTGCAGTGATTTGCCTATTACATCACACACAGGGTGGAAACAGGGTGAATGAGTCTGTCAGCACAGCAGCTTTGAGAAACTGCAGAAAAAACATGTCATGTGCCCACATTAGAAAGCATGGAAAAATTGGAAAATGGGTCAGCAAAGATCTGTCAAAGAACACAGAGATAGGGAGACAGCCACTGGATTTAAGGACACATCTAGAGTGTTGCACTCAAAGTAGTTAGTTTAAGCAATATATACAGTTCATTTTTCTCAAAAGTCTACACACAATACCACAATATACACAAAGTATAGTGATAATATTGTGACTAAAATATTGAAATGTTTGCAAAAGTATAAAAAAATAAAACACAAAAATATAACATGTACTTAAGTATTCACAGGCTTTGTGCAATACTTTGTTGAAACACCTTTGGCAACAATTACAGCCTCAAGCCTTCTGAATATGATGCTACAATGTTGGTACATCTGTTTTTGGTTTCTACAATTCTTCTTTGCCGAATCTCTCAAGCTCCATTAGTTGGATGGGAAGCATATTTAGATATCTCCATAGATGTTCAATCAAGTTCAAGTCTGGGCTCTGCCTAGGCCACTCAAGGACATTCACAGAGTTGTCCTGAAGCCACTCCTTTTTTATCTTGGCTGTGTGCTTAGGGTTGTTATCCTGATAGAAGATAAACCTTCATCCCAGTCAGAGTTCAGAGGTTCAGAGTGTTCTGGAGCAGGTCATCAAGGATGTCTTTGTATATCACTGCAGTCATCTTTCCCTCACCTCTGACTCCCAGTTCCTACTGCAGAAAAACATCTCCGTAGCATGATGCTGCCACCACCATGCTTCACTGTAGGAATGGCATTGGCTAGGTGATGAGCAGTGCCAGGTTTCCTTCAAACATGATTCTTGGCATTCAGTCCAAAAAGTTCAGTCTTTTATTTCTCATGGTCCTTTGGTGCCTTGTGGCAAACTCCAGACTGGATGTCATGAGCCTTTTAATGGCCATTCTAACATAAATGCCTGATTGTTGGCGTGCTGCAGAAATGGTTGTCCTTCTAGAAGGTTCCCTTCTCTCAACAGAGAAATGTTGGAGCTCTGCAGAGTGACCATTGGATTCATGGTCACCTCCCTGACTAAGGCCCTTCTATCATTTTCACTCAGTTTGGCCAGGAGACCAGCTCTATGAAGAGTCCTGGTGGTTCCAAACTGTTTCATTTAATATTTGAGGCTACAAATATTTATTTTATATTTCTGTGTATTTATTTTTAGTATATTTGCAAAAACTTTTCATTGTCATTGTGGGGTATTGCATGTAGACTTTTGAGGGAAAAATTAATTCTGGTATGAGTCTCTAAAATAAAGTGAAGATCTGTATATATATATTGTACATATAATGTATATTATCTCCATTTTTGTCAATTTTTTGGTTTGTCTATAATATGGTCCTGAATATTTTATCAGAATTTCATGAATGGACAAATAGAAATGCACCAAAATTACTATAATTCCTTTTATTTTACATTAACATCCTTTTAAAGTTAACGTTTTTGCTTTCTCCTGTAAAGTCTCCATTTTTGAAACACAAGCGTTTCACTGGACAGCAAAAGTCTTTTCAGGCTAAAAGCAACTTCAGGAGAATGCCAGCCATGAAGCACCATTCTGTGTTGAAGGGACAGCTTGTATTAAACAAAAGGCCACTTTTTATTCTTTATTTTAAACTTTCTTCATTTAGGTTTCTTTTCTTATTGGTTATAAATGAGATTAGCAAGTGATTTTTTACATCAACAACAGCATGTTTATTTACTTACTTGTTTTTAAATCAGGCTTGTTTTTATAATATTTTAATATGAATGTTTGTTTTCTTTGTTTTGTTTTCTAAAACAGTACTCTCTTTGTACTGCAAATCTGTTTGAGGAGATTAAAAAATCGTTTGATATTGTATGCAGGAGGATAATCTGCGAGGCCTGTGGTTGGACAAGCAGTGGCAAACATTCAGCAGGGTGCTGACCTTATCAAGTCCCTTTCTGGGTGGCTAAACAAGCATCTGTACTAGACTAAAAGCTAACTCTTGCAGACAATTCTGCAATTTAATCTGTAAGATAGCAGCGTAATGTATTTGAGAGATAATTAGAGGATTCAGTATGTACAGAAGCAATAATCTATGCTAGGCTGCGTTATGCAATGTTACGTAACTCATGTGAGCCGTCAACACAGAGCTCATCATTTTTTCATGAGCGCACCATGAAAGGTGTGTTTCATTATGAGACAAATTAAAACTTATAAATACTAAACCACATCTGAGTATTCAGTGTTTTCCTTTTTCTATGGTAATGCCCGAACAAAATTATATAAGGACAACTGACTGTAACCATACAAAAATGAATCATGAAAATATAGTCTGATCAATTTAAGGGCAAGATTTTTCAGTTTTGCATTCACATCATTTAATTATTAATCTCACATATCAGCCATGTAAACAGGAAGGAGAACGCAGTGCAAGACTAGTAACATACTTACTGTTTAGTCAATTTGGATGCAGCAATAATGCTTTGTGGCTTTAAAGATTTAAATTATTTACAGACACATGTAACATGGTAATTGTACAAAATTATAGGCACTGTCAAATATAGCCAAGATTGTTTGAATTTAGATGAATTCTTTCTTGGCGCACTGAGCTTAGACCCCGGTGAATCCAGCTGAGTCACAGTGACTCGTCAGATTTCCACAAGGTGACTTCTTTCTGTCAGACTGTTTCTGCTGAGTGGCCAAAGACTCGACTGCTGTGAGGCTGAAAGGAGACCAGTCTGTTGCCAACTGCCTACAAACAACGCTGTGCAAAAAGACCCACCGATGCACCCACCTACACACACACACACACACACACACACACACACACACACACACACAGACAACAAACACATTCCCAAATTCAGGTTTCTGGCAAATGACCCCTTGACCCCATGGAAAGATTAAAGCCGGCCTGTGACACAAAGCAGAAGCAGGTAATAAGAGAGGAGGAGAGGAGTAGGATAAAAGACAAAGAAGGAGCCAAACCATCTTCTATGATCATCAGGGCTGTTTTTTTTTAACTTTTGGAGGTCCCTCACTACATGCTTGTAGTGCTTCATGAAATACTTTTTGCTGAGATTGGGATGAGGGGGGTTTGCTTGTTGCTGAATGTAATCACATTCTCACAGCAATGCTATATAATCTAGTTATTCAGTCTTCTCTGCTCCAACATAGCAAAACAAACTCTTTTTAATATTGTTGATTTAAGAGGAAACAGTGAATAAGCAGGTGTCACAATAGTTTTGTGCTGTATAGCCCTCTAGCCCACTCCTGACATCCATTTTTTCTGTGCCAGTGTCCTATCAAAGTCCAGGATGAACTGGCCATTGTGAGAACCGGGAAAATGGTAAGGTGCTATGGGTGTGGTCTCCTGAGAGGGTAAATGGGCCGGTTGGCTAAATGAAACTGATCAAAAGGCTACCCAGTTGACAAAAAATGAAACCAATCAAAAGTGAACCACCAACCCCCAAAAATGATTCCTGCAATGACTGGCCTGCAAGAAAATCCAGGGCTGAATTAAGTTTCCCTTCCATCCCTGCTAAGAGTAAGGGTGATCCACAAACATTTGGACACATAGTGTAACTCTGGTGAATCGGGCCAACTTTGTCTCATCTGATTTTATGTTTTCCTTCTGAAATACATCACAGCAGCAACCCTCACAGAGTTGCTTTACATTTCGAAGAAAACTTGTTTTCTCGTCTGTGAAACCACAGAAAGATGAAGATCTAAACACTGATCTGCATATGTCAGTGTGTGTATCATGTGGTATGGTGGTGTGTTTGTATCTGTGTAAGTCTGTGTGAAGGTGTGAATAGGATTTCTATGAGTTTTACATGATTGCTCCCTGTGGAGTGTAAGGGTACTGCAGCATGGAAACCTCTTCCAGAGCTCTGTGGCTGATTGAGAATGAGCACTCTGAGCAGTTTAATATGACGTTCTGTTTCAGTCACAGTTCTGCAGTTTAATCATTTGATTAGGAAGCACGGTTTGACATATTCACACTTAATCCAATTAGTGCATGAACATTATTACCAGCTTTAATGGCTTATAAATTGTCTCAACACAAGTCAAGTGTTCTGAATTTCTGCTTCTTTTTCAGCCTTGGATGTGTCTGCCTTAGGCTGTCTGTCTGTCTGTCTGTCTGTCTGTCTGTCTGTCTGTCTGTCTCTCTGTCTGTCTCCCTAACTCTGATTAAGATTCTCTTTTTCTCCATATCTCTTTCTCTATTTCTGTTATTTCTCTTTCTCTGTTTCTTTCTGTCTTTCTTTCTCTCTTTCATTTTGCCTCTGTGTATTTGTCTCTCTCGCTCCCTCTAATTCTCTTTCTATATAGACCCCCCCCCACCAAATCTTGTCTGTCTCTTGGTCTGACACTCCGTCTCTCTCATTCTCTCTACATTTGGGGAGTGGATTTTGTGCCATCCCTTCAGGACGTGATTTACACATGCATTTCTGGATAAGCTGAGAGATTCAGAGTCAACGTCTGAAAGTGAACGAATGTAAACAAAGGCAGAAGAGTAATACTATAGGATTTTGTGCAGTTCTAAGGAATGACACCCAGCCCACTTACAAAGATACATAGTGCAGTAAGAAGTGTGTCGAACTTTGAGTAGCAAGAATAGAGACACTGTTCTCCCAGAACAAGTCAGTGGAGTATCAACATGATTGTGAAGTTGTTAGTTTAAAGTAAAAATACTGCATAATGTCCTTAAAATGAACTATTTAATAATATGTTTTAGTATTAAGTGTGATGCACTTTACTGCAGCATTCCTAAGGATACATGATACCTACTAAAGCCTTTCATTACAACTGTTATAAGCCTACATAAATATTTATAACAGATTATTCCAACAACAGTCAGTTGTGATAATGGCATCTTTAGTCAATTTAGATGTCGTTTCTCTACAACACAGAAAGTGTTATGATGACTGACGCTTGTTTAAATAAGCCTTTAAAATGTTTAAAAGTGTCTGGATAAGTTGTGAAGTGTTAACAAATTTCCAAAGCGCAGACTAAAGTCTAACTTTCACCTCCAGAACTAAACAGAACTGTTTACATCCTTTTCATTTAAAAATGAAACTCCATGCTGAGGCCTGTAGGGAAGGACATTTTTGAGCACACACATCTGAGGAGAATTAGATGGTCCTGAAAGGCACCATGACACTCAGAGGGGTGTGTGTGTGTGTGTGTGTGTGTGTGTGTGTGTGTGTGTGTGTGTGTGTGTGTGTCTCAAAGAGGCCCTGGCCACAGCTAAAAACGGACAGCATTCAGTTGGAACGTGTCTGTTTCCCATCAATGCTTTTTGTGTCACAGCAGTCGTACAGGGGATCACTTAAACCATTCAACACGCCGAGACACATACAGCACTTCCTGCAGGGGGTTGGGGTCAGAGAAAGAGAGAGAGACCGATAAGCTGGGTTTCCATCCAAACATTTAACAAATGTTTGATGTGCAGTTACAAAATTTGGCAGAAAACCAGTTGAGTTTTGATCCACTACAGTTATGTAAGTAACTTTAGACGATAAGTTTTTGTGATTGGAGAGCTTTATCTCGGCCTTTGCTTTAAGCTGGAACATCGTTGGAGCTACTTGAGCTTTTGAGTTGTAATTTTATGGCTGTGGTGTGCAGTTCAGAGACATTGGGCAGGATAATGAGGGCTGAAATTTCCATGCCAGCCCATAACAAAACATACATCTGGGAGGCAAGTTCTGAGGTACTGTCACACCAACTGATGTGAGAATCATGTGATTTTCAGATTGATATATCCTTGCTTATTCATTATTTTCACATGTTGGCTTTAGAGATATCCTAGCAAAAAATATTTGTGATATTTTATGTCCATTTCAAAATATCATGGCCTTGTAGTCTAATAATAAAAATCTTAATATTTTGTGTAATTTTCCAGGCAGATACCACATTATGTTGGAAAAAGAATTTAGTCTCTATTACTGCATATTACAACTCTGATCCTCGTCCCTTAGCCAGTTTGAACTGCACATGCATGCATGTTGTCTGCAAAAGTTCGGCAGGGGTGCAAATCAGGTAGCAACAGCCTATATGGTCCCACATTACAGACAGTGAAATCACACAGTTAATTGTGTCAAACTATCAAAAGAACACTTGCAGTTAAAAATCAATTAGGATTTACAGTTAACACTCGCTGGTGTTAAATCTCGAAAATGTTTTTTCCATGTAAATTCAAGTTATATTTGTAGGGACGAACATGTAACACTTCAGTTTTTACCATAATAATGTTACTGTACTCTATGTCACGTAAATTACACTCTTAAAACAATTCATATGTTGTCATATGGTAACCAATTGATCTTGGGAGATTAAAATCATTGTTTCCTCTTTTTATAGTGTGTGCACCACACAGCTCCAGGGACCTGGGGTTTGATCTTTGCTCCAGTTACTCTAGTGGTTAGAGTTTTCCTCGTGTCCCTGTGGATTTCCTCCAGGTACTTCAGTTTCCTCCCACCTGCCAAAAAAACACACATGGTAGGAGAATTGGCTTTGTTAAAATTTCTCTAAATCTGAATGTTCGAGTGACTGGGTATGTGTATATTCCTGAATTGTGCCCAAGGATTCTAGATAGGCCTCCGCACCCAAAATGACGCTAGATTAAGTACAGCCTTGTGCATTGTGTGTGTGTGTGTGTGTGTGTGTGTGTGTGTGTGTGTGTGTGTGTGTGTGTGTGTAAAGCCTCCTCTGTTACCTTCTCTTTTGCCATGCAGTAGTACATCAAAGAGGAAAGTAGATCCCCAGACATAGATCAGTGTCTTTCCTTCAGTGTGTGTGTGTGTGTGTGTGTGTGTGTGTGTGTGTGTGTGTGTGGGTAACCAGAGCAGGGATTACAAAGGTCACAGGATGTGTATTCCCATCTGCCACTGACTCAAACTGCGGAGGTTCTGGAGAATAGGTGGAATATGTGTATCTACATCTGTGTGTGTGTGTGTGTGTGTGTGTGTGTGTGTGTGTGTGTGTGTGTGTGTGTGTGTGTGTATGTGTGCGTTTGTCCCAGAAAGGGATTCCTCAGCAGTTAAACGTGACTCAGCTTGCCCGTTTGGTGTGGGACAACAAAGCTTTTCTTCAGGGATGCATTTCCTGTGAACATCACCAACCCCAGACTTGTCCTCCATCAAAGCTGGCCACAGTGAGTAACACTTTAGTGACTCATTCACACACACACACACACACACACACACTAGACCTAAGGCCTCACAGTCCTACTGACCCTAAAGCTGCCAACATGAACTCTCCTGGGTCTTACACCCACACAGTCTCACACAGATCCTCTACCTCATCACCCTGGAGCAAAGCATTTACACATTATTCTACAATTAAGGGGTACACACATGTCCTTGTACAGGATTTTATGTCCACCACTCATGCAACTGGCAAGTCATTTTAAAACCAAAGACCAAAAGTCAACATTTGTTACAGTCTGGTGCACAAAAAGCATTGCAGTTTACAGTATGGTTTTAACTTGTTCTGTGCCCTGGGTGAACCGCAGCCCTGGGTCTAGGCGAGAAACAGTGAGAAGACACTGAACACATGGATGAGCACATGACTAGATAGTGATAACAGAGTACTGAAAACTGCAGGCTCAAGGGCAGACATAAGGTGGATAATGCAACTATATAACTGACAGCCCCTGACCTATTCCTGCTTTTCAGTAGGAGATATAATCAAGGCTCCAACTCTAACAAGATTAATTGTCCATGATGATGTCATTAATGTGAAGAGAAAATATCACCATATCAGTTTTTTTATCATCGTTGTCGGCCACCCATGTTGCTCATCAGCCACTGGCAGGTATGCCGCCACAGTTTTGTCATTTTGTTTCTTAAAGAATATAATTAAATGCAATTATGCTTGTATTCATACTCTGCAAGCATAACTGAGCCTTCAATTGTGACGTTTTGGCACAAAAGGGATACATTTAATAAACACACTTCTAAACAACAAAGGACACAACGGGAAGAAGAGACCTCACATCAGGAACAGGCTAAGGGCCAGACCACACTGGGCCCCTTTACCTAGTATCCTGTTAGCCGATGTCCACACCCAGGAGAACAAACTCAATGATCTCCGCGCTAGAATAAAGTTCCAGAGGGACATCCGCGACAGCAACCTCTTCTGCGTAAACATTTCACTGCATGTTCTACTGTATATAACTATGTGCGTGACAAATAAAGGAACCTTTAACCTTGAAATAACATCCTATCCTATCCAGTCTACTATTAAAGTCTTCTAAACATGGAGTGAGTACTGGGACCCTTACTGTATTTTAACCTAAGAGATAGTTGATGTAACATAATGTAATTTTATAACATGGGATAGTAGATCTCACAGACCTATATATTCTTGATTTTTTTTACTTTTTAAATGTATGTGACATTGACCTTTTCAAATCAGTTTATTTTTATTTCCTTATTTAAAAATATCCAGACAACTTCTAAAACATTTTTCTATCACTCCTCTACCAGAGTCTCTGATAGCCAACATCTTGCTTTCTATAGAATGTCATTAAGCCTATTTACAATTTCAGACAGAGTTTGAATTTCTTCTTAAAATCACCACTTTACTTCTTATCCCACTTTGCGTGTGTGTGTGTGTGTGTGTGTATGTGTGTGTGTGTGTGTGTGTGTGTGTTCCTGACCAATTTAGTTTATTATTTTATTTTTTATTAATTTTTCTGTATTCCAGTTCTTAATGTGTATGATCTATTATGCATAAATACAATACAAAAAAAATGTAATCATGGTTAATTACTGAATGGAGTCTGACAAGTGTGCAGCTTAGTAAGCCCAGGTATTGAACCCACAACTCTGTTCTTTAACTCAGTGCTTTAAACACTGAGCAACCACTGCCATGCTGGTAAAGCTCTGCTAAAACGTGAGTGTACTGATAAATTACTGTGCTGATCAGTTATTTACCTCAGAGTTTCTGAGGAGTAAACCAAAAAATCACTGTGTTGATTAGTTCATTATTTCAGTGTTACTGGGCTGAGTAGACTGATAAATCACTGTGCTGATCAGTTATTTATCTTAATGTTTCTGAGCGCTGCTAGAGCATGGAATGACTAATGAAAAAGCAAGGTATTTAAAATGTTTTTAAACATATACAGTCACCTGCAAAGATATGGGAACAGTGAGGCCAAGTCCATTATTTTTGTAGAGAACATTTGGCATTAAAAGATAAATACACAACAAAAGCTTTTATTTCCAGGTAATCATCTGCATTTGATACACAGTTCAGAAGATAGCACCTTTTGTCTGAACCCACCCATTTTTCTTGTGACCAAAAGTATTGGAACATGTGACTGACAGGTGTGTGTTGGTGCCCAGGTTTGATCTGTTCCAATGATTATTCAAAAAATAAACAGCACTGAATGTCTATGCTGAATTTCAGGTTTTGGTTTTGGCTGTGCAGATTGTGCATTTACAGTTAGAGGAGTAACCAACATGAAAACCAGAAAGCTGTCTATGGATAAACAAACAGCTGTGAAGCTGAGAGCCATTGCACAAATATTGAACATCACCAGCACAACCATTTGGAATGTGCTGAAGAAGAAAGTCATCACTGGTGTACCAAGTAACAGATGTTTAACAGGTAAACCAAGGAAAACAACAGCATTTGATGACAGAAACCTTGTAAGTGCTGTAAAGAAAGACCCTAAACACGACATCAGCAAAAACCTCCAGAGGACAAGAGGGAAAGTTTCAGTTTCAGATGTAAATACCTGGAAATCAAAGCTCAAATGTTGATCCATTGTCTTATATTCATCTTTTAATGTCAAACCCAAATATTTTCACAGCAAAAATAAAGCAACTGGCCTTTGGGAGGGGACTGTACATCACATATACACATGTACATAAAACACTTATAATATTGAATATTAAATTATATTTTAAAAGATATCATTTTTTTATCAACCAGTTTACATTTAATGTGACTGCTATTATGACCTAATTTATATCATGATTAATTTACATATGACTAATTTGCCCCATAATTACTGATCTTCATGCAGGGTTGTTTATTTAGATTTGGTATTTAAATGTGCAGTATAAGTAACACTACTTCTTGGCATGGTTTGTGACTTACTGCTTCATTTGAAAATGAAAAGCAAAGATTTATCGTATTCTGTTATGTCTGAGGAAAACATTACTTCAGAGAGAGCCACAGAAGAGAATCACCTTCTAAATGAAGAAGGCAAACACAGTCAAACCATGAGTCTCACTGCTGTGTGTTTACTGCAGTATGTATCAGTGTAAGACAACCACTGTGGCATGGTGAATTTATGAGATTCTGGTTCCACTAATGCATCTATACAACCATCATGGAGTAATCGCTGATGTACATAGAACACCAGCCTTATGTCTTTTTTACTTCTTTCACTATTCAGGGACTCTTGTGTTTTGGACAAAAAATGGAAGGGATCCCCTTTTGAGTCTTGGTTCCTCTCAATGGTTCTTGCTTTTCCTTTTTTTCTTTATAATGTGGAGTTATGAAATTACTGACATCCTATAAATCACCAACTTCTTTACATGTTCACAAAGAAGTCTTCACAAACCCATCACCACCCCTTTAACCCTGCCATACCTCTCAATCCTCCACTTATCAGTTTATTACATCTGAGATCAGGTTCTCTACCACAAAGCAGAAGCCACCTGAACTCCTAAAGCCTAAAGGTCTCAGTTCTTCCTCACTTTTTAACCTGTTCAGCTTCAGACCTTGTGTTCTCAGCTTTATAAGTCAGGAATGCCTTGACACACTGGCACAAAACACATATGGTTAGAAACCACAGAACCTCTTTCTAAAAATAGCAATTTCGTTGTGGTGCAATGAAGAATCTGTGAGTAATTATACATTTATAAATGTTTTTATAAGCTTCTGTTATTAAAATCCAATATAATAAAGCAGTTTACCTGAGTTGTTGGTCATATTGGCCATGAACAAATAACTTCAAGTTATTGGCTGCTGTGACAAGCAGTTTTAGAAATTGACATGGATCCAAGAGGCAGAATCTTCCAAAACATTAAGACCGCCTGATTTTTTTCATATATTTTGTCACAATAATAAGATAATAAAATTGTTTTTTGCCACTTTCATCAAGATATTAAACTTCTGATAGTATGGACACATCAAGTAATTACATATTTAAGAAGCCAAAGGCCTTCCATAAAGATATCATCTCATGTAATTACTTTGTTATTACAAAAAAAAGAGGCAATGACAAAAACACACAAAAGACACACAACTTGTATAGCTAGGGCTGTAAGGGTTTTTAAAGTCTTCTTCTTTGAGAGCATATCCTAATGGCATAGTCTAAACTTTCTTATCTTATTGTGTTTTCTAAATAGAATTTGATTTGACTTCACTTGCCTCTGGCCACTCACTCCATGTCTGGATAGTGATCTGCAAAGAAACAGATTGTTTTGAATAAAATCTTTGAAACTAGATCTTCTGTTCAGCTTTTGAACAGAAGTCCCTAACAGCAGAACATCACTTGGAAAAACAAAAAATATTAACCATTAAAAACATGTAATTTTCTCCCTATATGGACCCCTTATCATTTGAGAATTTGAGTCATCATTGTTCTACATTGTTTTCATACAGAAAAAAGTATTGGGACACCTGTCTCCACTGTCCAGAGTGTCTCTATAAACAAGAGCATTAGTGAGGTCAGGATGTTGGAAGATCATGACTTTCCAATTCATGCCAAAAGTATTGGATGGAGCACCATCATTTCAGAGAACACAGTTCCACTACTCCACAGCTCAATGCTGAAGGGCTTTATACCCCTCTAGCACGGTGCCAAAAGGTTAATAGTTATGTGTTCCACAGAGTCATTTTCTATTAGCATGCATTTGAATATGTGTGAATTTGCCATCTTTGGGTACATGTATGCTTAAAGTAGCTAAATGCATTCATATGAAGGGGTGTCCACAAACATTTGGAGATCTTCTTTAACTAAATAATATTTGAAAAAATTACAGATTTTTAAAAATGGACAAATGTTTCTTCTATTAAAAATGTTCTATATGGCAACAGTGGTTCAGCTTGCTTTGCTCACTGGGAAGAAAGAAATGACTGTTTGCCCTCTGAAAACCCCTGCCTATATAACAATGATAGCAGCTGTATTTAGAGAACGGCTGAAAGTCTGGACTGTGAAGAGATAATAAAGTGCTGTAGGCCTGCATGAAGCACCAAAATACAGATTAACTGTCCCAAACCTGCAGGTTCTAATATCCCTACTTACAAATCCTGCTTTCATGGTGATCTTAATCTGGTACAACTGAAAATCTGGTACAGTGACTCTGAGGGATTGAGAAGAGTGAATTAGATTCTCATTGGTTTTGTGCATCAGCAGGACTGACAGCATTAAACCCTCCCAAAATAAAAGCTCCAAATCCCCGTTCAGAGGTGAGATTCGTCCAACTAATACAACTGCAAAACCATGACCCCTATCTGACCCCTGTGTTTTTCTCTGGACTATGCTGTTGCAGTTTCAGACATGCCATGAAGATTTTTTCAAAACAGGAAGAAAAGTTCACTTTTAGGCATGGATTTAGAGGATGCTTTATTTTAGATCTTATGATCAGTTTTCTTGTTACACTATTAGCAAGAAAACCATATTTTATGGAACCATCCATAAGAGGTTTTCCATCATAGCAAAGAAACATTTAACTACAGAAAGAAACACTGAAGCCTTAAAAGGATTCTTTATGAAATTAGTTTTCATTGCATTATATTTTTCTTTTATACATGGGTCTTTTATGGCTCTACATTTTGCATTAGACCACCAGAATTTTAGACCAAACGACCAAATGAAAGCCAATGCTGAACACAGATGAGGGCAGCAGATCAGTTAGATCAGGAGGCACTGATTTTGCCTGCATTTTTATCCCATATTCAGTGAGTCTGTGTCATTATCCTGTTTTGTGGGATATCTGGCCTATTTCTGTACTGATGCATCTATCCTGATCCAACCCTGCTGATCCCAGCTGCTGTGTCCATTAGCATAGGCGCTCAAAGTCTATCTATATATCTATTCTATCTTTCAAGAAATATAGAACCAATATAGAAAAGAAATTAGAAGTTTTTTTTAATGAGCCATGAAGTTTTCATAGAGAAGAACCAGACAATATCATACTCATTATAGTTTTATATAGAGAACTGTTTTAAAAGTGTACACTCTTTGCAAAAGGGTTCTTTATAGTAATAAAGAGTGTCTCTAATGGAGGTATGGAGAGTCAATTTAGATCAATCAACTCTTGTGATGGTTATTGATTTGTGGATAGTGGAACCCTTTCTGGTGCTTTATAGAATCATTTTAACTATTTTCAAGAGGATTCCATTATAGAGAAGAACCATTGAAGCATTAACTTGTGTCTTTGAGTTGTCATAGGTCGATCTAGAACCATCTTTAATGAATAGCCCTTGAATAGCCCCTTTTTAGCAGGTCATTGTAAAAATAAGCAATTGTTAAATTTACACTGTATGGACAAATGTATTGGGACACCTTCTCATTCATTGTTTCTTCTGAACTAGAGGCTCATATAAAGAGTTTTTGCTGCTTTTGTTTGGATCTCTATTATCTAGGGAAAGCATACTACTAGACTTTAGAGCATTGCTGTGAGAATTTCTTTGAATTCAGCAACAAGAGTGTAAGTGAGCTCAGCATGTTGGATGGACAGCACCTTACTTTATCCCCATCTCTGCTAACTCATGCAAAACCTATTGGATGAAGCACACTTTTACTGGTCCATAGCTCAATGCATTAGGCCTGGCATTAGGAATGGTGTCATTAGATTTGTGTTTATCTTCTCCAGAAAACCCTGTTCTACTGGCAGTGCTTCTCTACAGGGACTGGAAAACCTGTGTGCATTTGTACGTCTGTGTCATAAATTGGTGCAATTTAGAGTAGCTCAATGTATTCATTAGGTGTCCACAAACATTTGGACACCAAGTGTAGAGGATTGAGGTTTGCTTTACTGTTTTACTGTTTTTTTTGCTTAGATTATTGAGTTGTTTTGTTTGTTTGTTTGTTTGTTTGTTTGTTTTTACAAATGTCTATGCAAAAGGCCGGTGTGACATCACAGGGTGAGGCCGGAGAAGTGCTCCCTGAAGCATCGTTCATGCGCTCACTGTCTATTCATCCTTAGGAATAGGATACGACATGCTGCTGAGGCGTGTAGCGCTGATCCAACCTAATGGCTTCCTGTTGGTTAACATAAATCCCAGTTAAGATAATGACTCTGATCAATGGGATTGTTTGGGAAACGTCTAATCGAATCGGCCTGATGCAGCTCTTCCTTTCCAGAAGATCTGATGCTAAACACATTATCTCTCCATTTCCATCAGGCCTGGGGCACTCACTGCTCCAGCCTGCCTGCCAAGCCATCCATCTCTAAGAGAGAATGAGAGTGAGAGAGAGAGTGAGAGGCCTGCTCCTCTCAGTGCTTTTTGATCTGAATGTCACAGACACCCTGCTCTTGCCCTTACCAGCATCAAAGTGTGGCTTTTCAAACTGTACAGCTGATGTGATGCTAGACTCGAAGAAAGCTCAGCATCTCTTACAAGTGCCTATCTGGCTGATGTATGTAAATGACCTTAGTTCTGATTGGCTGTGCCATATTGTTCCACATTAAAATTCTAGGACATTAATGAAGAGGCTAAAATGCTGCAGGCCTATTTCTATATTGTCTGCAGATTTATAATAATATCACTTTATGTTACTTTAGATAAAGATAGTGGAGCCATTTAATGTGGGATCAGTTCACTAGACCTGTAGGAAGTGGGCATTGGGCACAGGGGAAGGATGAATGCTCTAACTTCAAAATTCATGATTGAGGTGCCCTGCCTGATCAAGGCACCTAACCCTAAGCGTGAGGTGATGGTGTGGGGTGATGGTGGCGCCACAGTTGAGTAATGAGAATATTACGTGGGGGGCACAACAATCAATTAAAAGATTGCAATCCCCCTTCCTTGATAGGGGACCTGCTGTTAATGGCCTAATGGTATTCAATGGCCATGCCTTACCTTTGCTTTAATACTTAGTGTGTGCTGCCATCTGGTGGCCCAATATGTTACTGCAGCTTTCAGCTATTCACTCCTATACAGACTATATACTGTAGCACGATGTAATGAAGAGTTTTTGATTTTTTTTTTTAAAGTCACTAGCAAAAAAACCCAATAAATGTAATTTTTTCCCACAGGACTGATGAATATGTGCAATTTTTCCTTACAATCCAAACAGGATAAAGCAGTGTTTGTATTCATGAGAGCTACTTAAGGGCCACTTTCAGCAGGATGTTGTTTGCAGTTACCGGTTGGGAAGGGTTGGTGGTGGTGTGGAGGAGGGGGCACATCAGTGATCTTGTAGCTCATTAGTTTGAGATAAATGAGGCCAGGGGAGATGGAGAGAGAGAGAGAGAGAGAGAGAGAGAGAGAGAGAGAGAGAGAGAGAGAGATGAAAGAAAGAGAGTGACAACCCCACAGACAAAATCTGAGCCTGAAAGAGATAGAAGGGAAAACCAAGAGAAAGTGAAAAAGAAAATATTGAGAGAGAGGATGATGGAGAGAGGCCGTAAGAGACAAAAAAAAAAACACACTGCATCTCTCCCTCTCTCCTTCACTCTCTGTCCTCACTCGCTTCAAATGGCAGCTGCGTCCTGCTGCGACCGATGATACTTGTGCACAGAGGCTCCACTCCACTCATTAACTGGAAATACAGCATGAAAAAACATGGTATGAAACCAGCCGCACACTTGAAGGAGCAAATTGACCCTTCTCTCCTTCTGCTTAAATTAGGCTGCCACTCGCACAAAAGCAATTAACATGTAATCCCCCCTTTTTACGCTAATGAAGCGTGCCACTCCTGGTGTGCCTGCTTCATCCGCTTCTTGGCCTGGGGGAGCTGCCAGGGAGATGAACCGAACCCGAGTGGAGTTGGGGGGGAGCACGCTGCCTGGTAGCAAGAAGGCCCTTATGAGGGTCCTGCTATTGGGCAGGCCTTCAGTCATACTCCCCACCAGAGGCAGAGAACAGCAGGCCTACAGAGGCATTATGCATTGAGCATTTAATAGCCTGGCAACACAGGCTCAGCTTAAAGAGCCGATATCCAGCACTTTATTTTTTATTTCACTATTTCTAAACTTTTATCCTATAGAATGTCTGCATGGGAGTTGGAAGTGTTGGTACACATGGGCATTCATTGCTTCCTCTGAAAGCACAGGTATTATAAAGCGTTTATTCTGCTTATTTTAGAGTGACTGTCTCTACTGTCCAGGGCAGGCTTTCTTTTGCATTTTGGAGCATTGCTGTGTGGATTTGATTGCATTCAGTGACAAGAACAGTGAGCTCAGTGTGTTGGGTGATCACCACCCCAGCTCACCAACAATGTACTGGATGGAGTGCTATCAATCCAGAGAACACAGTTCCACAGGTCTATAGCTCAATGCTGGGGCAGTAGATACCCATGCCTGGCAGTAGCCATGGTGACAATGAATATGTTAACATGCACTTACACCAATAACTGCTGAAAATGTTTGTAGTAATCCAATCAACATGTTTACACGCACTTGGGTATTCAGATAACTGAAACACTCCAGGTCAGGCAATGATCAGATTTCTGCTCAGCAGCCAGCAAGCAAACTCACAGAAGAAGGTGAATGGGGCAGGAGAAAGACAGACTTCCTACTGGTGGTAGTGTGGTGTATGTGCACATGTCCAGAATTGCTACTCAAAACTGTACTAAAAGCAGTTCTACCTCTGAGGCAGAACAGACACAATTGGTTCAAAGAATAACCAATTAAAATTAAAATAACCAGCAAGCTGAGCTTAATAAACATGTATCTGAGCTTTTTCTATGTGGATGCATTAAAGGTGTGCTATTCACTTGTTTAAATAGATTTGTTTAATATGGAGTTGGCTTCTTAGAAAGCATTGGTATATTCTAAACCAATGTTGTTCTGCCTCAGAGGCAGAGGCACCTTTAGAACCATCTTCAGTAGTGATTTTGCACCTTGATCAAGGACAGCTGCAGCTCAGTGATGTGCACTCATACAAACAGATTGTGAATATGTGAATAATTTGTACCTGAAGACTTGACTTGTAACTTGACTTGGATTCATATTATGTGACTTGTGAGTGCATGCGCAGAATGAGATAACCAACAGAAATCAGAGTAAGCTGTATACATATGCTGGGAATTCCAATCACTGAACTAAACCCAGTCCTGTAGTACAGATTTTTAGGCTTTAATCTAATGTAAGAAATCAGACTATGCTGGTTACATGATCACTTGAATAATTAGATTACTGCAGAAATTAATTAAGATGAGATGGTAAACTAAAGTATTGTTAAATTTGAAGAATAATTCAGACTAGAACCTACACTAACAGAGATAGATAACCAGCGGTATGTTCTGCTACTAAGCACTTGGAATTTAATGAAAAAACACCATGCTGTGATAAACTGGTGTATATCTCCCAGAGTATGTCCTGTTATGCTGAACGTCCTCTCACTGTCACTAATACATTATCTATGACATGATTGCAACTGTACACACTACTCAAATTACCAAACAATTCTCAATGCAGCTAGAGACCACACTAGAGAGAGAGAGAGAGAGAGAGAGAGAGAGAGAGAGAGAGAGAGAGAAAGAGAGAGAGAGAGAGAGAGAGAGAGAGAGAGAAACATGCATGCACAAAATGTCCAAAAACCCAAGGCCGCTCCATTGCATTAGACAAATACACAAATTCATCCCAAAACTATTTTGTTGATCAGGTTACAGGTGTCTATTTAGAATATAACAGGCTATTACTGTAATATGTAAATGATATTTGCCAATAATCTCTGTTCTAATTGCCTACAAGGTATGTCATTGTATGTCCTTCCTAATCCAGTCAAATGTTCTACATTAAAGCAATATAACATGAGAGGGAGTGTGCTGTTGTGAAATTACAGCACAGGGGTAATGAAGCAGAGCAAAACATTAAACTCCATTTCCTACTCATCGTAATTCTTGTCTGTGTCTTGTCTGTGTCTGTGTGAATTTTTGTTGTGATCTTAGTCCTGGGGTGGAGTCTCAGAGACACAGTCAACGGCTCGGTGCCACCTAACACGTATTTATGCATACATAGTAACACACAGACAAACACAAAGGGAACACTTCCCTGAGCTACAATGAGCCCTGATCAGACCCTGTTTCCCCAGTCTAATCAAGTCTCTGTGTCCACATGTCTCCTACAGAGCCAGCAAGGGTTGAGTTTATAGAAGCCTTTGTGAGAGTCTTCCTTAAGCGACTGCAGCTGGCCCGCAATCAGGGTGAGAGGAAATTGGTGAATCAACCTTCATCACATAGTCTTAATCCTTTTAGTTTTGTGTTGCTCTTTTGCTCTGGTCATTTACACTACTAAAAGAGTTTCTGCTTTTATTAATTAGCATCACTGTTCAGTGGAATAATACAGTGTTTGTGGAAAAAAACCCCCATAACATTGTGACAAAATAACAGCACAGCTTGAATGCTTCTCATTCAATCAGCTTGATTGGTGCTTGTATATAAATTCAGTTGTTTTTTATTGTGATATCACAAAAACACCACAGTGTACAGTATTTGAAACTTATTTTCTATATATGCACTGTGCAGACTTTGAGAATGAATGGTACAGAAAAGTAAAGAAAACAATGTCCCTTTAAAGCAGCATTATGGGTTTTGCTCCTGGCTTCCCTTTGCAGTTGTGGAGTATAATGCATATTTGATTATCACACTATGAGCTCCCCTTTACTGACAGCTATAAATGTGTTTTTGACAAGCTGAGAGATACAGAAGCAGCATCTGAAGTGAAAGAAGCATGTGGACTGATGTGGTAGACTGATATTACATGCATTACACAGTTCTTGACAAATTCTCATACAGCTCCACCAAAGTTACATTGCTGAATAGCGGTGTTCTGGCCTGGAGTTGCAATGACTCAGGCACCTAATTACATCCTTATTACAAATCATCTCTTAAATGTTGATTTAGCATAGAAGGCTGGTATTGAAGGCCAGTTCTTAACCTCATCTCTCTCTCTCTCTCTCTCTCTCTCTCTCTCGCTCTCTCTCTCTCACTCACTCACTCACTCCCACCCTCTCTTTCTCTCTCTGAGCCTTCTGAGCCTACAGCACTAACCTAGAAATCCCCAGCCAGCCAATCACACACAGACACACACTGACTTCAGTTCCATTCACATCCCGCAGTAACAGTGCTTTCTAATTGTGCCAAATCCTCCTCTAACACCCATCTTCCTGTATTTCCCTTTTAGATGTTACTTTCACCCAGCTCTACCTACACCAGACTCACTCTCCTGTCATTTTTAACTTTCAGTTTCATTGTTGTCACTCAGATTTGCTTTCAAATAACAAGCTGTTTGATATCCATTCATTTGTGTGCTTAGTTTGTTAATCGCAGGACTTGTTCTCTTGCCCTTCCATTTAATCAACTCTATTTATATCCATTTCATGGCTTGTAAGAGTACACGAGAGGCAATTCCAGAATTTGACCACTAGGTATACACTGAAGCATTGAAATAAATATCCAGTAAGGGGCAGTAGAGTGAAGAAAAAAAAGTGGCTGTTACTGCTGCACACGGTAGAGAGTGCTAAAACATAAGACTGCAAACTGTCATTGCCATTCAGGTGGCCAATGCATCAAGGTCCATATTCTCTAGAGGTGCAAAATTTGGCCTGACAAGTCAGGAGGGGGCATTAACCTTGCATATAGCTTACAGCAATGTACACTGGGAAAGTAGGTACAGTATATAATATATCTACAGCTTGGGTTATTACATTGTCATCATATCTAATGCTTTATATAGTGTTATGCAGAAGTTTGGGCAGAAGTGAAATTAGTTAAAATTAGGCCTCAAAAGGAAACAAACCTAAACATTGCATTTTCCTGCTTATTTTAGAGCACAGTTTTTTGTTTTTGCTTTCACACTAAAAAAAAACACATAGCATTTACAATTGTAATTTTAAAATATATAAAATGCAATGTTAAAATATAACATCAATCTTATTACAGTATGAATTCCAAGTTTTAAAATGAGAACAGCAGCTGACAGCTCTTTACCTCTTGCATTGTTTTGAATGGAGGAATGTCACTTCTTTAAAGTAGCTGAATAGTCTGAATGAAAAAAGAAATCAATCAGTTTCTTAACATTTTAACAAAATCATTCATAATGTTTTGGTGTGCAATCCAGAAACGCTTAGTGATTTCTTATACGTAGCTTTATAGATGCACTGTGTGCACAGAGAATTTGTCCTTTTTAACCAATCCATGCAGTGAAACACACACATACACACTACTGAAAACACACATTACGAGGCCGTTTCCACACCTGCCTGGAGCAGTGGGTAGCCCTATCCACAGATTACTTGGGGAGTCACTGGGAAGTTAAGTGCCCGTGTGTCCTGCCAATTTAGAGACTATAGTAGTAAGAAGTGACCATAGCTGTAGTCCAAAGCCTAGGCCCACAGCCCAAGTAGGCTGCATTTCTTGACCAATACATAACAGAAGGCTGTTCCAAATTGAAAGATCCTTTATATACAAGCGAGAAATGCAGCCTTTGTTTAGAGAGATTTGGAGGATGCAATTGATGCACCCATCCGGGCCATCACAGTTCTCTACACATGTACCATATGAAGAGACCTCCTCATGCCCCACACACAAACACACAAAAATGACAAAAACATTATCTCAGTGTTAGTTCAGTGTTAATGTTAGTTTTTATCTTGCTGAAATTCAAGTAATAAACTTGCAATAAATCACAAACCTGAGCCACAAATGCAAGAGGCGAGACCTTTTTTTGATGGTCCCCACCCAGCTCTTAGACTGGACCTTAGACAGATAGACCAATAGGCTACTAAGGAGTCTTCAGCGCATAGTCCTATGTTCTTCTTTGGCTGCGGTCCTCTTTTTCCTGGACGTCCTCTTTTTGGGATGTGAAAAATTCATCCAGCCATGATTTCTAAATCATTTTATTTATTTCATGTCAGTGTGTGTTTTTCAATATAAGATATATACAGCTTACACATCTGTTTCCTTTCTTCTCATCACCACTATTGGTCTACATGTCCCTGCATCTACTTCGATCATTTGTCAAACTGTGTCCATCAAATGTAAAATGTGTGGGTAAAGAGAGGTTTTAAATGTTGTAGCAGTGATGGGGTGGGGACAAAGAATTAGCCTGTCTCCTGGGTGTGGAGACTTGGGTGCTGGGTGTTTTTATGTGTAAATAAAGGCCACTTTGGGTTGCTCAAGCCCGTGCCTATGCTCCCTCTCTGGTTAGCTAAACATCTGATTACCATGGCCATGCCCCACCCTTGTGGGGTGTGCTACAATGTGAAGACTAGTCCCTGGTTGAAAAATTAATGGGAGTTCTGATAATACTCAACATGATTACAGATCCTGTCCTTCAGCAAAAACAATCAGTTTCCTGGTTACCTACAAGGACTTTTGTAAAACATTTAAACATTTGTTTAAATATTTATTTAATATAAAATGTTTTCATTTATATTCCCAATTCCAGTGACATTGGGACATTGTATAAAACATTAATTAAAAACAGAATTTGATGATTTGCAAAGTTTTTTCAACTTATATTCAATTGAATGACAAAGACAAGATATTTCATTTTCAAATGGATAAACCTCATTGTTTTTTTGCAAATATTTACTAATTTTTAATTAGATGCCTGCAAAAAAATTGGGACAGAAAAATTGAGACAGGGACATGTTTACCACTGTGTTACATCACCTTTCCTTTTAACAAAACTCAATAAGCATTTGGGAAGTGAGGACACTAATTGTTGAAGCTTTTAAGTGGAACTCTTTCCCATTCTTTCTTGATGTACAACATCAGTTGTTCAACATTCCAGGGTCTCCGTTGTTGTACTTTGCGCTACATAATGTGCCACACATTTTCAGTATGAGACAAATCCCTATATTCCTTGCAATAGCACCTTAAAAGACATCATTGTTAAACTGTTGGACAGTTGGCTCATGCAGTTGTTCACAAAGTTGTGAACCTCGTACAATCCTTGCTTGTGAGACTGAGCCTTTTGAGGATACTCCCTTTATACACAATAATGACACTCACCTGTTTCCAATTAACTTGTTCACCTGTGGAATGTTCCAAACTGGTGTTTTTTGAGCATTTGAACAATTTGTTGCCTGTTCCAACTTTTTTGAAACATGTTGCAGACATCAAATTCAAAGTTTTATCATGTTTCACACAACATCCCAACTTCATTGGAACTGGGGTTGTATTTATTTAGGATGAAAATTAAAACAGTAATGTAAAATTATTTATTACAGGTTGATATCAAATGAGAGGATTTAGCAATATATTTTTTAGTCTTGTTAAATGTGCAAATATTAGCTTAATTGCATGATTTTGGAATTTTTACTCCCTCCCACCTTCACACACACTGCCATTGTCCTACATCCTAGGCCTACATAAAGCATAAAGTAATGTTGATGATTGTAAATATTCCATACAAATTTTCCTTGGGATGTCCGGCATGTATCTCTGCACAACATTTTTGCTCAAACATTTGCCTCAAAAAGGAAATAAAACTATGTTTCATCAGGCCACATATTCCATGTAATATTCAGTGAATGGAACATTTCACATTAACCACTATAATAAACCACTGAATAAAACAGTGGCTACTAAAGTACAAAATTGAGGGTCGGTTAAAGTAATTTTGTTTCAGATGGGTTTTAGTGTTTGCATGAAATATCGTTTCAAAGGGGTAGAAATACAGTGACTAAAAAGCTAAGAAAGTGCTGAGAGATGATGTAATCTTATATTAATCTTTGGTATAAGTTTTCAACACTTCTACCACAGTACAACAGCTAGCGGTCTCATCTAACATCACTACTGTGGTGATAGAAGAACAGCTAGCAAGCTCATCTAACATCACTACTATGCTGATACCACAGTGGCTAGCAGGCTCATCCAAAATCACTACTGTGGTGATAGCACAGCAGATAACAGGCTCATCTAACATCATTACTGTGGTGTTAACACAGCAGCTAATGGGCTCATCCAACATCACTACTGTGGTGAAAGCACATCGAATAGTGGGCTCATCCAACATCATTACTGTGCTGATACTACAGCAGAAAATGGGCTCATTCAACATCACTACTGTGGTGAAAGCACAGCAGCTAACGGGCTCATCCAACATCACTACTGTGGTGATAGCACAGCAGCTAGCAGGCTCATCCAACATCATTACTGTGGTGTTAACACAGCAGCTAATGGGCTCATCTAACATCACTACTGTGGTGAAAGCACAGCGAATAGCGGGCTCATCCAACATCATTAATGTGCTGATACTACAGCTGAAAATGGGCTCATCCAACATCACTACTGTGGTGAAAGCACAGCAGCTAACGGGCTCATCTAACGTCACTACTGTGGTGATAGCGCAGCAGCTAGTGGGCTCGTATAACATCACTACAGTGGTGATACCACAGCTGCAAGTAGACTCATCCAACATCACTACTTTGGTGTTAACAGAACAGCTAGTGGGCTCATCTAACATCACTACTGTGGTGAAACCACATCAGCTAGTGGGTTCATCCAACATCACTACTGTGGTGATAGCACCGTGGCTAGTGGGCTCATCCAACATCACTACTGTGGTGATATCACAGCAGCTAGCAGCCTCATCCAACATCTCTACTGTGGTGATAACACAGCAGCTAATGAGCTCATCCAACATCACTACTGTGGTGAAAGCACCATGGCTAGTGGGCTCATCCAACACTACTGTGGTGATAGCACAGCAGCTAAGGAGCTCATCCAACTACTCTACTGTCGTGATACCACTGCGGCTAGCGGGCTCATCCAATATCACTACTGTTGTGAAAGCACCATGGCTAGCGGGCTCATCCAACACTACTGTGGTGATAGCACAGCAGCTAAGGAGCTCATCCAACTACTCTACTGTCGTGATACCACAGCAGCTAGTAGGCTCATCTAACGTCACTACTGTGGTGATAGCACAGCAGCTAGCGGGCTCGTCTAACATCACTACTGTGGTGATACCACAGCTGCAAGTAGACTCATCCAACATCACTACTTTGGTGTTAACAGAGCAGCTAGTGGGCTCATCTAACATCACTATGTTGGTGAAACCACATCAGTTAGTGGGTTCATCCAACATCACTACTGTGGTGATAGCACCGTGGCTAGCGGGCTCACCCAACAACACTGCTGTGGTGATATCACAGTGGCTAACAGTTTCATTCAACATCACTACTCTTGTGATAGCACTGTGGCTAGTAGGCTCATCCAATATTACTACTGTGGTGATACCACAGTGGCTAGTGGGCTCATCTAACATCACTACTATGGTGATACCACAGCAGTTAGCAGGCTCATCTAAATATCACTACTGTGGTGTTAACACAGCATCTAGCGAGCTCATCTAACATCAATACTATGGTGATACCACAGCGGCTTGCAGGCTCATCCAACAATACTTTGGGGATACCACCTCTACCTAGCAGGCTCATCCAACAACACTACTGTGGTGATAGCACAGCGGCTACCATGCTCATCCAACATCACTAATGTGCTGATAGCACAGTGTCTAACAGGCTCATTCAACATCACTACTGTGGTGATAGCACCATGCCTAGTTGGCTCATCTAACATCACTACTGTGGTGATACCCCAGCGCTTAGCAGGCTTGTCTAACAACACTACTGTGGTGATACCACAGCAGCTAGCGAGCTCATCTAACAACACTACTGTGGTCATAGCACAGCAGCTAGCGAGCTCATCTAACAACACTACTGTGGTCATAGCACAGCGGCTACCGTGCTGTGGTGATAGCACAGCGGCTACCATGCTCATCCAACATCACTAATGTGCTGATAGCACAGTGGCTAACAGGCTCATTCATCATCACTACTCTGGTGATTCACCGTGCCTAGTGGGCTCATCTAACATCACTACTGTGGCGATACCACAGTGGTTAGCAGGCTTGTCTAACAACGCTACTGCTGTGATACCATAGCAGCTAGCGAGCTCATCTAACATCACTCCTGTGGTGTTAACACAGCAGCTAGCGCACTTTTCTAATATCACTACTGTGGTGATACCACAGCAGCTAGCGGGCTCATCTAACATCACTACTGTGGTGATACCACAGTGACTCGCAGGCTCATTCAACATCACTACTGTGGTGAAAGCACAGCAGCTATTAGGCTCATCTAACATCACTACTGTGGTGATACAACAGTTGCTAGTAGGTATGTTTCATATTGGTACCTTTTTCAGAGCGCAGCACAGAGCAGGCTCATACATTATGCCATATGCTTTGAAAACTGCTTATACATCCAAATTACAGATATGTCACATTTCCCAGAAGACCTGGGACTTTAAGGCAAATTGATAGCAATTCTGTGACAACATTTAGAGCATTAAAACATTTAGAAATGAGAATCTCAGAAATTAATTAAAAATTAATTCATTATCCCAGATAATGAATCAGAAATGATGAATGAGCTTTCAATGTGTTGTGAGGATCATCCCAACCCCCCCATTGTTGAAATGCCATTGATGATTCTATGCAGCCAGTGCCAGTCTACATAAACTAGGCCTGCCTGGTTTTTCTTGTCTGTTTAACTTGTAGTGACAATGTAACCTTTCCATATAATCTTCCTCACCAGAAACGTTATTTTCAAAAATGTTACCAATACATTACCACCCATCTCAGGCCAGCCCAGGCCTATTAGTTTTGAATAGGGAGACATGCCACACAGTCACACTAAATCAGCTGGGGATCAGTGAATACATCAGGATCTGCTCTCCTAATCAGAGGGCAAAGGGCAGGCATTTCCTCATCTCTTTGGGCCATTGATTACTGCAGTTCTCTTAGAACCACCAGAGACACCAGTGGAAGTTACCCTTTTTACGGCTCGGTGTGATTTGAGACAACTTTTCTGTTATGAGTATAAAGACTGGGGTTTGGGTAGATGTTATGTTCCATATAATAGAACAGAGTAACATGCACGTGGTCTACATCTTAATATGCTTAAGCTGCTAAAGCTGAAGTCAAGACCAAACACTCTGCTCTTAAGATACAGTTGGTAAATATGACATCTCAAGCACACCAATGAATATGCTGCCATGCTGTCTAATATCCATTCATGGAGGAGGTTTGTGTGTTCGGCCTGTGCCCACGTCCATTTCCTGCAGGTACACCCAAAGCAATTGGTAGGTGAATATGCCTTAAATGAATTGTGAGTGAATGCTTGTGTATGTGGTACTGTGATGGAATATGCCCTGTGCAGGGGTATTCCTGCCTTGCACCCAATGGCTTGTTGTTAGCCTCTGGGCCCACTGTGATCCACACTGTGGACAATTTGATGTATGGATGGGTCAAATATAATATTTGCAAGCAACAATGTATTTTGTAATTCTTACTTCAAGTACATTGTAAACATCATAATTGCCATCTACATTGCTCAACAGTGCCATCTATCTGTAAGGGTGGAGACTAAATAAATATAGAAGTGATTAGCAGAGAAATCAAATACTCAGGTCTCCCCTTACACCAAATAGTTAATCAATCCAGACATGTTTGGCTTCCTAAGAGTGATTTATTCAGCCTACAAGACTAGACAGAATCTTTGAGCGACCTAAACCTTTATTAGCTGCGTAGCTCCAGAGCAAAGCCAAAGAAGCAAACTGGTTCTTTGGTTAGGGTCATTTGCCTACATTTGGATTTAGGGGGAAGCTGTGTACATTTTATTTTTATAGGAAATAATTCCTTTAAGGCACTGATCACCAACCCTCCTCCTTGATATAAAACAAAATGTAATAATTGGGGTTGATTTAAGGTTGGTGCCAACATATACAGAATCGTAGAAATCCAGGAGTAGAATTGTTGACCACTGGCATAAGGTAGCTTTTATACTGTATGAATGAATGTGTAACATTTTTGCTGAGAATAACTATACATTCTCATCTCCTCACATGTCAATGGGTGCATTATTATTATTATTATTATTATTATTATTATTATTATTATTATTATTATTATTATCATCATTATTAATATTATTATTATTATTATTATCATTATTATTATTATTATTATTATTATTATTATTATTATTATTATTATCCAACCAAATTACAACAAAACACCAAGATTAATGCACCGAGTAGATAAAAACAAGGGAAGTGGAAGTACTTGCAGGGGTTTTGGAGTTAAAGGCAGGAAAACAGATTACAAAACATATAGATATAAAATGTGGGATAAAGAATCAAATCCATAGAAATATACAGACACAATCACCAAACAAAAACCACAGTGTACTTACTAAACAGACTGACAGCAAGAACAACTCCAACAGCAAAGAACTGAGAAGGACACAGAAAAAGGGTCTAAAATACAGGGACAACATTAAATACACCTGGAGCTGGGAAAATAAGGGGCAGGATTAATCATAGACACAGATGGGAAAGAGTGGAGTAAGGGTGGAGGCAGGACCAAAGTAAAACAAAACACGTGCTCAGAAGCACATGGGGTAAAGACAAAACAAAGACAAGATTGAAAGACAGGGGAGCGATAGGTGACACCTTGTAGCAGTCATCTAGTTCCTGCCTGAAAATTAGAATTATATGGAATTTTTTATTTCTGCATAAATTTGACATAAATTTGCTCATCAGGACTGAAATGATAACAAAACCGTAAAACATTTGGAGTACACCAATCCATAATCAGATTGTGAACAAATGGAGGAAATGCAAGGCCATTATTACCCTCCCCAGAAGTGCTCAACCAGCCAAGAAGAAGGTGTGTAATAATCTGAACCCACATAACTTGTAAGCTGCTGCAGGCTTTTCACACATAAGCTAATATTCCTGAGTTCACCTTCAGGAGAACACTAAACAACATTGGTGTCACCTTGTGTGAAAGTGAAAGTCACCTTTATGTTTGTTGAAAGGAAAATGCTGCATTCCAGCATAAAAACCCCAACTGTTAAACATGGTAATGGTAGGATCATGTTTTGGGCCTGTTTTTCTAGATTTGGGCAAGGACAGTTTGCCATCATGTAATGTTTTAGAATGAAGAGTCCTGACCTTAATCCAGTAGATATGTGGAAGAACCTGGAGCAAGCAGTTCATGTGAATGGAGGACATAAGCTGAATGGAGAAATGAGCTTACAGTTACCACAAATGTTAAGTTGTAAGTATTGCTGCACAACAGGGTTATACCAAAAACTAAAAGCAAATGTTCACACACTTGTGCCACTCACTGATATGTAATATTGATTAATATTCCTCAATAAATAAATGACATATAATTGTCTGTATTAAAAGTTTGTGTGTAGGGGCATGTTAGTGTGTATTGTGCTGGTACTAGCATGTACACAGGAGAAATACTGAGATTTATAAACACCTCACTGTCACTGCTAGCAACAAAAAATATCCAGGGTTAGTGAATGGCTAACACAGACGGCATGTGCGGAAAGAGATATGGTTCTTGTAATATGGTAAGTCTTCACCAACAACATGCACTATATTGTTGTCAAATTCAGTTTCTTTTTAAACCAAGAGTAATTTTGCCCCCATACAGTAACAGTTCTACATTTCTCTTTTCCAATTTCCAGCTCCGATAAAACAGCTAACAAACATCTGTGCTGATCAGCATTGCAATAGTTGTGATGTGAGTAGAGATCATGGCCAGTGGCAAGCAGTATGACCTGGGATTCAAACCTGTGATCTTTGGATCATAATGCCACCCTTGGCATAGAGCATGAAAGTGAAAAATTAAAAATAAACAAACAAAAATGACATCTGATTTCCCTTCTGAAAAATCCAACTTCTGAGCATCTTTTGCTGATAGCTGGCTTCAAAATGTCTTTGATGGTCAAGGTGTTTGAAAAGCTTGTCATACAAGTGATTTTGGCCAGGCCCGGTAATAAGATTACCTTTGTCTTAGTCAAATTGTTCAAACAGCTTGATTATGCTGGTCATGTTGGTCGACCAGCTGGGTAATGCTGTTCATAATAGTTGATATATCAGTGTCCAAGCTCATACATATCTCTCAAAGGTTTGGACACTGAAAGTACTTGAGATGATGGCTGTAGTTTTTTTTTTTCTTTCTTCATATCGATATTAAAATCTTGAATGTCAGCTAATAACAATATATGGCCAAATGTATTGGGACACCTGCAAGGTTAAAAAAGAGTTTCTTCTTCTTTTACTGGGGTATCTGTCTATTGTAGAGGGAGGGCTTTGTACTACATTCTGGAGCATTTGACTGAGGATCTGAACTGAAGTGTTTTTTTTTTTTTTGAACAAAGAATAGAGAAAGATAAAATTAGTTCAACCTAGTGTGTATAATTCTCATGAGGTAACCAGTACGGTCTACAGTGGGTTAATTAAGCAGTAAAATGTATAAGTTAGCATGCTGGACATTTTTCTGTACTGGACATTGCCCAGACATTATCTTTCCAGGTTTAACATGTACTGTTAAACCTATTGTTATTTTTGTTGTTCAACTACTTGTGATTTTTTGGCCTTTTGATTTTTTTCAGCAGACTGCACCAGGTTGTCATGTTGAAACCTGTATGTTTTATGCATCATCTATCCTTCAGTTTTAACAAGATGCTTGAGATGCAGCCATCTTCACTTTTAGGATGGTGTTGAGGAATGGGCAGTGTTCAATTTGAGCTACACGTTACATTTTGAATCTTGGTGAAAAAGCTTGAACTTTCCAGAAGAACCTATCCCACATTTTATCTGGGTCACTCTGATATCACCTCACTTTACCATACTGGCTGATGCACCTGCACTCCAGTGTCAGAACTCTGTAGCTACTTTAAAGTGATGGCCACTGTGTTTCTTTCCCCCACGAGTCCCATTCTTGCTTTGATTGGGAGCTTTGAGGAAATGCTTGGTCTATATAGTCCCTGGGTAGTATGATGGGTGGTGCATGTATGTAGTTTTATGTCTAATATTCTTCAAAAGCTCAAACTATTGTAACCTGAGGCCTGCAGTGGTTTCATCAATGTCATCAACATCATCTATCGGTGAACAATCTAGTTCAGAAATCTAAAGTCTCCTCCATTCCAATTTAGTTTAAATGCCATGGCAGCATTCCAGTGCATGTTTACTGTTCTGTCCCTGTTTGTGCTTGACCAGAACTCTGTTTATACTGCAAATTAAAAAAATTAAAAATTATAGTAATACTGATACACATAAAATGCAATTAATTAATGTCATTCTGGTTACATTTTCATTTTATTTAGTCAAGTATTTTGAAGTTATATATACTTATAAATACATCAGTCTAATCCTTGCAAAAAACTATAGCAAAATGACTGCATTTTCACCTTCAAAACCCTCTGGATGATTAATGCCCAACAATACTTTGGAGCTGTGAAAGCTTTGTGTCGGTTCAAGCAAAAAATACAAAATTTTTAAAGCAATATTTATCAGAACATGGTCAAATTCAAATTCATCTGATTTTTGTTAATATTTATATTTATGCTGAACGCTTCCATCCTGCCATTCTATCGAGCAACATAGAACTGACCAAGCTGGTGGTGTGATGATCTTGGGAGCCATCACATAAGACAGTAGTAGTGATACGTGGGACAGTAACAACTCAGCAATATGTGCAGGACATTCGGTTACATGTGTTGTCTATAATGGCTCATGACTTTCAGCTGGTATTTTTCAGCAAGATAATGCTAGACCACACACAGCAAGGGTTTCAAAAGAATGTCTCCACCAGATCACAACAATTCCTGACCTGCCCAATTGCCCAATTTATTGTCAATTGAATATTAATAGGACATACTAGGATGTCGGCATAGGGATGTCCAAGATCTACTGGCCCAGCTGTAGACATGCTCACTCTAATATTTTAATCACTTCTATATATCAATACATGGTTATGTAATCAGATACTGATTGTTTAACGGATAGGCTGATAAAATCAACAATGAATGTGGAAACAAGGAAATGGTCACAATGTTATGGCTGATCAGTGTATGTGAGTAATTAAACTGAAGCATGCAGTTTGGTTTACACAAATGCATAGTAAGAGATATTATAGTCTTTAACTGTACTGTAAAGAAAGGTTTATCAAAAGATAGATGTGTCTAATAAAATGGTCAGTTGGTGCCCACTGCAACAAATGCTGCTAGGCCATAGTCCAAAGCATTCCACTAAATGTACTCAAAATTGGCTCACCATCTACAAATTCATGCTGCTTTTACAATGGCCACCTGGTCTTCTTCTCTAAACCCCTATCAAAACCTCAAAAGTGAGCTGAGGAGGAAAGTTCACCAGCAAGGGGGGCAATGTAAAATGGCTTTGAGAAAAAGCGCTTTATAATATGAACCTCTTATGTGTTTCATTCTAACCCCAATCATTGGGTAATTGAAAAGTGTTTTATAAGTATATTATTTGTATTATTAAATTCTCAGATTAATCTGATAAACAAAGAAGGGCAGTGAATTTGCTATTCCAATATAATAATCTATGGCCTTAATTAGCATTGACTACTGTCTGTAATTTAAAAGAAAGCTTAGAGTATTCCATTCAGAATTACCAGTGCAATGTAGTGCAGTACGATGAGTTTGATTAATACCTTCAGCAAATGGCTGTGTTATGAGAAGGAGGTTTGTGCATGGTCCTAGTCCCAAATTTGAGTTATTCCACAATTATTTCTACCTCATGATGTCTGTAAAATGAGTTGCCATGGTTCTGCATAATTCTAGCCCATTGCTTCAGTGATGTTGGTGGGGTTCCTTACAATAAGCAATTATGTAATTTGTCAACTTTTCTATTTGGATAAACTGTACATTGGCATGGCAATTCAAAAAATTTTACATTTGTTTCTGTCTATTAATTTCTTGGTAGACATACTTGTGTATTTAGGGTATTTATACTTGTGTATTTCTGCATTCCTCAAGGCAAAACTGCTCCAGATCCTTTAAGTTAGATGGTTTCCACTGGTGAAGAGAAATCTGACCATAGATTCTCAAATGGATTAAGGTCTGGGCTTTGATTAGGGCATTCCAATACATTTACACCTTTCCCCTTAAACCACTCAAGTGTTGCTTTAGCAGTATGCTTTGGGTCATTATCCTGTTGGAAGGTCAACCTCTGTCCCAGGCTCAAATCATTGACAGACTGAAACAGGCTTTGCTCAAGAATATTCCTGTATTTAGCACTATCTATCCATCTTCCCCTCGACTTGGACCAGTTTCTCAGTGCCTGTTGCTGAAAAATGGGATGGTGGCCTTAGGATGATGAGGTGTTGGTTTTGCACCAAACATAGCATTTTCCTTGGTGACTGAAAAGTTTAGAAATGTTGGCATCTGGCCAGAGCACCTTCCTTCATACATTTGGGGAGTCTACCACGTGCCTTCTGGCAAGTTCCAAACAAGCCTTCCAATTTTTGTCTGTAACTAAAGGACTGTACAGCTTAATGTGTCATATGGAGAAATACTCCAGTCTTTCCTTGGGAACTCATCAGCTCCTTCAGGGTTCCCTTTGGTCTCTGTGCTGCCACTCTTGTGTAAAGCCTTCCTTGCCCAGTCTGAGAGTTTTGGTGGGCGGTTTGTTGTGTTACCATGTTCTTTCCATTTGATGGTGTTCTGCAGGATCATCATTTGGATATATTATTTCTCAACAACTTTATCCCTGACATCTTTAAAGATCTCCTTTGTCTTTATCATGCTGTTTGGTTGGTGTTGCCTCTTGGTTAATGGTGTTGTAGCCTCTGCGGCCTTTTAGAAAAGGTGTGTATATACTGACAGATCAAGTGACACTTAGATTGCACACAGGTGGACTTTATTTCACCAACTATGTGACTTCTGAAAGTTACTGGTTGCACCAGAACTATTTTGGGGCTTCCTAGCAAAGTGGGTGAATACATATGCACATGTAATTTTTCAGTTTTTCATTTTCAGATACATTATATATATTTTATTATTATGTATATTTTCCTCATTTCACTTCACCAACATAATAGTAGATATGCAGTAGATGATGCAGATACATCATATACAATTGAGATGGGGGGAAAATGAAAAATGAAAAACAGGTTGGAAAATTAGGAAAATACTACTTTCACAAGACACTGTATAGTTTTATTAATAGCTTTATTTCACAGATATTCCTGTAGAATCTATAGACAAAACCCAACATTTACAGATACATTAATAGTGGAAAGCAGCACCAAACCATCCCCAAGCCATACTGCTATCCTCATGCTTCACAGTTGAGATGAGGTTATTTTGGAATGCAGTGTTTGATTTTCACTAAATATAATGCCTAAAAAACAAAACCAGTGAAACTACTGAAAAAGGTAGCAAAAATGAGGCGAATGCAACCGTAAGTAGGCATGTTTTTATCCATTCATCTGACCAATTTGATTTGATGATTTGTCCTCTATCGCCCCCCAGAGTACTGGGTGTTTTATCTGCTACAGAAATATAAGGCTAAAGTTTGAAGAAAGAAAGGATCTGCTCATGATCCAAAACATATATGCTCATCCGTGAAACATAGTGAAGGTAGTGTCATGGTTTTGGCTTGCATGGCTTCTTCTGGGATGGGCTCATTAATCTTCTATAATAATAATGTCACTCGTGATGGCAGCAGTACAGTGAACTCGAACATCTACAGAAACATTTTGTTTGTCAATTTAAAGAAAGATGCAACCAAACTGATTAGGAGATCCTTCATTATGCAGCAAGATAATGACCCAAAACACACGACCAGAACTACAAAGGACTTGATCAGGGGCAAGAAGTGGAAGTATTTAGACTGGCCTAGTCAATCTCCAGACCATATAGAGCTACCTGCTTAAAAGGAGATTGAAGGGAGTCAAAACAAAAACAAACACCAGAATGAGACTGCAGTGAAAAGCATCACTGAAGAAGAATGCAAATGTTTAGTGATGTCATGGGATTGAAGCAAATGATTTTCAACAATTATGTCTTATTCACTTTAATCTATTTGACGTTTATCTCTTCCAGTGCTTCTGCTCACAAGAAAAGTGAGTGGGTTCAGACAGAAGATGCTATTTTCTGAACTGTGTATCAGATCCAGATGGCAATACCTGGAAATCAAAACTGACATGTTGATCTTTTGTCTCATATTGATCATTTAATATCAAACCCAAAGGTTTTCAGTTTACAGCAAAGAAGGGATTGGTCTAACTGTTCCAATGCTTTTGTAGGGCAGTGTATTCACTTATGTGATGAAGACCAGATTTTACTAATGATGACTCAAGTTTATGTTCTTTAAACATTGGAAGGGCTTGTTACACTCAAACCTGATTGGCATCCCCACTTCAATTGTCTGTTAATTGCCTCAAAATAAAGGTTCACATTCTTTTTCTCTACAAAGATAATTAATTTTGGGTGCTTTTGCTCAATAATTGAAAACTATAATGTATTTTCATTATTTATTTAGTTATTTTTCTTACATTTTCAGCTATTAACTAAGCTGAACTTGTTCAGGCAAAAGCCTTTTTCAGGACATTTTAAGAGTTTAAACTATGGAATTAGTATTGAAGGTATGTAAATTGATGTCTTTTTAAGAAGAACTTTTGAGAAGTTCTATTGGCTTGTCACAAGCAACTACAAATTAATATTCAGATACTGCCTTAACAGCCTGTTACAATGTGAGGAACAACAAATCAGAATAGAAAATGTGACCTTGTGGTTAAGCAAAACCAAACAATGGCAGTATACCTAATAACTTCAAAATGACCTTATATATGCTGGGAGCAGTACAACTATATAATAAATAAGTCATTATTTTGCATTCTGTTGATGAGATCATCAACAGTGGGTGTGTTTATGGTGTGTATTTTGTTACCAGTCGGAACAACCAATAATGCTAAATTGCTCAAATTTATTCAAAGACATTTCAGTCATATATTAGGTTGGAATTAGCTTGATAAGAAATGGATACAAAGTAATATCAGTGCCGGTATCTGTGGGTGAAATGGCACAAATATTACCAAGACATTTTCACAACACTCAAACATCACAGTATTTTAACTTATAAAATGCAATATTGTACCTTTAGAAATTTTAAATTGTCATAAGAAATATTTGGCACAATAATTCTTTATTTAATAGTTATTTACTTTAGGAATTAATGACTAACTTTCTGATTTGATGTTGTGTGGACTAGTTCAGCAGGGTTTTGAAGGGAGTAGGGGTCCATATTTTGTTACAAAAATATGAATTACTGTACTTTGGCTGATGCTGTCATCTTGAAGTGAAATATTAAATAGTAAATGTTAGTTTGATTGGAAGTTAGTAAATTGATAAGTACAAGTCCATTCACTTGTATTCATATAAATTATTTTATGTTTAATTAATAATTTACTTACAATCATTTAAGTAAGTAAATATTATTTTAAAAATTCATATTGGTGGCAGTGGTTTGTTTTCTGTTGTACTCCCACTGCTCTGAATGGATAAAAGTAAACATATACAAAAATACTGATTTGTTTTTATACTATCACAGTTTTTCTAAAAATGTATTTAAAAATTGCAACATATTGCCTTTCTTAAAGCATCACAATATATGACAATATATTGAATCATACCTCCTGTATCATGGTACAGTAAATATGGCCAAAACATAGTTACAGACTGTTAGCAATGATTTCTTAGATACATGTGAGCAAATTTTTTTACTACTCAGAAAAACAACCAGTAATGATAAATGATGTTAGTTGATGGCATGTTCCACTTACATATTAAATAGTTGTGGTGGTGGCATGATCAGAAATTTATACAACCTATAAGCAGTTTATGTTATGAGTGATATGGCATATTTTGTTACCAAGTCATAAGAAATGACTACATTTTTGGTGATATAATCATCTTGACTTTGCATATTAAACGGTTAATGTTAGCTTGATCAGATATTAATCAATAAAACCCAAGTTAATTCACTTATATTCTTATAATTTACAGTAGATGATATACAGGTGCACATTTTGTCATCATTCAGAAAAACAGTTTCACTAAATAACTTAACTTGGGTTAATAATAACAATGTACACAGCAAAGTGGTGGATGTGGGCCAGACCTCAGCTGGCAAAGCTGCTCTCTGGGATATTAGCTTGATCAGACATGGATAAAAACACCTAAATCCATTCTCTTGTGTTCTTGTATCATACAATCTTTGACAAAATAAATGAATAAATAAATAATGCACCAACACATTGTTGTTGGAATCAAACAAGCTCTATATGTGTGAATACACTGATGATAGATGTAAGTGATTACAATATTAGATATTTACAATAATCTAGCCTGGATACAAAATGAGATATGGTTAGACATGAAGGCAAACAGGTTCTTTATGGAATTCTGCAGCACATTTGCCTAGAGATGTTGTAGCTAGCTCTGTAGGTCCTGAACACTCATAGATTGCCAAAGCTGGTGTCCCAGTTGGTCCCGTAAATGCTCCAGTGGCAATATATATGGTGACCAGGCAGGCCAAGGAAGTGGCAGAGACTTTCTTGGGAAACCTTTGCTGTTTGTAGGTGAGCCCTGCAATGAGAGGCAACACATGACATATGTGTCATGGGGCATGTCTAGCAGTCTAGGATCTCACATCAAGATGTACACTACCCAAATGAAGCCTCTGAGAGCCTTTTTATAGGGCAGCAAGGGAAACACTTTATGCCCTTTTATGCAAAGACCCAGTGTCTAATTAGACCACACCTGTAAATATTTACATCTCCCTGAGACAGAACATTTTTGTACCAGAGTTTTGCGCCTGTTCTTTTTGGGTGTATTATTTTTGATCATTTAGCAGACTGATAGTAATTATTTCATAGAAATACAGGTGATTTTTCTGTTACCATTTTCAAAAACAACCCACAGCACTAATTATTCAAGTGGTGTCAGTGTAAAATGTACTCATCTTGTAGTTACTGACAAAGGATCAAGGCATTAACTTGATTAGAGAGGATCATTGTAACAGAAAATTAAAATTAAAAAGAAAAATAACAAGCTATGACAAGTTACATTGTGAGTTCAATTGGGAATGCGTTTATGAGCTCAACCTGTAGTAAACAAAAAGAGAGGCTGAAATTAGGGGGCCAAAGTTAGGCTACTAGGCTACCAAAGTAGTCCTACCAGTTGTGGTTTTAATAATGATTACTCAGTTTGTTTGCAATTCATCAGAGCAGTTCCAAAGTGTGTCAATAACCTTTAGAAGCATTTTATCTTCTTTCAGTATGATCCCGTCTCTGGATATTTATTCTGGTATTTGAACACTGTGTGAGCAAAGGAAGAGAATCCCAGCCCCTTCCTCCTCATTTTCCTCTATAACCTGATATCTGGGTCAATGACATCATTGGCCCCGTCCCCTCTCAATGATCAGTCAGAGTCTGCATGCAGGTTGAGGACACTACAGGGTGGCTGCTGTGGCCTTTAAATTGGGATTTCATTCTGTTTTCTAAGCTCAATTTCTAATAATTTATCACAGAATCGTGAGCCTGTGTGATGGTTATGATTAGTTGGGAAAGGGAAGGGTTCTGGTGTGTCATGCCTGTAGGTTGGTCTGATCCTGAGCTATAGTCTATAAATCTGCTGGTAAGAGCCCACAGAGAGTGTATCCGGTTGTGAGAGTCCAGCACCTTAGCTCCCCACATGACACTGCTGTGAGGGAGCAGAACGAGTCCTGAACCTTCCTGACTCAACTTCCAACACAAACAGCAGCCCCATCTCGGTCTCCAGCAGGCTGCCTCGTATGTGTGACCTTCTAATCGTCAGCATCCTCGCCCTCTGCCTCGTGACTCGCTTTATATGTGTCTGTTTGGTTGTGGGGTCTGTTGACGACATGCCCACAGGGCAGCACGGAAAGTCCTGGTGGAAGAGGGCAAGGTGAATGAGGAACGAGTGAGAGACAGCGAAGAGGCACAGCAGAAAGTGGGCTGACTCGAGTCAGTCAGCCTTTCCTGACTCGGCTCCTCCAGACGGAGAACCGAGTCTTATTACGACGGTGCACGAGCAGCGTTTAGCGGGGCTCGCGCTCGGTTGAGGACTGGTGTGTGTGTGTGTGTGAGTGTGAGTGTGTGTCACTCGAAGGCGCCTCCCTTTCTGTCGGCAGTCGGGGGCTCTCCGGTTGTGTGTGTGAGTGTGTGTGTGAGAGAGAGTGTGAGTGTGTGTGTGTGTGTGTGTGTGTGATGAGGGAGCAGAAGCACAACGTTGATTAAGAAGATGTTGCGTTAATCTTGCTGTCCGTCTCGGAACAGTAGGGAAACGTGAAACGCTCCCTGATTGGCCAAGCCGGGCTGCCGCTCAAGCGCGCAGCCAATCAGGAGCGGCGTGGCCTGAAAAAAGCTGTATTTTCACTCCGTACAGTAGCCCATGTTGCAAAAAAGTGAAGAGAGAAACACAGTGTCGGGGGTGACAGAGGTGGACGACGACACGTTCACAACAACTGCGCCCACCGACCGTTACCTGCTGCCCTGCTTTCAGGTAAGTGGCGTAACCTTAGTTACCCTGTTTCACTGTATTTTGCAAAACAGCCCAGTGAGTGTTCATTCTGCTCAACACCCAGGAAGCTAGATTAACTAGTGTGTGTATGTCTCTCTCTCTCTCTCTCTCTCTCTCTCTCTCTCTCTCTCTCTCTCACACACACACACACACACACACACACACACACACACACACACACCTCGCTGAAGTTCAGGCTGAATGACACGGACCGCGGCTGGAAGGCCAGTCACACCGCCATCGGATGATGGTCACTGGGTAGGCCAGTCAGAACAGCCATCAACATCCACACTGCTCTCTACTCTCTCTCTCTCACTCTCTCTCGCTCTCTCCGTATGTGTGTGTATGTGTGTGTGTGTGTAGTCGAGTCTTCTAGATCGGATGATTAGTTAGCTTAGTGGGACGCACACACACTGAGGGGGAGGGCTGTGGTAATGATGTCAATGGTAATGTATTATTATTGTGAGAGAGAGAGAAGAGAGAAGAAGAGAGAGAAAACAGCAGCTGAGGAAATTTGTGCGCGTGAAGCGAAAGTGGTGCTGTGGAGAGTCGTTCAGCGGGGTTTAGCAGATACAGCCCGGCTCTCCTCTCTGGTGATCCTGACCGAGCAGAGAGAGAGAGAGAGAGAGAGAGAGCGAGCGGACGTATATGTGAGTCTGTGTGTGTGTGTCTCTGTGTGTGTATACGTGAGTGTGTATGTCTGAGTCTGTGTGTGAGTGTATATATGTGTATGAGTGTATATGTGTGTGTGTGTGTATGAGTGTGGATGTATATGAGTGTGTATATGGTTGTGTGAGTGTGTGTGAGTGTATGTGACTGTGTGTGTATGGTTGTATGAATGTGTGTGTATAGTATGAGTGTGTGTGTGACTTTATGTGTGTATATGTGTGTGGTGTATGTATATGTGTGTATGAGTATATGTGAGTGTCTGGGTGTGAGTCTGTGTATGTTTGTATGAGTGTGTGTGTGTTTGTATGAGTGAGTGTATGTGTGTGTGTGTATGAGTGAGTGTGAGTGTGTGTGTATGAGTGTGTGTGTATGAGTGAGTATGAGTGTGTGTGTGTGTGTATGTTAAGGTGGACTGGGGCTGAATGAGTTCTGGCTGTTTCGGTGTCTTTTTATTTGGTAAGTTTGTGTTTAAGGCCTTTCATGACAAGCTGCAGGAATATTTCTCCTCTCAGGACGGATGCGGTTCTGTCGCGGAGTTCTCGGCGTTTTCGGGCCGGTTTCGGTGTCAGTAGTGGTTCGGTGTCAGTAGTTGATCGGTGTCAGTTCGGGCTCCGCGCGGAGCTGTTTTTACACGAGTTGTTCGCGGGTTTTAAGGCTCCGCTCGTCGCCCAAACACTCGATTCAACAATATGTAGCTACGACACGAACCAGACTAGCTCTCTCTCTCTCTCTCTCTCTCTCTCTCTCTCTCTCTCTCTCTCTCTCTCTGTAGCTGTCAGTGTCTCTCTTTTTCTCTGTATTTCTCTCTGTAGCGCTCTCCTCTGTCTCCTCTCTGTAACTCTTCTGTCTGTACCTCTCTCTCTCATTCTCTCTCTCTCTCTCTCTCTCTCTCTCTCTCTCTCTCTGTATCTCTCTCTCTCTCTCTCTCTCTCTCTCTCTGTATCTCTCTCTCTCTCTTTGTGTGTGTGTGTGTGTGTGTGTGTGATATGGTCACTCTCTGTCTCTCTGAAGGTGACAGGTGAGGGTGTACTGAGCCGCCAGTGAGCAGCACTCTCTGTATTCTCTTAATAGCAGGGTCATTTCTCGGGTCCAGAGAGGCTGAGGCAGGGTATTTTTGGATTGTTTGCGGATCTCGGTGTGTTGGGGCATTCTGTTCAGGAAGTGCAGCTCTGTCTCCGTTGTGTTCATTCAGCATACAGCATATCCAGTTCTTCTGGGGAACCCAGGATCTCTTGTGCCGGCCGGTCTCTATAGCCAGGCTGTGCTGGCTGAGTCTGTGAGCTGGTCAGGGTGGTCCTCAGTTTGAGGTCAGTCACTGTGCTCAGGTTCTCTGCCACAGTGTTCTGTAGATTTAGAATAGCGCTGTATTTTACTCTGTGATTGACTTTGAGTTTCCCAATAAGTGTTATATCCGTCTCTCAGTCGAGCTGTAATTTTGTTTTATTAGTGTGTTAGTGTGTTAGTGTGTGTTAGTGTGGTAGTCTGTGTTAGTCTGTGTTAGTCTGTGTTGAGTGTGTGTTTGTGTGTTGGTCTGTGTGTTAATCTGTTGAGTGTGTGTTAGTCTGTGTTAGTGTGTGTTGGTCCTGTGTTAGTGTGTGTTAGTGTGTGTTGTGATGTAGGAACTGTTGCTCAGGACCAGCTGAATGAGGACTGATGTCTTTGCTCAGCTCTCTGGGTCCTGCAGGGCTTCATAATGGTATGAGTCTCTCTCTCTCTCTCTCTCTCTCTCTCTCTCTCTCTCTCTCTCTCTCTCTCGCTCTCTGACTCTCAGTCTCTTTCTCTAGCTCTGTCTCTTTCTCTCGCTCTCTGCCTCTCAGTCTCTCTCTCAGTCTCTCTCTCTGGCTGTCTCTTCCTCCCGGTTTCTGTCTCTCTGACTCTCGCTCTCTCTCTCTGACTCTCAGTTTCTGTCTCAGTCTCTCTCTCTCTCTCTCTCTCTCTCTCTCTCTCTCTATCTCAATCTCTCTCTCTCACAAAGTGTATCAGAGAGCAGCACTAACAGTGAACCTCAGAGCTTCACATCAGTCTGCTAGGTAGCTAAGCTAAGCTACTTTCCACCATCTGAGAGAGAGAAAGACTGAAGGTGAAGAGAGTGAACTGGAGGTGTTTGTAGTTTGAAGTAATTTAACATATACTTCCTTTTCCCCAAAGCAAGATGGACTCAGTCTTTCTTTCAGTCTCTCTCTCTCTCGCTCTCTGACTCTTAGTCTCTCACTATCTCTCTCTCTCTCTCTCTCTCTCTCTCTCTCTCTCTCTCTCTCTCTCTCTCTCTCTCTCTCATCTGTCAGATCAACATTTTTGCAGTGAATATGAGCTCAGCTCTGAAGGCAAATATTGGCCTCTCAGCTGGCAGTTATAACCATTGTGATGACGATTCACAGGCATTAGGGGGTCTTTAGGTGGGCTTCTCGTTAGGGTGATGGAGAGGCACCCCTCCATCTGATCTTACCTGATTACTGTAACAGTGCTGTCGATTACCGTAGGATTGACCCAGAGCTGTTTTCAATGGTGGGGTTATGAAGGGGTTATGTAGGGAGTCTGGAGGGAGTATGAAAGGGTTGTGAAGGGGGAGTGCATGAGATATAAGGGAGGTTATGAAGGGTCTAGATCATAGGCTGGTGGATTCACTTAACATAGCTTCATAGCTTCATAAATATTGCCCTCCATAGTTTAGCTCATCCACATATAGTCACTCACATGTTCTCTGACACACACACACACACACACACATGGTGGCGAAATGTCGCTAAAAATGTCGATGTACGATGAGATGGTGCTCAGGCAGTGTTATCTCTGTAATTTTTGATAGGCTGTTGTTCTGATCTGAGGGCCTTAGTGTGTTTCTACTGTATTTTAGAGGTCACCACCATCGCATGATACAGTCTGACTGACAGATCCATCTTCATCTCTCAAACACAGCATTTCCATATTCTGTGAGCTGTAAGTACACCTTCAAATTATGACATGTTTTGCTTTTCAGACCTCATGTGTGTTTGTGTGTGAGTACCTTATCACACTCTTACATCACTATGTTGAAGCCAGTCGGGTGCAGCCCCACTCATCAGCACACCCCCCTCCCCCCCATATAATCTTCCCTTCATCCAGCTTCTGTTAACCTGCACTGGAGGTCCAGTTCATTATTCAGTGTCATCTACTAAACACACACAGCACCCGGACAGTGTTAAAGATGCTTAATAAACATAATACTGACTCAAATGATAGCCTGAGACTGAACTGGTTTGAGATTGTGCCGGGGTACATACCTGGCCCTGAGCAGAAAGACAATTTAAGATCTAAAAATCTAAAAATCTAATTTTTAAAATCTAAAATTAAAAAGTCATTTAAATGAAAAAACAAAAAACAAAACAAAAAACAAACCATAAAAACACTGAATTATGGTACAGTTGTTGTTAAATAAAAGTACTGAAAGACAACCTTCCTTATCTTCATGATACCCTTAATGACTGCTATAATCTTTTCTAAGAGTGTATATTAATTCTTAGACAAGAATTTGGTACCCTTGGCTGAATAATGTTTTGCAAAACAAAAGCTTATAGTAAACATAGCCTTTGCAACAAACCGCCCACAACAATATGTTTTGTCCAAGATCTAATGCATACTTAGCTGTCTTTCAAAACATAAAAAATAAAAAAGATTATTATAATCAGTGACCTGTGCAAAAAGTTGGACAGCTTAAATGTTGGAAGAGCTGAGCCTTTTTTTGAATTTGTGTTTGTATAGACCACCAGCTGAATTTTGAAAATATTTGTTCTTCACGCGCTTGTTGCTGTGTGTGGTACTGGAGGCTTCCACTAGAATGCAGACTAGAAAAGCACTGACCAGTTTTCTCTTTAAATGTGCGATCTTTCACCAGCTGTTCTAGAAAAGCATATGTGTCTGTGAAGTGGCCAGAGACATCATGCAGTCAAGAATAATTGTGCTAGACTTTCTTTAAAACTTTTAGTGCCTGCACTACACCTCGTGTTTTTGTGTGTACTGCACCTTGCCTCACATTCATTTCTGAGGACAAGTGCAAGCGACCTACCAAACTCTGGCAGGATACGTGTGGCAACAGACATTTAAGCATAACATATAGTTTGTTGAGGGTGGTTCAGCATTTTTGCTGTGCAGCATTGCTTGCACAACATAATCTCAATGGAATCTCAATAAGAAGAAACCTTACTAATTTTGTCATAAACCTCAAGATTTGAATAATAGAGATGCCAGATGAGCTTTGGGAATGTACATTGGACTGAAAAAAAAAGTCCTAACCACCTTAGATAACCTGAAAAGTCACGGATGCTTTTGGAATGGTATTCACAGTCTGACCTAAATATCGTTAATATGTGGATAGACCTAAAAGAAGCTGTGCACCAAGACAGCACTAAGACCATAGTTTAGGTGCCCAGACTATTAAAAAAATGCTGTTGGTACAGACTATAACACTTACAGACCTCCATTACAAATATCGTTCTTTATGGATATAATTCCAAATTCATATAAACATTTCTTTCAGAGTTTGAACATTAAGTTGTTCACATCCTAAAATGTGTGCATGCATATCCTCCTGTTCCACTTACAAACATTATCTAACATTAATTAAGAAAGAATTCCTCAGAAGCATTGGCCAGACTAGTTAAATCCATCTATGTGTATCCTGTTAGAAGGGAATGTTTTTATATTTTTATATATATCTGCTGACTTGTTGAGAAACTATTATAGATACTACAGTTTTTCTTTTTGCAAAGGATGTAGGCTTACAAAATTTCTAAATTTGAGATTTAGCATCCTATATATTATATATATATATATAGAGAGAGAGAGAGAGAGAGAGAGAGAGAGAGAGAGAGAGAGAGGATGCTAAATCTCAAATTTAGAAATTTTGTAAGCCTACATCCTTTGGAATATATTGACTTTAAGAGGATGTTAAGTTGAAATCTTGAAATAGCTTGAGATTATGTATGAATACTGATGTTTATTAAAGTGATATAACTGAGTGAATTACAGGACTGGTTAAAATGTTCTGTTGCTTTTATACAACACTTAATATATTAAGTAAGAAGTAAACGGAGCCTTTAACGTAGCATTTAAATGTTTAAATGTTAGTAATTCCTTTTGACCAGATCACAGTCCCTTAACTAGCAGCTTGTTTCTATGTCACAGTAATGAGCTCCACTCACAGTGTCATTCAGTGGAGTGATTCAGTGTTTGTAAAATAATGTAGAACTCCTCTCAACTAGTGCTGGGCAATCAATTCATTGTAAATATTGAAGCACTGAGATATGTTTTGTACAAAATGGCCGTATTGTAATATCGCATGTGTTACACAGGTTACCATCTGTGTGTGATTTAATTCCAAAAAATAATGTGACTGGGTCATTTGTGTGGAAATGGATTGGTTTCCTAGAGAAGACACGTAAACAGTCTTTATAAATTATGCTGTAGAAAAATCATATATAAACTATATAGTAATAATAAAATATAAACTATATAGTAAAATATAATTCATGCTGTGGTTTTGTGTTACAGTTAAATACTCATAGTTTAACATAATTTGTTAAGGCTTTCCTCATATTGTATTGTATATCACCATTTCTCTTAAGCATGTCAAGATATACAGTGCGTCTGGAAAGTATTCACTTTCTGTACATTTTATGTTACAGCCTTATTCCAAAATGGATTACAATATTTTTTCCCCTCAAAATTCTACATAAAAATACCCCACAATGAGTGGAACCCCACAACTGAGAAACATTTGTTTGAAGTCTTTGCAAATATATTAAAATAAACCTTGTACATAAGTCTCTGTACATCACTGCAGTCATTCATCTCTTGACCCTGAGCAGTCTCCCAGTTCCTACTGCAGAAAAACACCCCCACAGCATGATGCTGCCACCACCATGTTTAAATGTAGGAATAGTGAATGTCAGGTTATGAGCAGTGCCCGGTTTGCTCCAGACATGATGTTTGGTATTCAGTTCAAAAAGTTTAACCTTTTTGTTTCTCATGGTCCTTTAGGTCTTTTTGCAACTCCAGACCTTTTACTGAGGAGTGGCTTCTGTCTGGGCACTCTGATACATGCCTGATTGGTGGAGCAATACTTGATAGAAGCAATACTGGTGCAATACTTGATAGAATCTTGTCTCTGAGGTCTGGCTTGGTTTGTGGTCTGACATGCTCTGTCTACTGTGGGACCTTATATAAACAGGTGTGTGCCTTAACAAATCATGTCCAATCAACTGAATTTACCAAGTGTTCTCCAAGCAAGCTGTAGAAACGTCTGATGATCTGAAGTAACATCTAAAAACTAGATGCACGTGAGCTCAATTTTGAGTGTCATGGCAAAGGCTGTGAATCTGTTTGTACATGATATATTTTATTTTTTATAAAAATTATATATATTTATAGTTTTATTTTTAATAAATTTAGAAAGATTTCAACTGGACATTTCTCACTTTGTCATTGTGGGGTATTGTGTGTAGAATCTTGAGGGGGAGGAAATGAATTTAATCAATTTTGAAATATTGCTGTAAAATAACAAAATGTGCAAAAATTGAAGTGCTGTGAATACTTTCCAGATGCACTGTGCATTTTTAGTCAAATCACCAAGCACTATTCTCAACCAGTCATTTTTATGGCAGGAACTTGGTATAAACTTAAATATTAAAGTATTAGGTCATTATTTCTAAACTAAAGCTGCTTTGTGACAACTTGCTCTTGTAAAAAGCGCTATATAAATAAAATTTGATTTGATTTGATTTGATTTGATATTTCCCCATTTTGATGTTCATAGAATATAATTCAGAAATTAATATTGTCTGTATTGAAGCCAAACATTTACCTCTCTTGTAAACAAATGTTTTAGAACTCAGATTACAGCGCCAACTCCAGCAGCAAACAGAAGTGCAACTTTATGTAAAAAAATAAATGTAGCAGGCATGTTGCATTTAACAGCAGTAGAATGATAATATACAGCACCATGAAAAAAACTAATTGATTTGAGAGTTAATTGCTGCAGCTGCTGGTGTGTAAACAGCAATTTCTTTGAGAGTCAGGTGTACGATTTAACTTAAGTATAGCTTAAGGTTTAATGTTAGGTTGGGGTTAGATGATGTGCATCTAGAAGCGACAGTCTCTGAAGCCATTATGAAGACACCACTGACACCTGAATCCAGTATAGTTTCACTTTGGAGTGGAATGGAATATCTCTGGTTACAGTAAACGCTAACCAGAGGAAGATTTTGAATGACAGGACAGTGAGCCAGTGCCCATCTGCTGACTTTGGGTTGTGACAGAGTGTTTATAGTATTTGAAAATGCTCCTAATAGGTATTATGATCATGTGGGCAGAAACCAGTATAAACATCCAAACAAATACCACCGTCTTCACTGACAGTGAAGATTAAGATTTCAAACCGGAGCCAGACCGGTTAACTAGTTAGCCGGTAACATAAGCTGATATTAGTATTGTGTAAAATTTTATCCAGAAATTAGAGGAGGCTGCAAAAACTATAAATGTTTTTGGCCACATCATTATCAGGATTCATGCCCAAAATCTTCCCAAAAATGTTAGTAGTAGTGTTCCTGAGGAGACCATCCTTTGTAGGGAATTGGTAGATCATTGTGATACTTAAAACATATTTTGACAAAGCATAGTGTGCATCATAATATTTGGCCATTCACTAGAGGGGCCTGATTTTAAAAGTCTATTGATTTTTATTGAGAATTCACTACACTACTGTCTTATTGCTTCCCAGTAAGAATAACATGTAAGGAGTAGGGCTGGGCGATATATATTGATATTTTTATAAATATTGGGATATAAACAGTAAGATATGGTCTGAAGCGAAAGTGCTTTGTTTCTACTGGGTTTTTAAGTAACGTTATGTTTCAGTCTTGTGTAAAACCTTTTTTTTCTGCTCCCTCACTCTGCTCCATCCCCTGCTCTCAACTCCTCCTTTACTCTCCTTCTCTTTGGCTCCACTAGTGTTCTCATACACACACCAAGGAGGGTGTCTGACTTAGTCTGTATTAAGAAGATGTGAAGATCAAATTTGTTTATGTTTAAATATAGTTAAAGAGGCTAATTGTAGCTTTCACATCATATCATGTATTGGATATCAGGATATGACTTTTGGTCCATATCGGCCTGCCCTAGTAAAGAGTATTTAGAGCTAACAAGAGATTTGCTAGTATGTCTCATGCCCCTGAAGACTCAAAACGGGAGGAAAACATGGAGGCTTTTGGGTTAAATTCAGAACAGGTCCTGGGCAGGGGTGTGAAGCCACATGAGGTGATATCAAAGTAAATAAGAGAGGAGATGCGGAAGTGAAGGGTGTGAAGTTGTATGATATGATGATGAAGTCGGGGGTGGGGGGTTTGTATAGGTTGAGTGGTGGAGATTGGGGCATGGACAATTTGTTATGTCATAACTACATATAACAATCGTGAGGCGTGGTGTGTTCACAGAAATATACAGAATATATTCACCTTTGGCAGATGGGGATGAGGGACATTAAAATATTCATATTCAAATAACGTCTTTGTTGACTCCTCCCCTCAAACATTGCGCTCAAATGAACCTCAAACATTGATTCAGTTTGATGCAAATATAATGTATTTATTCGCTATTACACTGGATAAGTATAGCAGTGTGTTCAAATCGATGTCTGATCACACATTCTGAAATGTGTTTGGCAGAAGGAAGTTCTTAAGTGTGGTGAAATACTGATTAACATGTGAAATCATAAATCAGCATTTTTAAATCATTAGTTTTTTATTATTAATTTTCCAGATAATTTTAATTGTGTTTATTTCATTTGTATGTTTGTCATTAGATATTTTTATTTAATAAATGATCAAGAAAACAAATTTCAAATAATATTTTGAGCATTCAGATCCACCTGGCTTTCTCTAGACACATTCTTGTGTGTCCTCTACGTCACTTTCCTCTGTATCATGAGGAAGGTGAATGCCAGCCACCAGTTTTGGTGTTCAGCACAGGAACTGGTACACACAGAAAACCCACTTTCACCCAGTAAACACCATCCGTTTTTCCAGCTGACATATCCCAGAGATTGACCAGATGAATGCAACATACTCCCAGATCACTTGGTTACTATGTCAGTAAACAGCCCTTGATGAATCCATATAACTTGTGCATTCACAACAGAGACCTATTTTCCACCTGTGCTGATGGGATTCAGGAGTCTGGGTGTGTATAGGAATTTACTGCACCTACACCCCCAGATTTAATTCCAATAGCACGGAAACCAATTTTGTTTTCTTGTAAAACCAGACTTTATATGTGTGCATGGCGCAGTAAAGCTTTGGTGACAGAATGCTTGGACTTAAACAGAGCAGCTTTGCTGTACATGGGCTTTGAGTTCTCACAACCACCAATCTTCTGGGCTGTTTATGGATTTTACTGATTTACATGCAAGTTTAATTGGTCAAGTCATAATGGGATAATTTGATTACAGACTAGAGACAAGTGCTGTCATTAAGACTGGTATATGGATAAAGTGAACTGACATATATAAAATAATATAATCAGTAATAGCAATAAGAAAATTATTATTAATAATGATTGTTATTCTTTAATATTAATAATATTGTTATTTTTAAGCACACAGACCCTCCCCCTCCCTCAGAAATGGCGGCCTCTGGTGTCTAGGTGCTGAACTGCAGGCAAAATCCACTGTAAGTAGAACTTTGTGTATAGCGGCTAGATCGGGTTACTTGTTAATTTATTTTTTAAGTTCACTATTTTAGTTATGCAATGTGGGAAACACTCTTTAATTAAAGAACAATTTTAAGTACTAGTTAACAATGTATGTAACAGTATGAACCTTTTGGGAAGCTCATTCCCCTGAGCATGATCTGGCTATGAGTAAATACTTGCAACAGTTGTGTATCCAGCTTGTAGACTACAGTCATGCATAATATAATGACTGTAATAGAATGTTATATAATGTAATGCTAACCAGTAACCACCTGATTAATGTCAGTATGTCCAAATGGAGCTAGCTCATCAAAGTATTTTATTTGAATTTATTGGAAAAGTCATAAACACAGATTTTGAGATCCACTTTTTTTTTTTTTTTTTTTTTTTCAAACATTACCATGTGATTAACCTGTTGCTGATTAATGCATGATTAATGTATGGCCCAAGCTTCCTACCAAAATTTACTCCTTTTACAGAGCTTGATATTTTGCTGGTTTTATTTGCCTCTTAAACTAAAAAAATCAGACCATAAATTAGCCACAGGAGTGGAGGTCCCATGAAGCTCAGAAAGCAAGCTGAGAAAATGGTTTCTGTTATGTGTTATAAATTTATTTCACTTCTGTCTGTTTCAAGAATTCACATGGAGTGTAAAATTCTCCTGAGAGCATAGTGATTTTTATTAATTATTTTTTATTATTCGGCTAATTCCCTAACTTTGAATGAAATAAACATCACATGGAGTAAAGCTAAGCCAGTGATGTTTTTCACATTCTGTACTGTGCTTTCGTAACACAAAAGCTTTCCACTTTCCACAGCAGGACATTGTCTATTAACTTTACTGTGAATGTTGCGAGACTGTTTTGGAACCAGTTTCAAGCAGTTTAAATACATTTGATGATAAATTTACTCTGATTAACTCTTGAATTTCTCATGTTTGGTTGTTGAGATCCACTCTTACAAATAAAGGTGCTTCAGATGGTTCTTTGAGTGATGCCATAGAAGAACCATTTTTGGGTTCATTAATAATGGACATGTTTGTAAATGAGCTGTTGGAGGTTTAAAGGATGTGTAAATTGATAAGGATCCATTGACTTGCATTGCCCATAAATGGATTTACAAAATGGTTCTTTATGGATCCAAAAATGATTCATTTTTGTAGCACCATTATTTGTAATATATCTGAATGAACCTCTGTTATCCTGATGTATGAAATTGGTGCAAACGGTGTTTAACTTTAGTCTATCAGTATGTATTTTCAATCTGTCAAACATGGTCATGAAGAGTATACAAACAATGTCCAGACCATTTTACAGAATCACTTATCAGTCTATCAAGAATTTTGTTTGTCTTTAGAGATAGTTAGAAGTACAAAGGTTTTGGTTCTTCAGGGTCCCCTTAGGCATCACATGGATTTTGTCAGAATCACCAGCAGCCTACCTCATTTAACTGAATGAATCAGCTATTATTAGATAACTGCGGTTGGTTTAGTTTGTTTTTTGTTTTTTTTTTAAACAAGGATTTGAAATCATTAAAGAAACACACTGACACCTAGATTCACTACCTTTTGTGTATCATCTGTGTTTATTCTAATATTATTGTTTTTAAACAAATAAATAGTGTGGTCTGATGCTCACTTTTTATGTTACAGCCTTATTTCAAAATGCTTTAAGTTTTTTTCCCCCTCAAAATGACACACAATACCTCCCAATGACAAAGTGAGTTTAGTTTGAAATTTTGCAAATTTCAAAACAAAAAAACATATGTACATAAGTTTTCACAGCCTTTGCTCAGTACTTTAATGGAGCGCGTTTGGCAACAATTGCAGTCTTAAGTCTTGAGTATGATGCTACAAGCCCAGCACATGTGTTTTTGTGAAGTTTCTCCCATTCTTCTTTGCAGAAACTTGATCCATCAATTGGATGGTAAGTGTTGGTGCACAGCCATTTTTAGATGTCTCCAGAGATGTTCAGTTGGGTTCAATTCTGGGCTCTGGCTGGGTCACTCGAGGACATTCACAGAGTTGTCTTGGCTGTGTGCTTAGAGTTGTCCTGTTGGAAGATAAACCTTCATCCCGGTCTGAGGTCCAGAGCGCTCTAGAGCAAGTCATCATTAAGGATGTCTCTTTATATCACTGCAGTCATCTTGTCCCTGACTAGTCTCCCAGTTCCTACTGCAGAAAAACATCCCCACAGCATGATGCTGCCACCACCATGCTTCACTGTAGGAATGGTATTGACTAGGATAGCAGTGCCTGGTTTCCTCCAGACATGATGTTTGGCATTCAGTCCAAAAATTCCAAAAATGTTTTTGTTTCTCTTGGTCTGAGAGTCCTTTAGGTGCCTTTTTGGCAAACTCCAGATCTTTTACTAAGAAGTGGCTTCTGATTTGTCCTTTTGTAAGGTTCTCCTCTCTTTACAGAACAACTCTGGGGCTCTGCCAGAGTGATCATTGGGTTTTTGGTCACCTCTCTGACTAAAGTCCTCCTACCATGATCACTCAGTTTGGCTGGGCAACCATCTCTGTGAAGAATCCTGGTGGTTCTTCTTCCAATCTTCTTCCATTTATGGATGATGAAGACCAAGTTTTCTGTACCTTTCCCCAGATCTGTGTCTCGATACAATCCTACCTCCGACCCCTACAGACAGTTCCTTAGACTTCATGGCTTGGTTTGTGCCTTGAAATGCCCTGTCTACTATAGGACCTTATATAAACAGGTGTGTGCTTTTCCAAATCATGTCCAATCAAGTGAATTTAACACAGGTGTCCAATCAAGCCGCGTGATCAGTGGAAACAAGATACACCTGAGCTCAAATTTGAGTTTCAAGGCAAAGGCTATGAATGCTTAATTTTTTTTAATAAATTTGCAAAAATGTACTCACTTTGTCATCATGGGGTATTGTGTGGAGAAGTTAAAAATGAATATAAAAATGAATTTAAATAATTTTGGAATAAGGCTGTTACATTACAATATGTGCAAAAAGTGAAACACTGTGAATACTTTCTGGATACATGTTATCAATACTGATGTACCCATATATTAACTAAACATATCAGTATATGACTACAGTATATTATCAATATTTCAGATTTGAGCCAGTTTCATATGTGCTGTTGAAATCAGTACATATTGGATTCACAGTCTGAACAGCCAGATCAGAATTCATTGCATCTTTTCTACTCATTTAGTAATGAGTATGTCATGTCACATGTTTCTTGCACTAACAAGGAATGGTTCATGTGAATCACAAATAAATGTGAACTACAAGTAAATGGCCAAAATTTAAGAATAACAGTGTGGAATACAGTTTTAATGCTGCTGTTACTTTTTACAGTAATAATTGCCTCAATCTCAACACAGAGCTGCAGTACAAATATACAAACTGAGCTGCTTTTTCTCAGGTGTACGGATCATTTGAAAACATGGTGCCATGAGAGCTTTAAGGCAACACATTATGCAGATTTACATTAGTGTGAGCCATGGAAGTCTCGTATTGAAATGGCCTGAGTGTAAATGAGAAGAAATCTTCAAATAGTCAGATTAATTACGTAGAAAAACCCTGTGTATCAGAGAGGCAAGCACCCCAGAGAGCTGCTACATCAAACACAGACCACGTCAAAATCAAAACAAATGAAGCAGTAACACAAAAACCTTTCAGATTGAAAGATAAGGTCACCGTCATAATTTTTTGGTGATCCTAAAATTAAGGGAAAATTAATTTACTCTTATTAAATTTTATTGCTGCTTTGTTGGACGTCCTTGTTTTAGATTTTGACTGGAAATTTTTTTTTTCTCATATTTTATATTGAAAGGAACGTTCAGTAAAACCGCTAATTTTTGGTAATATAAAGTTCTATTGTGCAGTCTCTTTGTGCATTGATTGGCTTGATTAAGAGTCAATTAGTAATTAATTATCTGGAGTAATGATCTGATGCACAACTGCAGCTGCCCTTCTTCCAGCATGGATTCAATTCTTTCATCAGCAGAAGTCTGCTTGCACATTTGACCTCTTGGCTGAGGGTTGTAGGCCACAGACCAAGACTTCATTATCAGCTTTCCTGTTACTGGAGCAACTCTTTTAACAGCAAGAGGGCAGCACATACTAGTGAGATGAGGCCTGCTAGAAGGCAGTGAAATGTCTGCTAGTCACAGATGACTACATACTGCACACTGCTGAGCAGCAGCTATACTGAGAGCAGCACTGCTGTTATGTAGCCGCATGTTGTGGGGACTGGTTTATATATGTAGTCCCATGATGTGTGTGGATGTGTGTATCATCTGGATGTGTTTTATCAGGAAGGTGAGTGTAGGTGTGTTTATGTATGCATGCGTGTGGTTGCACAGTGGAGAGTTAGTGTGTGTGTCTGTGTGTCTGTGAAGGTCACGTGCAGTAGAGCAGCAGTGAGGCTGAAGATGCAGAGAGTGCTGAGATGAACAAGGAGTCCTGAGTCTCTCACCCTTTCCCTTTCTCTCCCTGTCCACATCATCTTCTTGCTCTTTCTTCTGTTGTCATGATATCTGATAAGCTTGAATGGTCAAAAAAGGACCAGTGAAGACACTTTTAATTTCAGAAATAATGTCAAGAACTGAGTACAAAGAAAGGCCAGGCAATGTTAGAAAAAAAATGGTGTCTCGATATTTTGTTGTTCTGCGATGTATATTGCAATATATACAGAGATTTATCCAGGTTTTCCCAGAAGTCATCCAATGTCTGATGATGCATTATGAATAATACGTAAAATAAATATTGGGCTGATGTAATCTAGCTCTGATATATTGTGGAAAATAAGAACAGGGTAAATTTTAATAAACTTTCGTGTATGTGCAAACATGATGATGCTTATATATTTGATATATTGTGCAGCCCTAGTACATTAGAGTTCCACATTCTGCACTAAATCAGTCAGTGTTCTCAAGCACTGAAAATATCCTGATACTGTATATCCAAATTATAATTGACTATAGAAAAGCATTGTGATGTAATTGATAATTCACAAGAACATTCGGTATCATCATATGAGTGAATCTATATGATTCTATATGTAAGTCTATATGTCACCAACGTCATGCAAAAACTAGTATGTACAAAATGGCTACTTTACAGGAGAAGGAATAAAGCGTACCGGTTCTATCATCATAACATTGGCTTCCTGTCTGTTTAAGGATTCATTTTGAATTCCTGCTGCTGTTTTTTATAACATTAAATGGATTGACACAAAACATATATTGGGCAATTTTTTTTCTGTTACTGATTTTGTATTTTTGTTGTATGTAGTTAATCATGGATAGTTGTCCTGTCATATTCTGATAAAACTTTGCTGCAGAGCTGATGTCATGTGACCTGGCAGCCATTTTGCAATAGCATTGACATGATTGAGCATATTCATGTTTTACTGTGTTCGTAGTTCCTTTTTATGAATATCAATTTTGTTATCGTAAGTTTGTCAGTTAATATGGACCATTTAAAGTCAGTTACATTTTCCAAGTTTACAATAAGACCAAAGAAGTTACAGAAAATCTAACCAGGCCCAGCTAGTTGGCTTTCTTCTTGTTTTATTGTTAAATTGTTTATTTTTATTATTGTTTGTTCAGACAAGTTGCGTCAGTTACAAATTTTGTTGCGTCAGTTACATTATGTTTTGTTTGTTAATAAAAAATCTAAGCAGAAATAACTGGTTCTTTATTATCTGTAGGACACTTCAATATTACCCAAGTAAAAATTTGTTTCCCTTTAAGACTATGACCACACACATTCAGAGAAATTTGCCATGTTTTATAGTCGCATCTAAAATTGATTCCATTTTTTGTTGCATCAGTTACAGCATTCATTTGAGGCCCAATAACCAAGAAGTTAAAATAAGACAAGTTTTTTTTTATAATATAGCTTAATACTTTATAATATAGCCAAAGTAATCTGGAGAAAAGGAGAACTGGAATTCATCCCCAGGTCTTTTAGAGAAATCGTGTCTTTAACATGCTTATAACATCTCTGAATGTTGCGTCAGTTGCTGTGGAATTGCCCTATTATGGATTGTCAGCCTTTTACAGCACTGCAAGTTTGCACACCCAATAATAATAAGAGTAGAAGTGGAGTGGAAGTGGAAGTGGAAGCAAGTGTTTTTATGCACCAAAAATCACATCTCATGTATCACATCTTACCAAATTAAGATTAAAAAACAATTCTAGTACATAACTTGATTTTAGAAGTGAACATGATTTTACTTACTTTTAATGCTAACATTATTACTTTATTACTTTAACATTATTATTCCATTTGATTGCTATACAATAAGATATATATATTTTTAATTTTACATTAATTGTGAACTGTCTTTATTTTTTTTATTTCACTGATTTCACTTACTTTTATTGTTAATAGTATTGTTTCATGTTATCATTTTTAGTATTGCTTTATACCCATACTCTTGCTCATTTTATCTTATTTAATCTTATTTTCTTAAAATATTAAATTTTGTGCATGTTTAATATTTATTGTGTGTGTGTGTGTTTGTGTGTGTGTGTGTGTGTGTGTGTGTGTTTTTGTGTGTGTGTGTGGGTGTGTGGGTAGATGGGTGGCTGGGTGTGTGTGTGTGCGCACTTTTCCCCAGAAAAGAAACGTAATGTTCTGTTCAGCCAAAGTAATTACAAGTGTGTCAAACTTCCCCAGCCCTTTTGTATCCTCACTTAAAAGCATGTTGTTTGAGTGCACTGAAGCCCCAGATTGACCTCTGATCTTTGTCCTTGTTAGGGTCATCAGCATCATGAAGGGTGGAGGAGGGGGGAAGGAGCCTCCAGCAGAGGGCGAGGTGAGTGGGAAACAACGGCCTAAACGTAAGTGCCTGCAGTGGCACCCACTGCTGTCTAAGAAGAAAGCCCTGGACTTCTCTGAGGAAGAGGAGGAGGAGGATGAAGAAGACCTGGAGAAGGTAGGTTTTGGATCACAAGCACAGAAAGTGGATCACATTGAACCAGTAAATAGATCACTCTATATATACATATATACCCCACTAATGTATGTTTTGCAGGTGTTCATGATTACAATTCAATAAATCAATTAAAAAAATAGTTTAACCCTTACATTATCTGACCTAAATATCACATTATATTAATATGTATCTTTAGATCTGTATAAATAAGCATCGTTGTGGAAGTCTGCATTTTAGACATATTTTTTAGGATTTGGAAGCTGAAGTTGAGGTTAGGGTTATATAGATGTAGGCAGTGTGATTACATTTTATTGATATCTTGCAAAACTTTGTTACTGTGATAAACAGTATGCCTTTTATGTATTTTACAGTTCTCAGTACTTAAAGAACACTGACCGCCTGGATACACTGTAGCATTATGCATATTGTTGAGTTATCCAGGAATATTTAGTTTATTGTGATATATTTTGTTAAATTGTCTTTTTGCCATTGCTTACCTCAGAGTTATTATTGTGTGAGATTAGATTCAATAGATCTTTTTATTCAAATAAAAAAGATCTGGCAAGATGGAGCCGCAGAGGTGGCAGCCCGTTGCAGTAGCTCCTGCTCTCTTCTGAGTTTTTTTGTACTTTTACCCTATTTTCTTGTACTTACGTATACTTTTCTGCATCTGAAGTGTCTTTGTATCATTTATACCCACAATAGACACCATCATTTTGGCACTTTTCTCTCAGTTTACAACCGTGTCTGGAGATCCAGCATGGAGCCACACTCCTATTGTTTAATCCAGGGATCAGCTGTTAGCACTTAGCAACACAGCTGTGCTGCCGCACGAGAGGCACAATATCCCCCGTGAGCTGCGGAAGAGGAGATGAGGCAGTCAGGCTGGAGTGCTGCGATGCATGCAGAGGAGACGCTACAAGCCTGTAATCACTTTTCAACAAAATGGACGAGCTTATGGAACTAACTCTGCATCAAAGGGAATACCGGGAGTGTAGTATCATGTTGTTTACAGAGTCATGGCTAACCGTGCTAACTCTGGACTCATATCTTTGGACCTTATTCGGGTGGACATGACAGCGGAGAGCAGTAAGAGAAAAGGAGGCGGACTGGCAGTATTTGTGAATGATAGATGGTGTAATTCTGGAAACATCACAGATCCGCTGTAAGGACATTGAACTGTTAGCAACTGTCAGCATGAGACCACACTACCTCTTGAGGGGAGTATCACATGTTATTGTGATAGCTGCATATGAACGATGCTGCTGACGCTGACAAGGCTTGTGACATCATACACTTAGCTGTGAGCAGATTTAAACATAGCAGCCACAAACTCTCATCCTTACCTCTGGAGATTTAAATCATGCTTCTCCATCCTCCTCTCCACTCACTTCCACTCAGTATGTAACTTGCCACACCAGAGACAATAAAACATTGGGTCTGTTTAATGCCAACATAAAGGAGGCATATAACTCCTCACTGCTCCCTCTGCTTGCAAGATCTGGTCACAGTCTAATGCATATTTGGTATGTGTACAAACCCTTTGTAAACCAGCAGTGACCCGCATAGTGAAGAAATAGTCTAAAAAGACTGAACAAGCTCTGCAGGACTGTTGAAACCACAGTGTGGGAGGAACAGTGTGATCCTAATGGGGAGGATATTGACAGTCTCGCTCACTGCATTACGGACCATGTCAGCTTCTGTGTGGAGAACACTTTCCCCACTAAGACCATTCGGTGTTTCTCCAACAACAAGCCATAGATTAATCCTGACATAAAGGATCATAAAGAGAAGAAGAGGGCCTTCATGTCAAGTGACAAGGATGAGGTGAAAGCTGTGCAGAGGGAGCTGAAAAGGAAAACACAGGAAGAAGCTGGAGGAACAGTTACAGCATGAAAATGTCAGTGGAGTTTGGAAAGGCCTTAAAACTTTGTCTGGCCACGAGAAACCCTCCTCACGTTTTGTACAGATCAGCTCTATGGGGTCACTGGAGAACCTCATTTGGAAGTCACTGGAGAGTCTGGTCCTTACCTATCTCTGTCCTCTGGTGAGTGAATCCATGGACTCTCTTCAGTTTGCCTACCAGCCTGGCGTCGGGGTGGATAATGCTGACATGTTCTACACAGAGTTCTTTCTTTGAATTCTCCAGTGCCTTTAACACTACACAGCCTGGGCTGCTAAAGGACAAGCTGGAACATACTGATTTGGACAGTCACCTGTCAAACTGGATACTGGACTATGTTACAAACTGACCACAGTATGTGAGAGCTTGGGACTGTCTCTCAGACAAGGTGGTCAGCAGCCCTGCAGCTCCTCTAGCATTGTTTCTCTTCACTCTGGATACTACTGACTTCATGTACAGTTGACCAACCTGCCACATCCAGAAGTTCTCTTATGATTGTTGGCCTCATAAATAATGAGGAGGACAGCAAATACAGAGAACTGATTCAGGACATTGTGGACTGGTCCCTGCAGAATCATCTCCAGATAAATGTGAGAAAGATGACCATGGGCCTGGTTAATGTGTCTAGGCCATGTGTCTCTTCCTCTGTCCAGACTTTCAGTGTCTCGTCACCTTCCTTGGCTGCTCCTCCCCTTCTGCCATCCCCCTTTCAGCTGAAATGGGACCTTAATGTTGGCCTAGGACATTTCAGAGGTTCCTAAGATCAGCCCTTTCTCACCCCCACTTGATTCAGTTTGCTGCAGGCTTATCTCCTGTGCGGCAAGTTGGACAATGTTCTGCTCGCCCTTCCTGGCTTCATGAAACAGCAGCTCCTGTCTCTTTTGGGGCATTTAAACTATATAATGGGCATATTCCTCAGGGCTGTTCACCCGGAACCAACTTCCATTTATAGACACAATATTTCCCCTACAAATGGATTCAACTTACTCACAGATCCCAGGATCTAATCCTCCAGGCTGTTGCTCCATCAGCCCTCTCCACTTACTGGACTGGCAGGCAATGCTTCAAACATTTCCACACTATTCCATTTCCTCCTTCAATCTCCATACCTTCACTGCCCTTCTCACCACTGCAGCATTTTCTTCACCTACATTCCTCCACCTTCAGGTTTACATAACAGCAGTTAATTTCTTGTAACTGACCTTTGGATCACTTCATCCATTCAGCACTCATCATCAGGTTACCCATGAACTGCATTTACCTCCTCAGCACCTCCCATCACATCTCTGTGCACTGTCATACCACCTGTTGATTCTGCATTCTGGAGAACTCACACATAGCCTCTCCAACACACTCACACGTGTTTCTCTTGCATGGCTTCTATTGTTGTTCCGAATTCACTGCAGTATCAATCACATTTAACCCAGGCATATTTCTCCCTCCATCCACATCTTCAGACTATGTTCCTCACTCAGTCCCTCTGTACCCATGGTCCATCATATCGGTCTATGCCAGTCTCAAAGTGCCACCCACAATGACTGCTGTTTATCACCAAGGCTCTTTGGGGCTTGGGTGGGGACTTGTTCATCACACAGGGTGAGGTCACTGGGGTAGTTAGAAAACTCCTTGGTAGCAGGGGACCAGAAGTGGATGAAATCCACCCAGCTGTCCTTGCTGACATGTCTTTGCAACATTGTGTTGATGGTGCCTCTGGATCGTCAGACATATTTGGTTGGTGGATTGGTGGTTTCTCTTGTTAAGAATGGGGACCAGAGGGCATGCTCCAACTATAGGGGGATTGCACTCCTCACGTTCCCTGGCAAGGTCTATGCAGGGGTACTGGAGAAGAGTCCTTCTGATTTTCAAACCTCAGATTCAAGATTAACAATGTGGATTTTGTCCTGGTCGTGGAACACTGTACCAGCTCTTTGTCCTTGCCAGGGTCCTTGAGAGGACATAACAACATGTGTTTAGTGGACCTGGAGAATGCATTTTACTGTGTCCCTCGGGGCATCCTGTGGGGGGTGCTCCAGGAGTACGGGGTTCTGGGCTTGCTGCTATGAGCCATCCTGTCCCTGTAAAAACACAGCAGCGTCTTGGTTTGCATGGCAGACAGAAAGTCAGACTGGATCCCAGTTGAAGTTGAACTCAGTCAGGGCTGCCTTTTGTCATCAATTCTCTTCACAAAAGAGGTCATTCCATGGCCTCAGGATTATGCATCTACTTTTTGCAGATGATGTGGTCCCGTTGATTTCATTTAAGTAGCTGGGATGAGAATCAACGCTTCAAAATCTGACATCATAGTACTCAGTCGGAAAAGGGTTGAATGGCCTCTCTGGTTTGGGAATGAGTTCCTCTCTCAAGTGGAGTTCAGGTATCTCAGGATTTTTTTTACAATTGAGGGAAAGATGGAGCATGAAGTTGAAAACCATATTGATGCAGTGCCTGCAGTTTAACGGACTCTGGGGTGGGTCTGTTGTGGTGAAAAGAGTGCTGCCCAGTCTACATTCAAACTTTCACCTATCGCCACAAGCTTTGGGAAGGAAAATTTTGATCCTGAATACAAGTTGTTGAAATGAACTTTCTCTGCAGGGTTGCTTAGAGATCCCTTAGAGATGCGAGGAGTTCTAAGGGATCTCTAAGGCCTGAGAACGCCTTGGAATACACCCAGAAGAGGTGGCAGGGGAGAAGGAGGTCTCTGCCTCTTTGCTTAGGCTGCTCTACCTGTCACCTGGACCCCAGATAAATTACAGATGATTGATGTATGGATGGATGAATGAATAACAATATTTGCTCCATGTGATGACCTTGTTAAAATTTTACATATAATTATATAACAATGAAAGTATTAGTCACAAGTCTATTTTACACTGTGGAGGTATTAGATTTTACACTGTGGTTTATTAGATCTTGATCCTGTAGTTACAGATTAGCCCTCCTGTTTTCACCACTCTTCCCCATGATCATGCTGTGATGAATCTGGAGCTGAATATTCTGGGCTTTGAGCACAGACCCCAAGTTCAGTAGTCTGTCTACATGTTTGTATGTTTATTCCAGGAGCCAGTGATGTGTGCAGAGCGTGGCAGTCAGGATTCTGAATGTGGGCCAATGGAGGATGAAGGTGAAGAAGACTCTTCGGAGCAGAGAGCTCGCCGGCCCATGAATGCGTTCTTGCTCTTCTGTAAACGGCACCGCTCATTAGTTCGCCAGGAGCACCCACGGCTAGACAACCGTGGTGCTACCAAGATCCTGGCCGACTGGTGGGCTGTTCTGGAGCCTAGTGAGAAGCAGAAGTACACAGACATGGCTAAGGAGGTAAGACACTACAACAAGGACTGGAAGTGCATGGCTGCAGTATAATGTCATGTTACTGGTGCCTAGATGTCACGGATACTCTACTTCAAGAGTAAGGTGGTGTAGTGATTGCACTCAGATTAGTCAATTTAGTGTCACGTTCAGGTTGAGGCTTGGGTCTACTTATCAAGTGTAGGAATCTTTAATTCATGATCCAGAACCAGACAAAACAGTGTTTTTCATTTAATTACAATGGTGTGAGCTATTTTCAGAAAGTTTTCTATCTAAATGTCAATGTCACTATAAAGTCTTCAAGGCTCAGTATCTCAACACTGCTCAGAATGCAGATAGAACCTTTAGTAACTCCAAGGGGACGACTTATCCACTTTAGGTTTTGGAGCAAAGCAATACCATGAGCATTTCCACTGCTAAATCAAATCCAGAAACTTACTTTGATGCCAGATTATACAGTACGACAGTACAAATGAAAAATTGCCTTGCCCATAGTTTGTGTCTGTACATGTTACTAGCATCTTGTCTGTTATATTTTGTGCCAATTATACGATAGGTCTAACAAGTCTAAGGGGCAAAGCTAAAGGGCTAAACTTTGTAAAAACTTTGTACCAGGACTGATTCCAGGCTCTTCACATAGTTCAGTTCAGTCACTGCAGTTGGAAAAAATTGTCACACAGCCTCCTTAATGTAGTCATTGTGTCTCTAGTCATCTATTCTCTAATATATTTTGGTGTGTGACAGTTCAAATAACACTTTCTTTATCAGCTTCAAAATAAATGCCTGTAGTGAATACAGAATGTCCAACCACAGTTACCTGACTTTGCATTTGTGTGAATTAACCTCTTAAACTGCAATGGTATTTTCCTCTTCAGTCCCTCTTACTTAATTAAGGTACATAATTAGTTTCATTAACCTGTAGTTAAATAGTTACTGAATAATCCATAGTAAGTCATGACTAATAAGCTCTGCAGTTTAAGGCATTACAGTGATCTTTTAAAGGAGATAAACATGAATCTATTGTCACCCTAGTTAATGCCAAGCATGGGATATAATCCCCCCAGCATTGAGGCGTGAAGCAGTGGAACTGTGTTTTCTGGAATAATGGTGCACCATCTAATACTTTTAGGATGAGGTGACTCTACTAAAGCTCTTGTTTCTCAGTGCAATCCAAACCTGACAGTAGTTCTCCAAAATATAACAAAAATGCTTCCCTTGTAGTGAGTTACTTCAACAAATGCAGGATAAAATATTTTTAATACCATTGATTTTGGTAGAAACAATGACTGTGTTCTAATAGTTTTATGCATACAGTGTATGTTGAGGGTGACCTTCATTTTCAGTATAGAAAGCATTTACAAAATCAGATTGACAGAAAAAAAAATGTTATCAATTTAAACTAAAATCAACTGTAGGTAAATGAAGAAATTCAACACACTAAAAAAAAGAGTCAAGATTATATGAGTTTAAGAGTAAATGATGTGATAAAAAGAATAAATTAAGATTTAATTAGTAAGAGAAAAAAAATAGAAAACAGAAATAGAAAATAATAGACCAAAATAACAAATAAATCTAGAAAAAAAATTGAAAATAATTACATTTTAGAAATTAAAATGAACTTTAGGTCAGAGTTTGTTTAAAAACATTAAAAAAAATAAGAAACTGTGGATTTGCCACATTGATTATTCATGACGACCATAGATTTCAGCAGGTGACAAATAACTGTTCTGTTTGAGTGTTCACATTCCTGACTATGCTGTGTGTGTCTTTTGCTTTCTGTAGTATAAAGATGCCTTCATGAAGGCCAACCCAGGTTATAAGTGGTGTCCTGCCACCAGTAAGCCAGTAAAGAGTCCCACTCACACTGTGAGTAACATCAGAAAGAAGGCCTGGCCTCTAGCCTCCAACCCATCCAAGGATGCTGCTGTTGCCAAAAAAGTGCCCAAAGCAGATGGCACGCCACAGCTTAACTTTGCCATGGCAGGTGAGTATCAATAGATACACTGATACATTAACCAGCTGCTTTACTTCAAACTCTTTATGATACACTGTGAGATCCATCTACTTTAAAAGGTCCACTGTACAGTTACAGGACAAAAAAAAGAGTCTGGATGCTTGTCTTCCTTGCTACTTTAGGGATGGTGGGTCAAGTTTTGACCATTGCCATCATGTACGGAGGTGCTGGTCCATTTTTGTTGGCCAGCATCAAGGTTTTGAATCTAATGTTCAGCTACAGGAAGCCAATGAAGGGAACACAGCAGAAGAGTTACATGACTGAATTTGGGGACATTGAAGACGAGCCGCACCGCTGCATTCTGGATGAGTTTTAAGGGCCTAATGGTCAGCATAGGAAGGCCAGCTAGATGGGAGTTGCAGTAGTCTAGTCTTGAAATGACAAGCGACTGAACAAGCACCTGAGTGGCCTCTCTAGACAGAAAAGGAGAAATCTGCATGACCTACTACACCAAAGCTCTGTGCTTCTGCAGATGCAGTGCGTTCTCAAGGGTAATGGTAAGATCAGGGTGATGACCAGTAGTTTCAGTAGGGAATAGCAGGTCAGTCTTACTGGGGTTGAGTATGAAGCTGCCATCCATGATGGCACGTCAGCGAGGCAAGCTGAGATGCGAGATGAGTCCTGGGTAGAAGGTGGGAATGAGAGGATGAGTTGAGGGTCATCAGCACAGCAGTGGTAAGAAAACACATGAGAAGATATTACTTTGCCAAGAGACTGAGTGTAGAGAGAGAAGAGAAGAGGACCAAGCACTGAACCTTGCCGATATGCCTCCCTGCTATGTTACCTGTTAAGAACACTCCTCCAGGTATGATGTAAACCATCGCCATGATTCCAAGGCTGCTGGGGACTGACAGGAAGATCTCATGGTCTACCCTGTCAAAGGCTGAGAAAGAGGTCAAAGAGAATTAGAATTTAGCTGATCGTGCAGCATGGATTTTTTTCAGTGACGGCAATAAGAGCAGTCTCTGTTGAGTGTGCTGGTTTAAAGCCACATTGGTTTGGGTCCTGTAGGTTGTTATGTATTTTTGAGAGAAAAGAAAATGGGTTTGTACTATCTAGAGTTGTTTTTTCAAGATTGGGACCAGTCTGTCGGCCTTGGAGTAGGAACATGACCTGATGGGAATGACAATGTATCAGACACTGGACTACTATTGCTATTGAGGTTTTATGTAGTTCAGAGTCACAGCTAGGTTGGGAGTGTTCCACCACACAATGTTATACTGCAAAGACAAAGGAGGCTGTGTCCCAGGACCTGAATTTCCCTGTTGGCCTCCCTTGATCTTACCGGATCTGGTAACATTACCATGAGCTACAGATCAGGCAGTACATATAGGAAAGGAAGTTTAATGTAAGAATTTGAGAGCAGCAAAGATTTGCCAACCTCAGTACATAAGTTACACCTTCGTCATCCATCTTTCAGAATTTCCAGGCCAATAGTGCTGATCTTGTCAGAATGTTTAGTTAGTCATACTACATTCATTTGTGTGCCTTCCTTTGTGTGTAGATCCAACTAAGATGGGTGGCCTGAGCATGCTGCTGTTAGCTGGGGAACATGCTTTGACTGCCAGAGAGGTATGGTACCACTACAATACTCTCTTCACTTCAGGCTCCTATTCTAGTATTGATGGTCTTGGGGACATGGACAAAATCTATACTGCAGCAGTTTTTGCAAGTGTTTGCAACATTGATTATGTTTTTTATAGTAGAAGCCATATTCATACCAATGCACATTTAAGACGTGTAAATAGAAGGCATTTTCTGTGACCAGATTCAATCAAGAAAGCAGAAACACATCTGCTAGAAAAAAACATGAATTATTACTGTGGATCATAGCTTCTCTCCCTCTTGTGTTCTATCTCCCTCCTGCTGTCTCTCTCTTGTGTATGCTTATTTACAAGTAGATGACCACAGTATTATAGAGATTAAATAGTCTGAAAGAACTGTTAAGGAAATGTGAGAACCATCTATGGTTATGATCACTCACTGTAAATCCACCAGTCCTCATTTTTGACCAGAAGCCGTTGTTTATAGAAACTAAAACAGAAATGATGTATACATCGTTGTGATTTTTATGCTGGAAAGTAGAACTGGATCTCATTGGCTCACACTAAAAGTATAAAACCAGTTAAAGTAGATCCAAATACAAAACAGATGTTAATGGGAGGTGTAAACCGGCTCTTTGGTTTCCTATTGTTCTGGGTTAATCCAGTAAGTGCTGTGTGGAGTTGTGTGCATATTGTTTATCCTGTTTAGGCAGCAGGATAAACTATGCATGTGGGTGATTAACATGGGTTCACAAACTGAAGCTTGATAAGACAATATCATAAGACATATACAGAAGAAAAGAACTGTGAAGCATCTATGTTGTAAAGATATTGTGGGATTCTGTCCATGTGGGTGGCTGTGCTGTATAAGGCTACAGCACTTAGGTTCTTAATATGAGATTTGAATGTTTTAAGAGTGCCAGCTATGTCTGCTCTAAGATGCTGAGCAGATATGTGTCTTGACCTTAACCATTGTCAGAGAAGCAACTGCATACTCCAAAGGCAGAGCCACCTGACTGCCATCAGTAGTGCTACTGATTCTCCTGCCCCCTAGTGAGACCCAAATGGCATCACACTTGGTATTATCAAACACTGCCTGTCAGCAAGGTTAGACAGGTTGTTTATGAGGTACGCTGTACATGACAGTAAACATTGCAATATCATCTGTGGATCAGAACATCTGTTCAGAGCAGAAACCAATAGCCAATGGGTATCTTGTGTAATGATTGCCACATTAGAATTAGTATATAGACAGATGTGGTGATGGATGTGGCCTAAACAATGGCATCATATTAATACCTCATATTCAAAAAATTTGTCGAATATCATCAAAAGGAAAGACTTGTAGTTTGATATTAATTTTTCCTCTAAATGTTGAATCAATGACATGTTTGAGTTTATATTGAGGAAAATGAATATTATTACAATACTATTACACTTTTACTGTACATTGTCATTTTGCATAAAGAAATAATGTCCTTGACAGTGCTGCCACATTATTGTTTACAATTTCAATAGAGAATATAAACAGCATGTAAATATACTTTATTGCATAACCTTTTGTAGGTGTGTGATATATTATAGAATATTCTCCATTTTTATAATGATGAGTTAAATCACAGTACCCTCTAACTCCACTTTCATAAAAAAGAGCAGGATTAACCCCATTTAATTGCATTCAGTGCAGCAGAGCATGTGAAATTCTAAATAGAATGTACTGTAATTTATACAATTAAACCAAACAAATTCATTTAGTCGTATTCTTTAATGGTTCTTTTTGCCTGATACAAATGATCAAACCTTAGAAATTAGAAGTATAATCAGTTTAAATGTCATCATGTTTATCATGTACACTAATTTGGATAAAAGTGTTGGGACATCTGCTTATATGTTTCTTTAGAAATCAAGAGTCTTAAAACAGAGTTTATCCAGCTTTTGTTGAAGTAATTGTCGCATTTAGTGGCAGCCGGCCGGGGACTGCTTGTCAAACTCCTCACCCCAACTCTCTAGCCTGTGTTGAATTATGTGCTTGGATGTATTTTATCTACCTATATTATGCTCCTCTTGGAACATCGCAATAAGCCTTTCACTGCATGTTGTACTTGTATAACTGTGGGCATGACGAATAAATGAACCTTGAACCTTGAACAAAAGGTGCTTTTGAGGTTAGGATGTTGGATGATCATCACCTCATCTCATCCGCTACTCCCCAACTCATCCCCAAAATTTATGACATCTGTGTCAGTATTGAGCACCATGAGTGTCCACAGACATTTGGATATATAGTGTATCTTAGAAATTGTGATTAGGCATGTCAGGTGAATGTGTAATTAGGCATGTCGTTTCAAATAATAGAGAAAACAATAGAGCAAAATATTTAACCCCGTCCCCCCATTATTCTAATAATTTTAACACACCATTATGTTCTCTATGTTTAAAATGACAAATATAACCATACATTCTGATTAAGCTCTTAGTTTAGTTTATTATTCAGTTATTAAACTTAAACATAAATGTGTGGTACCTGTAGCTTCTTGTCGTTAAAGAGGATAAAGCTTAATTTGTTTCAAGTGTGCTGCTAAGAAGCATGGAATTAGTATAATCCTTTTCTAACAAATGATAGAATTACGCACGAAATTAAATGACTAATATATTAGAGTATTTCCTGTCCATAATATTTTGTAGCATATTAATGTCATTTGTACAGTATCTAGAAAGGCAAAGTAGGAGAAGATGGGAATGTGAAGTACATTTTTATTAAAGCCCCATCCAGGAATAAAAGTAGCGAGATTGTGCACATGAAAATTACTATCAGTGAAAAAATGTCTCTGAATGGTGCTTTGAAGGGCAGCGATGAGGACTGCATGCTATAGATAAATGCAGGGGTCCTCAGTCTACAGTTTTATTTGAAATAAATTCTCTTTGTTTGTTCCATGATATAACGAACACATGATGTCTGCCTAGTCAAATTCATTATGACAGGCCCATCTCCACCATTACCAGGGCTACACTCTTCCAATGCTTTTGACAAACCTGGCCTTGCTGCTCTGACTGGATCTTTGTGCCATTAAAAGAAATATGGAGCAAAAGCTGTATGTCATAAGTGTAGTTGTGTCCCTGTGCTTTTGGAGGACACATGAGGTTTTACAGCCCATTCATTAAGCATCTCAGAGAGATCTTGTTACCGACCTATGATCAGGCCCTGCCTGTGGAATTAGATTGGGTAAGAAGAGTCAAAAATGTCCCCTACATGAAAAATGGGAAAAATCCAATTCACATGAATCATGTAGATTGTGTAGATTTGCCACACAGTTGACATTAATACCAAGTATATGTATTGGCCTAAGCAGCATATTACAAAATATATCATTTCTAAACAATGTATCCGTCTGAAATTGATGCTGTTTTTCATAAAACATGTTGACTTCTATGGATGATGTAACTGCTTCGAGGGCCATCAACCAGAAGTGCTACAAACAATGATCAGCACAAGGGCCCAAATGTGAGAACTTGGAGACTTGTATACCTTTCACCAGAATGCTAAATGTAGGCAGTCAGAATGACCAACATTTGTATTATTAATAAAGGGCCTTTTTGTATGAATACTGTACAAACTAAATTTCTTACCTCGCTACTTCAGGAAGTCATGCTCAGTCACACATTTGCAGTGTTTTATAGAAATATTTTCTATTGTTCACCCAAAATACACAGAACATACGTGAATAGCCTCAAATTAAAACATTGTGCCTGTGTGTAGCACCCCAGTCATTGTTTCATTTCAAATACAGAATTCTGGTCTACAAACAGCATTGTCACTCTTCTGTCACTCCTAAAACATGTATCACTCTGGAAGGTTTATGCATTTTCAGCATTGTGTGTGTGTGAACTCTGTGTGTGTGGTAAGAATGTTTCTAGTCTGAGAAGAGCTTTGCCTGGCCGGAGTCTCTGCGGGCTGCTCTCACTCCCGTTAATCTGCAGTGAATTCCATTTTGCTGCTGCTAAGTGATCCTAATTGCCCATATCGCTGTGTTTATGTCACTAAAGAGTGCCAAAGGGGGTCCATTGAAAAAACAATAAGCAGCATCTCTGACTTTTATGGATAAACCATGTTACATCATCTGCCAAAATGTCTCTTCTTTGGACAGACTCTTTAAAAATCAAGCAGGCTTGGATTGTTGTAAATCAGTATTTTCGCCTTGAACTTGAACAGAAATGCGTTAGTGTATTTTCTTAATGAATAAATGTACGTCATGTTTGTAAACCCACAGTGTATCTAATGTTCACTTTTTAAATTTGCAACATATTTTTTTGTTATTGTACAAACCAATAGATATATAGTAGAATGCATATATGGAAAAGTGAGGGTTTGCACTTGTTTTCCAATAGTCACAAAACCTGTCCCTGTATCTTTTGAAACTAATGGACTTTTAACATTATCAAAAACTTCTGATTACTGTTTTTTCTCTGGTCAACCATGTTCTGATTCAAGACAGCGGAACAGGACTGGGACTGATCCAGGAATAATTTGAATGGATTGGCTTTTGGGTTTTAAATCAGATCTCAGAGTTTCCAATCCTTAGTTTGGCTGTGGCAGAATGCCCTCTTGCGTCCTCTAGGTGACATGATTCTTATATGCAGCGATGAGGAGTGTTCTCTAGTACAGCCTCCCTGTGTGAGCGGCGTGGAATTATTTTGACTTTCTTTTGTTTTTATCATTGTACTTTGCTTGCCACCCAGTTTGGTTACGTCCATTATATTTGTTTATGGAGATACACTCCCCCCATCCCCATCTTACCTCTTGAATTATGGCTGATTACAGATAAAACTATTATGGAAACACATCATTAGCAGGAGAACCGCCTCTCTTTCTGATTTTAACCCAGCACTGAACAGCACATTCAGAATCAAGAGGATGAGGCCAAAGTTAATACTAATACATACATGCTTTAGAAAAAAAAAAATCATAGCACATTCACCACACTGTAAAGATTATTTGATGACAGTGTTTTAAAGGAACTGGGAGCTGAATGGTCAGGTAGCTCAGTAAGTCTAGAATATAAGATACGAAACACACTGTAAAGTTTAAAAACTGCCACAAAATAAAATAAAATAATCCAGAATGTTTTTATATTAACTAGCAGCACATTGGGACTCTATTATTTATACTAACTCAAAATGCAAAGGCTCAATGTCAGCATTAATGTACTCCAATGGTTTGGTTTATAAGCTTCTTGAATTTTGTTGGTCCTATTTTTGCTTTTAGATTTCCTCTAGCACTTCACAGACTGGGGTTTCGGATGCTGCCAAGCTTTCTGGAAAATCTGCCCTTTACCAGTTGGCTGAGGTGAGAAAGCTAAACACACATTTTGCTCTTCAGCATGTACCTTTATTGTAATGAAGCTATTATTTAACAGTGTGCTTTTATGTCCTCAGCTCTCCTCCTGTCCACACCAACCTGCTGAAGGACTTAAAAGCTCAGAAAGTAAAAGTCCAGCGGTGCCCCAGACCGAGGTGAGAGGTCTAACCATCAGCATCTGGCGCGAAGAGCCTCACAATATTCATAATTCTCTTTTATTATTTACAGTGTTTGTGGTGAATTTACTGTGAACTGTCAGATAAAAAAAAACCAATTCTGGTCTTTTCTGTGTTTTTTTCAAACTATTTTGAAACAATTTTGAGTCAGATGGTTGGATTTGGATCATTTGATGTGAGATTGTTCAAAGATTAGTTACAGTTTGCAGTGGGCTTCCATCTAATTTCTCCTACTTAAAAGCTGCTTCCCCAGCACACAGCACATTTCTAAACACAACAAGCATTGATATTCTTACCCACCACACGCTTGCTCGTTTAAGCTTATTTAAATGTGCTTAAGCCATTCCAAACTCTGGGTGCTAGCTGTATATATATTTTGCACACACATATATATATATATATATATATATATATATATATATATATATATACGTATTGTTATTTTAAAGCTATATATATATATATATATATATATATAGCTTTAAAACTAATAATGCAGTATGTGCATTAGATTAGGTTTATAGGAATATTTTAAATGAACATAAGTTATCACTTACCTCAGATGCAGTTCTTCCAAAAACCTTGTACCTAAAGTGTTTTTATTTAGTTTATGATGGGAGAGTACAGCTAACCATGCTATCAATCACTGTACTAGGATTGTCACTAACTCAGTAATCTCAATCTAATGATGAAAATTCATCAGAAAGATAGTCTGGTAAAACAGCATGTATATGTCTTATTGAAACACTCGAATATGAGGTGACATTTTGAGGACACCAAATGACTTTTGGTGACAGTGTGCAGCAGTTTTTAAACAAAGATTTAAACTTCAGGGTACTAAACATGTTTCTGCTGTGATTCTGAGGTAATTGATAAATGAGGTTGATTTTTATCTGAAGTATTTTTGTCTGAACTATTCAAGTGAAACAGTAGCAATATGAATTAATTTCCGGGGATGGGGTTAGTGCTGTTTCACTTCCAGCATGTCATTTTAATTCTACCATAGCAGGACATATGCTGAAGCTTAGTTGTTGGAATTCAAACACAGTTTGTGTAAAGAAATCTGCTGTTGTGTGTGGCTCTGCCCACCTCAGCTAATTAAACAGTGGAAACTGTGACAAGTTCAGGAAGGTGATAAAAAGTTGTATTGTGCGTTATTAATTGAGAGTTACTGCCTTTTCTAAAGCATATTTTCCCCTGGCTCCTACAGTATTCATTAAAGTGGTACAGAAGTAGAACACACAAACAGTGGAATTGCAATTGTAATAACAGCTTTGTGCCATCTGGGAAGATTATCCACACCTCCACCTTTAATTGAATCAGACCACTTGAACTTAATTGGCCCCAGTTTTAATGAACGTGGCTTACATGCAGATGCCCACTTCCTCACTTCACTGCTGTGTTAGCAAGTGCCTCATGTGCACTGCACTGCTTTACATATGTGAGAAAAGCAGAATCTGTTCCTATGCTTTTAAACACTGCTTTTCTGAAGCGGTGATATAATGCTCACTATGATCTTCTCGTTCTTCTTCAGGCATGTGGCCCTTCTCAGCCCAACTCGCCTGATCTTCCCAGCAGCTGTGTGCGGTCTCCCCTCTTTCAGCTGGCTGAGGTAAAGTCAGACCAAGTGCTTGTTTACACCTTGCAGTAACATAGGTTTCATGTGTGGAAAGTGTCTGGATCAATTTTGGCCATATTCCTTTTTACACGTATTTATGGTTCTGAATCAAGGGTTCATTCTACTGTCCAGGGTTTCTGTTAAAAAAATTGGTGCCTTGCAGTGAGAATTTGATTGCATTCAGTGACAAAAGCAGGATGATGGAGGATAATCACCCCACAGTATTAGATGGAGTACTGTCTTTCCAGAGAACTCAGACCCTCTGCTCCACACCCCTGTAGCCTGGCCTGGCCTGGCATTGGTCATGGTGCCAGTAGGTATGTTTTTCTGCCCCAGAGATTCCTATTCTGTTGGCAATACTTCTCTACAGGGGCTAGAAAAGGGGTGTGTTTGTGCATTCGCACATCTGTGTCATCAGTCGGTGCACCAGAACTGAAACTGAAAGTCCGAATACATTCATTAGAAGAAATCATGACAGTGATTACACGAGTGAATGGCAACATATTTTATGTAGCATTGTGGATTAAAACAATGTAGCAGTACAGTGAAGAATGACATTTTTTCAATGCCAACATCTAAACACTGCTCCATCATGTATCTGATAGTGTCTGGTGTAAGCTGCTATTTTCTGAAGTAACAAAGATTCAATTAAAAAAAACAGTTGAATGCTGTAGCAAAGAAGTGACAAAGAAATTTGGTCCCCAAAAGTTCACACAGAGTTCCAGTATTGTAAAAGGGGGACTCCAGTTAATTGTCATTTAGCAGTCAGTATATTCTGTCAGCTGATATATTAACTAGGCACTTCAGTACAATCATCAGCTGTGTTAAAAAATGTCTTTTGTTCTCTTGTATTAAAGTTGGTTGGTTTGCAATCCTCAGCCTCAGCCTGGGACATTGCAACTATGCCCGCCTTAAATTCACTTCCTACACTGGTATGCAGGTTTAGAAAGGTATTCCATTTACACTTGAATGGGGTGGAGATCTATCTCTATCCACTCCTGAATGTGGTTTGAGTGATCTGATCTGGTTGTTAACAGTGAGCTTTTTATGTGGTAAGATGATGTTAGAATGTGATCCAATCAGTCAAAACATGTTAATGCAAAGTGTGAATTTACAAGTGGAATCTAATCAGTTCTGATCTAATTTCTACCTACTGTATCTGGACCATGGCTAGTTATTCCCTAAGGCCTCTATGATAAGTGTGTTCTATTTGTTTTATTAAGTACACAGGACATATTGGAAATGTGCCTGTTGTAATTAAATATATGTTACCCATGGTAGAGCAGATACAGATTAGCATGTCTTTAAATGGCTGAAACAGAATGAGCGACTTATATTTGACATAATTTATACCAGAGTCGGTCCAGCAGTTTCAAAACCGAAGTGCTGTAACGCTTTACTCATTCTATATGCAAGCTTTTGGAATACTGATATAGAGCAGATTAAACATACATTTATTGCAATAGCTGTGCTTAAGCCTGTCAGGATAAGTATTCTTTTTCCCAGAATTAATCACAATTGAAATATTGTCATTTTAAGACCATAATAATACAATTACAATATATTATTACATATATTCAGACTTTTGATTTGGAATTCAACAGATAATTGAATATCCTAAACAAATAAATAAAAATCAAACAAAACCTCATAATAACAGTCTCTGTTGACACAAAAAAAATAAGCCAGAACATTTGTTATCAAAAATTCCAAATTAGCAACATACATACTATGTCCAAATGTTTGTGGACACCCTATCTAATATGGATACTTTAACCTGCAGGCATTGCTGACACAGATTGTACAAATGCATACACACAGTTTGTCTATTCCCTGTAGTAAAGTACTGCCAATAGAATAGGACTCTCTGGAGCAGATAAGCACAAATCTATTGGTACCATGCCTAATGCTAGGCATGAACTAGAAGGTTGTAAACTCTCACAGCATTGAGCTGTGGAGCAGTCGAACTGTCAGAATCAGAATCAGAATCTCTTTATTTCGCCAAGTATATTACACATACAAGGAATTTTTCTTGGTGAGAGCAACACATGTATGACATGTAACGAATACACAGACTATTTACAAACATTACACTAGGAAGGAGGTACAATAAACAATAAATAGAATAAGAATATAAGTTAAAAGTAAAAGTACTGAAGAACAGAGGAGCCGAGAGATGCATATAATGAGTCTGATGTTTCTGAGATTTATATTAGATATTAATTGTAGAATTGCCGATGTAAACATTTACAGAAAGAGATCAGTGCAATAGATTTGTACAATTGTGCAAAGAGCATAGTGCAAATGAGCAAAAACATGTACTGTGCAGTACTATTGAAAAAAAACAGTCAGGTCACTTCGGTGAGGTTTGGAAACTCAGATGTTTGGAGACTCAGAGGAGTCTACTGCTGTTACGGAGTGCTACAGCTCTGGGAAAGACGCTGATAGCATGCCGTGTTATGCTGGTTTTGATGGACCGAAGCCTCTTACCAGAGGGGAGAGTCTGGAAGAGGTGATGTCCAGGATGTGAGGGGTCAGTTATAATTTTGCCAGCGCACTTCCTCACTCTACTGGTGTAGATCTCCTGAAACGTTGGCAGGTTACACCCAATAATCCTCTCAGCCGACCTCATGACGCACTGGAGTTTGGCTCGCTCTTGTGAGCTGGAGGAACCAAACCAGATGGTTATGGATGAGGTGAGAATGGACTCAATGATCACTGTGTAGAACTGGATCATCTGTGTTCACTGGAATAATGATGCTCCATCTAGTACTTTTAGGATGAGTTAGAGATGATGCTTTTAAATGCAATCAAATCCTCACAGCAATGCTCCAAAACCTAGCAGAAAGCCTTTCTGGAGAGTAGAGACAGTATCTCTAATAAAACCAGCATGAACTCTTTTTAATACCCTTGATATCAGGATGAAACAACAGTGAGTAGAATGAGTAGGGGTCCCAATAATTTTGTATATTAGCTGTTAGTAGGGCTGGGATCTATATTGATATTCATATCTATATCAGGATATGACCTTATCTTGAGATACACTGCCTGGCCAAAAAAAGGTCTCACACACTAATAGTTTTTTGGACCACCATTAGCTTTGATTACGGCATGCTTTCACTGTGGCATCGTTTCCACAACATTTATTTCTGTCCAGAGTTGCATTAACGTTTGCACTGCTAAAAAGTTTTCTCCAGCACATCCCAAAAATTCTCAATGAGGTTGAGGTCTGGACTCTGTGGTGGCCAATCCATGTGTGAAAATGTCTCTTTTCCTGAACCACTCTTTTGTAGTTTAAGCCTGAAGAATCCTGGCTTTGTCATCTTGGAATATGCCTGTGCCATCAGGGAAGAAAAAAAATCTTTAAGTATATTTAGACAGTCAGCTGACCTCATTCTTTGGGCACATAATGTTGCTGAACCTAGATCTGACCAACTGCAGCAACCCCAGGTCATATCACCACCCCCACAGGCTTGTACAATAGACACTCTGCATGATGGGTGCATCACTTTCATCTCTCCATCTCTCTTCTTACCTTGATGTGCCCATCACTCTGGAACAGGGTAAATTTGGACTCACTAGACCACATGACCTTCTTCTTTTGCTTCAGATTCCACTTTTTAGTGCTCCTTAACCAACTGAAATCCTTTCCCTGGTTAGCCTCACTAGACTTTCTTCAGGCTATACAGCTGTTTACTCCCATTCACTTAAATTCCCTCCACATTGTGCGTGTGGAAATGCTCTTACTTTCACTATTAAACAAATCCCTGATCTCCACTGTTGATTTTCTATGATTTGATTTCACCAAACATTTAAGTGATTCTTAAACTGATTTTTGAAGGGTCCAGCAATCTACTTTAGATGTTTTCTCTGCTTGATGCATGTCAATAACTTGTCCCTTCTGAATCAGATTAACATCTTTCCCATGATCATAGGATGTGTCTTTCGATGTGGTTGTTTAATAAATGAGAAGCTACTCACTGGGTCAGTTAGGGTTAAATAACTGAAATATAATCACCAATGCAGTAATTAAGTAACTGAAGGCTCTTACCTATTTGATTAGTTAAAACCAAGTACTCTGCTCTTCTCCGGCCCCACTCTTGTTCTCATACACATTATATAGAATTTTGGCATTAGGGTGACTGGGTGTGTATAAAGAATAAATGAATATCAATTTGTTTAATAGTTTATTATTTTTTCACATCATATATCATGTATGATCATGCAGCTAAAATATATTGAGATAATATTTTTTTGTCCATAGTGCCCAGCCCTATCTATTAGTAAGATAAATAAAAGAACAAGTAGAAAACAGTAGCATTATTGAACAGTCTCAAAGTAGAATTCATCACAGTCCCCTAAATTGGCCACTGTTGGTGTAGGAAGATTTACTCTCCAAAAGTTTTGGAACAATGAGGCCAATCCCTTTATTTTTGCTGTAGACTGAAAACATTTGAGTTTGACATTAAAAGATGAGTATGGGACAAAAGATCATCCCACCCATTTTTCTTGTGAGAAAAAATATTGGAAGAGATAAACTTAAAATAAGTGAATAGGACGTTATATTTATAAATTTGTAAATAAATAAATATTTATATTTATAAATCCTTTGCTTACACTAACTGCCTTATGACATCACTAAACTTTACCATTCATTTTTTGTGATACTTTTACAGGCTTTCACTGCAGCCTATTTCAGGTGGTGTTTATTTCCTCCCATCAGTTTCCTCTTTAGCAGGTAAAATGCCGCTCTACAGGTTTTAGATTGACTAGGCAAGTTTAAAACCTTCCACTTGATGGAACTCTCCTGAAGAACTCCTCTGCAGTATGTTTTGGGTCATTATCTTGCTACATATTGAAGGATCTCCTACTCAGCTTGGTTGCATCTTTATTTAAATTGACAGACAAAATGTTTTTGTAAATGCCTCAATTCACTCTACTGCTGCCATCATGTGTGACATCATCAATATATGTGGCAAGGAAAAACTCCCTCAGACTAGGAGGAAGAAACCTTGAGAGGAACCAAGGCTCTAGAGAGGAACCCATCCTCCTCTGGTCGACACTGAAGAGCACATATATATATGTATGAATAAATAATGGAAATTTAGGTAGCATGCAAGCTGGTGTTGGTAATGATGTCCATGTAGGTTGCGTAGTCTAATCTAGCAGTTGGTACTAAGAAGTAGATGAGTAGAGGGGTGGACCGGTATCTGCCAGGCATCCAGGGCAGCTCGGGACATGGGGGGAGAGAGGGAGAAAGATTGGTGCCCCGTTAGAGGTGTTAATGAAAAGCCTGCATAAATAGAAAGGTTTTCAGTCATGATTTAAAGATGGAGAGTGTGTCCGAGTCCCGAACAGTAGGAGGAAGGCTATTCCAGAGCTGGGGGGCTTTATAAGAGAAGGCTCGTCTTCCAACAGTGTTCTTTTTAATTGTAGGGACTGTCAATAGGCCTGCGTCCTGAGAATGCAGTCTACGTGATGGGTTGTAGGGTATTAAGAGGTCTTTTAGGTAATGTGGGACTAAACCGTTTAGTGATTTGAATGTTAGTAGCAATATTTTATAGTCGATTCGGAATTTAATGGGAAGCCAATGGAGGGATGAAAGAACAGGACGAATGTGGTCAAATTTCCGAGTTCTGGTGAGAACCCTCGCAGCAGTGTTTTGTACAGATTGGAGCTTCTGTAAGGATTTCCCCGAACTACCAGCTAGGAGGGCATTACAATAATCTAGTCTAGATGAATACGTGGACCAATATCTCTGCATGCTTGCGTGAGAGTGATTTACACAATTTGTTATATTGCGTAAGTGGAAGAATCCCGTCTTTACTACGTTACTGATGTGGGTGTCGAATGAAAAGTCCGAGTCAAATATAACCCCAAGGTTTCTTACAGTTGAGCTGGGCTTAATTGAAAAACCATCTAGATTAATAGGGTTAATGGGTTAATTAGGTCCTTGTATTAAGATCTCTGTTTTTTCAGAGTTTAGTAAAAGGACATTTTGTGTCATCCAGTTTTTAATTTCTTTAACACAGATGAGCTTATATAGATCCTTTCTTTCTCCAAACGTTACCCTTTCATCACACTGGTAAATTTTTACCTCAACAGTCCATAAAACTTCTGAGGTTTGTCTCAATCTCAGCCTGGCCTTCCTGTTCTTCTTGATAACCTCTGGAGGTTGTTGCTGATGTCAATAACAATGCTTTTAGGGTCTTTCTTTACAGCTCTTATAAGGTTTCTGTCATCAACTGCTGTTTTCTTTTGTCTACCTGTTTGACATCTGTTACTTAGTACACCAGTGACGACTTTCTTCTTCAGGACATTCCAAATGGTTGTACTGGCGATGGCTAATATTTGTGCAATGGCTCTGATTGATTTTCCTTCTTCTCACAGCTTCACAGCTGCTTGTTTTTCACCCAAAGACAGCTCTCTTCTGTTCAAGCTGGTTACTCCTCTAATTTTTGCTGCACAGGCAAAAGCCAAATCTAAAACTGAGAGTATATATTCAGCGATATTTATTGTTTATGGAATAGGACACACCTGAGCACCAACACACAGCTGTCAGTCACATTCTCCTTTACTTTTGCTCACAATAAAAATGGGTTCAAACAAAAGGTGCCATCTTCTGAACTGTGTATCAGAGCCAGATGTGGATACCTGCAAATAAAACTGAAATGTTGATATTTTGTCTCATATACAGATTTTATTGTCAGACCTAAATGTTTTCAGTCTTGCAGCAAAAAATAAAGGAATTGACTTGACTGTTCCAATAACTTTGGAAAGGAGTGTAGCTGTAACTTTGCTGGAAGTCCAGTAAAGTCTCTAATCACCTTCATACTTTCCAAGTGTTAGTGGGAAGTTATTCCAACACTTGATATAATTACATGCTTAATGTGGAGGACAACAAACTGGTTTGCATCTGTGTGGCATGTCTTGGAATTTTATCTTTCACTTTCAATGTTGCAGATCTCCTCCAGTGGTTCCCAGGCTTCAGTTTCTGAGGGCAAGCAGTGTGGCCAGTCTGCTCTTTTCCAGCTTGCTGAGGTGCAAAACAAAAAGAAGCACACTCACGGTCACATTGCCCTCACACTCACTCACTGCTGACTGCATTTGTTTGTGTGTATTGTACACATGCAGATGCCTTTTTATTATATGCTGACTTGAGGAACACATAAGAAGCACAGTCTCACACTGACTGGTTGAGGTTCAGAATGGCAGAAATATGAGTGCATGTTGTTCTTCTTTCTGAATTGTGGATATGTTACATAATCTGCCTAAGCACTGTTTCTGTTATAATTGCAATGCTGCCATCTGGTGGCCATTGCTTTCCATAACCATAGCCATTGTTTACTGTTGAGGTCTTTTGTGTAGTATTGTGTTGTACACTGTAGAAATAGGTGATATGCACATATGAAATGTGTGATATGTTGCACAATCCATAATATCACATATGCTATTTTTTTTTACATTTGATCATTAAAAAATAACCACTGGTCACAGTTCTAAATTCTATCAAAGTATCCAATTGACTAAGACTAAGTTGGTCCATTCTTCACAGTAAATACAACTTGTTGTAATACCCAGCTCTATTATAAATTGTCTCTGTGTACTTTAAGTGTATGTTTGTGTTTTCTCTTAGATGTGCTTGGCCTCTGAGGCAGAGAAAATTGAGGCTCTTTCTTCTCACCCTGCCATGGACTCATCCTCCCTCTGTGCTCAGCACAGTACTGCTACTGCAGACCCCAGAACACATCCAGACAACCCTGATGTTCCACTCACCACCCAGTCATCATCTTCCTCCACTACTGACTGCAGTGCCCTCACACTTAGCCAGGATGCAAAGAAGAAGAAAAAGAAGAAGCTTAAGGAAGACAAAGACACAGTGAAGAGCGAGAAGAGCCCCAGCTCACCTAAAAAGACCTGCAAAAAGCGTCCGTCATCCACTTCAGACCTGGAGAGTTTGATGTACACAATTGAGGCAGTTGCCAAAGGGGCCTTTGGCTTAGAGGAGACAGCCAAGAAACAGGCTCAACCCTCAGACAGCGAGGACAATACCGTCCTCACGGACCAGCCTCCAGCAACCAAGAAGAAGACCAAACCCAAAGTAAAGAAGCAGCTCAGGGCCAAGGCAGAGTCAACAGAGCAGGAGGAGCAGGACAGTGGAGAGGACCGCAAACCACCAGAGACACAAATGGAAGCTGCTCTGCTTTTCCCTGAAACAGAGGTGAAACCTGAATGCACAGAGGATAAGGAGGTGAAGGTGGAGCCCCCTTGCAGCACAGAGGTCCCAGTTCAACACAGCACTGCCCAGCAGCCAATCAGTGCTGAAGAGACAGGCTCCCCAGAACCTGTGACTGAAGGTGAAGGGGATGCGCCACAGCCAGCTACAAGAGAAGATGAGGCAAAGCCAGCCAAACTGGAGGAGAGGGACACGGATCCCAAGCCTGAGGTTTGCGGGTATAGGAAGTCGGAACGCAGCTGTAAGGGAGCACTGTATAAGACTCTGGTCTCTGAAGGGATGCTGACTTCACTACGGGCCAACGTGGACAGAGGTACTGGCACTCATGTTGGGTGATAAATTTGTTTATTACAAACATACTGTAAAATATCACATAGTGTATAATTGTATAGTATAAAAATCATATGGATAAAATTAGAGTTAAAAGAAAAGTTAACTTTTTATGCAGTCCGGACTGTAGAATCTGAAGACAGAGTACAACACTGCAATCTAGTGGATGGAGGTTTAAATACAGCACAAACACAAAACGAACTACTGTTTGATGCAAATCTTCGATTTGCTAGTAATGTTTTTTGAATGGATACAGTATTGCAAAACACAACATTGTATCAATATTTGCATACACCCCTAATCTACACCATTATATAATAAACACCGCTGTGTGTTATTTTATATAAAACTCTTGATTGCTTTAAATAAAGAGAACGTTTCCTGACTGGCAGTGTAGTTTCCACCTGTGTAAAGCCTATAATATCAGACCTGTGTGAAGTTTCCATTGGTATAATATTAAGGATAGTAAACGGTCTAATAAAAAACATCAGGGTTTTAAGAGTTCAGTCACATTAATAATACAGAATAATCATCTGATACCAGCACATATTTGCAAGATATAGTGGTACTGAAATTTGTAAACATTAACAACCTAGCAGCTCTCTCATACTTTTATGTGAGAATGTACTGTTTCATCACTTTCTCATAACTGTATGAGTGCACATTTGTTCTGCAGGAAAGAGAGGTTCAATGCGGGGCGCTATGTCTGAGCTCGAAACAGGATGGCCAGATGAAAGCTGTACTTTCAATCAACCAGCTGCCAGCAACCCCAAAAAGCTGAAGAAGTCCAAATCTAAAGAGGAGACAGGGCCAGGGTGAGCTCTCACTCATTGCTTTATTTGTCATTACTTTTCATTGTTCTGTCCAATATGCGATATATAGAACAAATATGGAAGTATGGTATTTGTATAGATTTGTATGTGATACTGGGGTAAAATCATATAAGGATGTCCTCACACTTGGCCTGGTTGCCTGGTAGTATACCTATACTATAATGACATTGGACAGATCAGGAGAACAGTGTGTTTTCCTTGTACATGAGGCAGCAAAAAACATTTAATTTAATGTTTAATTTAATTTACCTTACATAACATTGCCCTGTGATGAGGATACTGATAAAGTATACTCCTGGAATAGGTTAGTATAGGTTAGGGGCAAAGCTAAGAAATTGAAAAGAAATTGTGCTGTAGTACAGATTTTCTTTATGTAGTTATGCATAGAGGGGATTGTAGAGGATGATGCCTTACTGTAAAGTCATTCAGGTGTAGAGATCAACATTGTTTTTTTCTGCAGCAGTTTGGGAAAGCTGGAAGAGGAGTTTGAAAAGAAATTTAACAGCCTGCCTCAATACAGTCCCTTAACCTTCGACAAAAAAAGCACTGCAGTCACAAAAAGGAAGAAAACCTCCTCAGCCAGCCTTCCTGAACCTCCTACGCCAAACAAGGGTGAGCACATTGGGCCACTTTACATCCTCCTAGCACATCCACTCATTGCCTGTTTCAGTCACGGTAACAGGAAATGGCCACCTCCATGATAGTGCATGTCATGGCAATCACCTAACATTGCATGCTATCTTCCTCTTTTCTGTTTTATTTACAATCAGGTCCATCCCCATCTCAGAAAAAGACTTTCCACAAGATTGTTAGCAGGTACAAGCACAAAAAGGAGAAGCCGGGTACCTCGGACAAAGGTGACACAGAGAAAGCATGTGCCATGTGATTTTGGTTCATTTTTGGCTTAATTCACTTGATCTGTCTGCATCAATGACTGAGTGTATAATTGCTTGAATGTGTGTTCCGTGTTGGTGTGTGCATGTGTATGAAAGTGTAGGCAAATAGGCCAGTGGTGAGAGGTGTTGTTGATCAGTGGCTTTGGTCAGACTGGCTTTGTGTTGCAGACATATCAAATCTAGGTCACCCAGAGTGACTTGAAGTATGAATGTAGTGCATATGTGGAAATTCATGTCATGTTCATGCATAGACTTCATAAATACCACCTTCTAGCTTCTCTTGCTAAACCCAATGAGCCTTTACTTTTCTCTAATGTAGCATCTCCAATAAGTTTCTTATCTGCTTCTCTCTTTCCTGTGATTTGTAGCCATAGCTCAGCCAGAACCGGTGGCCATTGAGGCGGGTTACATGGTGAAGCCTGATGCTGCCTGCACATCATTCCCTCCTGATGTCCGCAAGGCAGGTGATGTGCCTGTTGGCAGTCAGAAGAGGAAAGCCAGGAAGAGTAAGATCACTCATCTGGTGCGCACAGCCGATGGGCGACTATCCCCTGCAGAGGGTAAGTCTTGCACTTCCCTTTCACACAGAAGCAGATAGCAGTAGCAGTAGCAGTCCACACACATATACTGAAAAAAAGATCAGCATCCATCTGTGAACTGCACATCCATAGTCTTTAAGCTGTGGAAGGCAGCCGTAAACATATGAACGTTATTTGATTTTTGACAGGAACTGATGTTTAAAATACCACATGATGTTAGATCTGATATTAGGTCTGCTGACTGAAGACCGATTCTAACAGTTTGTGCTATCTATGTTAAAACTGTGTGGCTTTTTGTTTTTGTAGCAGATAAAGCCAAGGAGCTGATCCAGGACCAGGATGAAAAGCCATTAACTCACAAGACTTTATGCAACAAGGAGAGCTGCTACACTGAGCCCAGACCAGCAGAGGCAGATGGTGCAGAAGCATCAGACAGCTTGCCGGCCTTCTTCAGCCTGGCAGCCCTTGCTGAGGTTGCAGCCATGGAGAATGTGCATAGGTGTGGAACAGTCTATACTATATGCATACACACAGGGACTGCAAAATACAGACACAAACAGAGTAAAAATACATACACTTTAAAATACACTTTAATTTGGTTAAATGTCCCTCAGTAAGTTGCACCTTCTCTTGCAGAATGCTGGATAGATATTGAGCAGAATTGCTAGTTGAACTTGTTTTCCTGAGACATTTTATGCACAATCACATATTTGAGCTCAGGACTTTGGGAAGCTATTCTAAAAGCTGAATGTTAACCTGCCTTATGTATTCCACAATCATCTTTGCTGTGTTTGAATTTGCTGTCCTGCTAGAACACCAAGTTGAAACCGTTGAGCTGATGGTTTGAGATTGTACTGAAGATTTCTGAGGTACTCCTCTTCTCATTTGACTATAAACCTTTGCCCTAGAAGGATTTTATTGCGTTCACATGGGCATCTGCAAACTTCAGTCAAATTTAAAGGTTTCAGAAGCTCTTGGGGAATCTTTCTTGGACTGCAGCATCTTACTCTGGTTGTTTAGATTTGATTCCAAGAGACAGTTCTGAGTTTTTTTGTTAATTTGTGATCATTCTTCTCGGTGCTGTGCTCCTTGGACTTTCCCATTGTACTGAAAGCATCTTCTAATAAACCTAATCTTTTTTCTATTAAAATATGTACAGTGCATCCAGAAAGCGCACTTCACTTTTTGCACATTTTATGAAACAGCCTTATTTCAAAATGGATTCAGTTAATTTTTTCCCTCAAAATTCTTCACACAATAACCTGCAATGATAACGTGAGAAAAGCTTGTTTGAAAAACAAAAAACAACTCAAAAATATAACATGTATGTAAGTCTTCACAACCTTTGCTCAATACTTTGTTGAAGCACCTTTTGCCTCAATTACAGCCTCAGGTCTTTTTGAGTATGAAGCTCAGCACACCAGTTTTTGGGAAGTTTCTCCTACCTTTCTTTGCAGAAACTCTCAAGCTCCATCAGATTGGATGGGGAGGGTTGGTGTACAGCCATTTTTATAAATCTCCAGAGAAGTTCAATCGGGTTCAAGTCTGGGCTCTGGCTGGGCCACTCAAGGACATTCACAGAGCTGTCCCGAAGCCACTCCTTTGTTATCTTGTCTGTGTGCTTAAGTTTGCTGTCCTGTTGGATGATAAACCTTCATCCAAGTCTGAGGTCCAGAGCGCTCTGGAGCAGATTTCTCTGTATATCACTGCACTCATCTTTCCTTTGACCCAGACTAGTCTCCCAGTTTCTGCTGCAGAAAAACATCCACCCAGCATGATGCTGCCTCCACCATGCTTCACTGTAGCAATGATATTGGCTAGGTGATGAACATGGTTTCCTCCAGATTTTATGCTTGGCATTCAGTCCAAAAAGTTATATTTTTTTGTTTCTCATGGTCTGAGATTTCTTAAGGTGCCTTTTAGCAAACTCCAGATTGGCTGTAGTGCCTTTTCCCCTATGAGTTGTTTCCATCTGGCCACTCTACCATACATGCCTGATCAGAAATGCTCCAGAAATGGTTCTCCTCTCCATAGGAGTTCTGTCAGGGTTCTTGGTCATCTCCCTAACTATGGCCCTCCTACCACTTTCACTCAGTTTGGCCAGGCGTCCAGCTCTACGAAGAGTCCTGGTGGTTCCAAACTTCTTCCATTTACAGATGATGGAGGCCACTCTGCTGATTGGGACCTTCAATGCAGCAGAATGCTTTCTGTACCCTTCCTCAGATCTATGTCTCGATACAATCTTGTCTTGGAGGTCTACAGACAATTCCTTAGACTTCATGGCTTGGTTTGAGTTCTCACATGCCCTGTCTACTATGGGACCTTGTATAAACTGGTGTGTGCTTTTCCAAATCATGTCCAATCAACTCAGTTTACTACAGGTGTCCAATCAAGCTGTAGAAACATCTGAATGATGATCAGTGGAAACAAGACGCACCTGAGCTCAATGTTGAGTGTAAGGCAAAGGCTGTGAATACTTTTGTACATGTTATATTGTTGTGTTTTGTTGGTTTGTTTGATTGTTTTTATGAAAAATAGTTAAAAATAAAAAATAGTAAATAAAATAGTAATAAAAAATAGTTCAATAAAAATGGAATCTATTTTGGAATAAGGCTGTAACATAAAATGTGCGAAAAGTGAAGTGCTGTGAATACTTTACGGATGCACTGTATTAATAAGTAAGTGGGGCATTAAGAACAATGGGCTTCACGTGGATTAGCTTGGATTAGTTTTTTCCCACTTCTGACTATAAAAGCCCCTCCCCAAACAGGTCAACAGCACTCATTTATCATCAATATGGAAAAGACTAAGGAGCATTCCAAAACCATCAGCGAGAACATTGTGGAGGGTCACAAAGCTGTCAAGGTGTACAAAACACTCTCTAAGGAGTTGGGCCTACCTGTCTCATCCAGAAATGTAAGACTAATGGAACTACTGTTATCCTTGAACAGTCTGGACAGCTTTTCAAAGTTTCCTCCCATGTCGAGGCCAGGTTTGTCCTAAAGGTCAACAAGGAGGAAATCTCATGGTGGTGGTTTCAACAAATAAGTCACATACTCCAACACAATGATCTCTGTTCCGGTTTACTTTCAAAGCATTATGTCAAGTTATGTCTAAAGTTGCTCATGATCGCTTGGAGGACTCTGAGACAGACTGATTTAAGGTCTGATGAGAAAAAGATCAAGCTCTTTGGTGCCAACCACACACAGGCCATTTGGTAAGAGGATGGCACTATATACAACCCCTAAAATACCATCCCTACAGTCAAGCATGTTGGTGGATCACCATGCATCATGCTGTGGAGCTGCTTCTGAGCCAAGGGGCCCATTGATCTGGTCCACATTCACAGGAAGATCTCTTACCTGGAGATTCTGGCCAAACTCTTTCGCTCCTCCATCAAGGATCTTAAGATAAAGTACAACAACCCCAAACACATGGCCAAGTAAACCAAGGCCTGGTTTAAAAGGGAAAAGTTCAAGGTGTTGCAGTGGCCTAGTCAGTCTCTGAAGGGGGTTGAATACTACTCTGAGGCATTGCGTGTAAGCTTTCTCAAATGTGTGGGTGTGTGTGTGGGTGTGTGTGTGGCTATTACTAAAGTAATAGTCAATGACATTTTTCAAGACTGTAGACACAGCTTATAAAAACACTGTCATTAATCCACTGTGTTGTCTGTATGTGCTTCCAGAGGCCAGCGTGCTGACGGCCAGGTGAAGGACATGGCTCCTCAAACAGCTGTGCTGATTTCCTGTGCAGACCAGTGAAGGCTCAGGCTGGTCTGGGAGTGGACTTACTGGGGCATATCTTTAACTCTTCAGCTTTGTTAACAGAAGAGAAAGAGAGAGAGAGAAAGGAAAAGTCAGAGAGAACAACGTCATGGAGCGATAAGGCACACTCTGATGTCACCGGGAAAAGAAGAAGAGGAGGAAGCCGCTTTTTACTAACAGAGGATTATTTCATGCAGCACCTGATCGGACAGAGCCATGGAGGAGGCATACTGGTGCCAGGACCCAGAGAAACTTAGCATGCTTCCTCCACCTGCACCAGACATGCAGGACATGCTGTTTGGAAGGAGCTTGCTGCTCTTTGTAAAGCCAAGTTTTTCACACGATAAAGGACCCTATCTGTTTAAGCCTGTTTGGCTCAGCTTCTCTGCACTCTCTCTTTCTCTCTTTCTCTCTCTTTGTTACTGTTGGTATCTTTATCATTTTCTTTCTCTGTTAGAGGAAAATCATGTGGCTTCCTGTTTTCTTCCTGTCTGGAACCAAGCACACATTTGTTGTGTGTGTTCACATGTGTTTCTTTGTGTGGTGAGTGAGTGAGTGCATCTGATATTGCTCAACAGCCCCCGTACCTCACAGCCAGCCTGCTTCTACACCTGAGTTTCATGTCCCTCTCAGTGCAGGCTTCACATTGACAATGCACACTTTTAATGCCTAGATGCCTCTTTCTGTCCAAGGACTTCTTGATTGGTGCATCAAGCTCCATGCAGCAAAGCTCCAAGAGCTTCTTTGATGCCATGGGGCACAAGGCGGTGTTGATGAAGAATTGGCCCCAGCCCGAGGCTGAGAGACTGGAGAAGTGTGAGTCTGTGAGCGGTGCTCTGTCATCCAAAGCAAACAGAGTTACTGACTGACTGAAAATTGACCTGGTCAGAAGCCATCCTTTTTCCTTTTGTTTGTTTTTTTTTTTTTTTTTTTGTGTGTGTGATTTCTGCTATAACAGCACCCCGTTACTGTACTGGGCACCCTTCCACTCTTCACGTGCACAGCTATAGAGATGAATTGATTTTTTTAGAGCAGTATACTTGAATGATACAATGTATTTTATGTCAATACTTGACCTTCCTGCAGTGTATGGGTGTTTGCGTGCGTGTTTGCCTGTGTGTGTACGTGCGCACATGTGGGTGTGCGTAGCGTCTCGATAGCTAATCCAAAAGAGTGCTACTAGTTTCCTAAGGTAGTTTCGTAACAGACACTGCACTAATTTTTAGCTACAGTAGAGTCTTTTAGGCAATGTTGATCATGATTAATATTTGTTTTTTTGTAAATGTTTCCTTTTGCTGATGGATCAGCTTTTTTCCCATAATTTTCCACTTTATTGTTTGATCCACTTACATTTACTAACAATGCCCTTCAGCAGTGAAGGCATTGATTAACTTTGGAGGCGAGGTAGCGCTGTTCATTTTGTTGCACCTTTTTCCATTTTCTGGCGCGTGCTGGTGGAGGCAGAGTGGACTCGGAATCTCTCCTGCCTCTCTGCTGTTTTTTTCCATTTCTGGGAGGTTCACTGAGCAGTGAGAAGAGAGAAAGGATATGGATAAGACAAAGTGCTGGAAAGGACTTGCTGCTTTTCTCTCTGCTCATTAGTGCCCACAGCATCTCCAGAGGCTCATCAGGCCATACTCCTAGGTCAATACACATTGTTGTCAATACGTGTTCACAATCAACTCCTCCCAGCCGCACGCCTGACTGCACGAAAGGCCACAGAGATGCACAGCATCATGTTGGCCCCTGTGAAGATGCTTGAAATCTCTTCATTCTGCTTCCAGAGAGGCCGCCGCTCAGTCCAAATGAAGGAACGCTATAAGCCAGGCTGACAATCCTCCATTAGACATCTGCTTCAGTGTCAGCCGTCGTGCTTTTTACTAAGTTGACCGACGCTTCCCCCACACCCTCAAATGTTTCAAATGATGTCTGTGAATTTCTAATTTTTTTTGTTTAATTTTTTAAAGAGAGAATCTATAGTATACTGTATTTGATCCTTTTTATCCCTTAATCCAGTCGGGTGCTTTAGGGCGTGGTTTTGCTGGCTTTTGCTCTTTGTAATAATAATAGTTATTAATAATAATTTAGTTGTAAACCTCTACTGGATGAAGACTATTGTCAGAAGCTCAAATAGAAAAGTAATTTTTATATATATATATATATATATATATATATATATATATATAATCTATATACATATGCTTACCTGTTAAGCCAATGAGCACTGAGAAATAATGCACCGCTTGTAGAGAAATAGTCCCTGCTTTTGGGAGTGCACATGTAAGGCAACCTGCTTTGCCATGTTTGGCTAGTGTTTAATGAGCACAGTGCGGTGTGTGTGTGTGTGTGTGTGCGTGTGTGTGTGTGCGTGTGTGTGTGTGCGTGTGTGTGTGCGTGTGTGTGTGTGTGTGTGTGTGTGTGTGTGTGTGTTCCTGTGAGAGTCTGAATGTCCCCTGCCCTTCTCCACCTTGTTCTCAACACACCATGAGCATTTAGCTCAAAGCCAAGGGATTTCACCTCATTGTATTTGAAAAGAAAGTTGGTCAGGTTTGAGCTGTAATGTCCGTGGCACGCTGAAATGCTCACTGGGAACATTGATCTGCTGAGATCAGCTTAAAGACCTGCTCAGTCAGTACCTGACATTTCTCTTAACTACTCTCTGACTGTTTGATGTTAAGAGGTTTTCAGGAAACCATGCCTCCTTCTGAAACATTAGATGGTGCGAGATTTTACACTCTTAAAAATAAAGGTGCGACAAATTATTTCACACAAGAACTGCTTCCTCTATTATCTCTAATCTGTTATAAACATTGGTTCTTTGTGGAACCAAAAGAGGCACTCAAACACACCTTTGAAGCCTTTACTTTTAAGAATGTAAGTATACCTTGTTGGTAGTCTTGAGGTAAATTATCAGGTTGTAATTACTAGAATCGATTTAGGTGTGGGCAATATGACAGTATTATCACAGTAATTTAAGACATTTTCACAATGCACAATATATATTTGTCACAATATTTTAAGAATCAGACAAAATGCCAGATTTTTAAAAGCAACCAAAATCTGATATTGATTTTTTTATTCCAAATTTGCTGTTGTTCTTTAAGTGAAATAAGATAAATTTTGCTCTTTGTAATAAACCAAAGTGACTAAAGGCAAACTTTTAATTAGTTTGAAATCAATACATCCATTGAAAAGGATGTGTCTGTCCCTGTCCATAAGCCTCTATGCGTCCTTTAAGTTGGCATGGATGTTAAGCTGTACATCTACCTGTGGGCAGTTCAGAGTCAAAAATTTCTGATGCCACCAAACATAGCAACTGTGAAAGGTCCAGATAAGGTTCTTACTTCAAAAACACGAAAGACACAGCAATGTAAATGGCGGTTTTGAATAAAATCCACCACAAGTTTCCTTTCTGCCAGAGAGGCATTGGTCAGGTTTCACTTTCAACTAATGGCTGCAGTGCCCACATGGTGTCCAGTTGTACTGCTCCTTTCCTTATGTAGCCATAAACATTCAGAGAATGTGCACAAAATCAGATGAAATAAACTGACCATGGACTGAAGGCACCATCTGTATCCATATTTCAATTCAATATTGAGCATAAATGAGCCTTAATAGGTCAGTGTTCTTGAAATACTGATAATACACTCAGAGAAGCATGTAAATTTTATCGTAAAATATTGTTGTTAAGCCCACCTCTATGATTTTTAAACTGAATCACTAGCCAATGTGATTTGGAATACCTCCTGCTGACCAGTATTTCCACAAGGAGGCACAGCTTGATTCAGGCGATTTCCATACGCTCATCTTAAATCCAGTTTTCACTGCAAAATGTCTTCCCAAGAGTTGTGTGCGCTTCCAGCGTCACACCATATATGTTCTTCCCAGCAAAGCGAGATCGATAGTGGAAGAAATAGTACATTATGAACTGTACGCTTATGGCTTACAAGTGGGAGTTTTTATTTCCAGACATTTGCCAAAGAAAAGGGAACTCTGTCTCTCTCTTTAAAGAAATTTGATGGTGCGATGGAAGGCCAGACAGACTGAGTGAGTCTAGTCAGCGTGTCTGTTTTCAGGTAATAAATGCATTATATTAGCACAACTAATTATATATTTCTGGTGGAATTCCTCAGACTTTACCTGCAGTTTTGGCATGATGTATAGAAAGTTTTTAAAATTGCCTATTTTAGAAAAAAACAAAAACAAAAATCAAATGATATTTGCACCTTAAACCCAAACCAAAATGTCATATTCTGAATGATTTTTTCCTCCTAACCCCCTCACACCTGCATCCCTCCTCATGAAATTTGCTCTTATTAGCCACCCTGAGTCTAAAAGTGAGGACATTGCATTGAAAAATTGCCATTATACAATAATGCCTTGAACAAGATGCTTATTAGAACATTCAAACCTTTGCATGACACATAGATGAGGTTTGCTTTTCAATCCATTTAAATGTCATTCCCCTCTTTTTTCTATCTATAAACTGTAGAAGATGCCTCTATGAATCTCAAGTTCCTATATTAGCTATAAAGCTTATGATGTAAAACCCTTTTGTGCTAGAATTGTCTCTTGAATGTAATGGATTTTGTACCTGTATTTTTCTAATTCCAATTCCAGTCTTTCTGTACGGGATGGCTTTGTATGGAGGAGTTTTTGGGCTGCTTCCAACAGTGGAACAGCGTTTATAATAATTTCCAGTCATCTTCACGAGACAGATTCTACGCTCCATTCGAGAGCTTCATAGCCTCATCACCACATCACCTCTCTGCTTAAATACTCAGAACAGTAGAAACATAACCCCATCCCAAAATCAGATGTCCGATCACCTTTGTTGAAGAAATATACAAACCAGGGAAATCAATGACAGCAATCACAAAGTTGCCAAACCCTCTTTACAAGCTTTTCTTTTCTTCTTCTTGTCATTATTTTGTATTTTTCCAGCTCTGAGTCTTAAAGATCCTGGATTATGCACCCGTTTGAAATGGCGACACTTTTTTTTCTGCTCTGTAAGAGAATGTATGTCTGTTGGCTTTTTGAAGCAGTCTTGTTGATGGGTTACTCCTGTCTCCCCTTAAAGAGTTTGTACAATGTGTGCTTGACCTGATTAGTGTCACTCGTACTGTATGATGCCATGCTTGGAACTTGATTGTTACAGCCCAGTTGTTGATGCAGCCTTGCCTTACTGAAACCCTGCGTAGAAAGGGGTCCCTTTGCCATTGCCCTTCTCAATGAGTCCTACGTCATAACACTGTCTGCTGACGCAAATATTATTCCTTTAACACGTATTAAAGTAACATATACATACATCTGCTTGTATGTGCTCTTATTTTGTCTGATTGAAAATGCACTCTTCTTGTACTGGTCTGTGGTCCTGCATAGTCTGCACTGTGACATGCAAAAGTCTGGCCCAAAATGTATTAGTGCTATGAATAATAAAGTGAGTAGAAGATCTGATCCCAAAAGTAAGCTCACCAAAAAGTAAAGGAAGTCACCTTGCAGATCACCTTCAGGCTTCTGAAGATGACATTGTACAAGGAAGATCAGGTTTTAAGTCCTGAAGTGAGCAAAGGCCTCTTGCATTTCTTTCTGCAACATATGTTCACAGTATGCAGTTCCCTTTGGAGTGTTTTTTCATAAATTTGTTGTGAACAACTTGCATTGACTTCTAGGTGCAATTCTTGCCTGGAAGCATTTCATTTTATTCACAAGCTGTAAAACATGCTCTTGGCTTTTGCCCATCAGTTATATCTTTCAGGCACAAATTTTGACAAATTTCCTACAGACTTCCTGTAGATTTTTGCCACGGCTGGTAGACCCTTATGACTGTATGCTTTGATACACCAGTCAGCTGCTACCATAAGCATACAGGGTGACAAAATTTTGTCCTATGAGCTTATAAACTTAAAGATGAAACATTCTTTTTGGCATTTAAATTAAGGTTAAATTAAGATTAAGATGTGTATAAATGAAAATGTTTTCTAAATTTACAATTTTAGAGTGAAAAAAGGACATGCACCAGATGCTGGCACCCCCAAAACATTTGATATGTCAGATAAGGCTTCATTAAGAATAGTCATCATTAGGAAATTGATGTTCTAACACTCTGCAACCATGGGCTCCTATAAGCAGCTGCCTAGTATTCTGGGAACTCTACAAGAAGACAACAAAGCATCTGCAGGTAATAATAGTTTCAGTTTATAATGTAATTTCAGAAATGACAGAAACAGTGGAGGTAAGGTTAAGGAGGCGGTCCAAGAAACCCTTCAGAGAGACAGAATTGCTAGAAAGGCCAAACCAACCTTTTCCATTTTGTAGTATCAGTTTATAGTGCTGGTGCACTGTTCTACTGTGCAGTGAAGCCTGCACAAATATGACCTTTAATGACACAGTCATTAAACATGTCCTGCAACCTTACAAAAAACAACAACAAAAAAAATCTCAGCATCAAAAGTTCAAATGAACATGATGAATGTTTTTGTTTTCAAGAGAAATTACAGTGGTCTTTTACATTCCAATTTACATAGTTTGCATTAAAATGTGACTAGAGCAGAAACTAGGTAAATGTCAGACTTGACCACATACTATATCATATTACACTATACTATACTATATCATACTATTTTATACTATATCACATTACACTATACTATATCATATTATACTATACTATATCATACTATTCTATACTATATCACATTACACTATACTATATCATATTATACTATACTATATCATATTATACTATACTATATCATATTATACTATGCTATACTATATCATACTATTCTATACTATATCATATTGCACTATACTATATCATATTATACTATACTATAATATATCATACTATTCTATACTATATCATGCTATTCTATACTATATCATATTACACTATACTACCTGTATATCATACTATTCTATATCATACTATACTATACTACACTATATCATATTACACTATACTACACTACATCATACTATTCTATATTATACTATACTATATCCTACTCTACTATATCATACTATACTATACTATATCCTACTATACTATACTATATCATGCTAAATAGAAGAGCCCCGATTGAACATCCCTGCAAATATCTAAAAATGGCTGTTGACTTACACTCCCCATCCAATTGATGGAGCTTAAGAGGTTCTGCAAAGAAGAATGGGAGAAACTTCCCAAAAATGACAGTGTGCCAAGCATCATACTCAGACTTGAGGCTGTAATTGCTGCCAAACGGACTTCAACAAAATATTGAGCAAAGGCTGTGAATACTTATGTACGTTGTATATTTTATATTAGTTAAAAATTTGCAAAGATTTCAAACAAACTTTTATCACATTGTTATTGTGGGGTATTGTGTGTAGAATTTTGAGAAACAAAATGAATTGTATCCATTTTGAAATAGGGCTGTTACACAACAAAATATGTAAAAAGTGAAGTGCTGTGAATACTTTCCTGATGCACTGTAGACTGAAACATATACATAGACTAGACACAAATGGTGAAGATAATGAGAGGGTGAGGCTTCAAAGGAGGCATAGGTGGGAACACTAATGACATGGCAGGACAAAGGTGGAGACAAGGTGAACACAACAATGCTATGTGCTGAGAAGCAAGACAGAAAACCAGCGACAGGCAATGACAGTGAAGGAACCAGACAAAAGCTTTTTTTTTTTTGTCATGGTAATTACTCATGGTACAACTATTGGCTAATATATTCAAATGAACACATCTCCTCTTAGTTCCAGAAGAACTTACTCTGAAGTAGATCAACGGTAGTGATCAAATATGTGGAACTGCTCTGATTTTTTGGACGGTTATGTTCAAATCATGTGAACTTCACCTGGACCAGAGGATCTGAGAAGCTTCTTCACCAGAACATTTTCACCGGCATAAACAACAGTCTGCAGCTTTGTAAACACCTGCCACGCCAGCTACTCCAGCAACCACACACTGTAGAGCAAGAACATCTCACACACACACACACACACACACACACACACACACACACACACACACACACACACACACAGATAAAAATAAGTAATTTTAGCTATTTTTAGCTAAAACTGTGTGACGTAATTATGGTTTGCATCACAATGTTATCAGATTTCCAGAAAAAAATGAACATTATGGAAATATGTGTCCCAACACTAAATATTATACAAGCCCATATTTCATTGTAAGAATGAATGAATAAACAAGCAAATAGATAGTCATTATCTTAACTGCTTCTTCCTGAATATAGTCTTCGTTGATCTAGAGCCCACAGGCACAAGGCAGGAATACCCACTGGACAGGGTGCCAGTCCATCACAGGGTAATAAATAAATAAAATTTAATTAAACAAAAGTTACATACATTTGTTCTAGGACATTCCAGATCCCCCTAGATGGGAAAGAACATTTGGTCTTATGACAGCTGTATGACAGCATGTTGTTTGAGTTTGTTAATGTTTTCAGGCACCACTACATTATATTGTCCTACATAGTTTTTGACACAAATTCAGAAATCTGCCCACCACACACTAAACTGACTACTTCTCCGTGTTTGGACAGTTGTCTCTTGAGGTGTTGCAAGATCTTTTTCTCTCTATTTATATTCATCCTACGTGATGGATGTGTATGTGAAGCTACTGGGCAAAGGAGGGTGAAGAGACACTAGGCCCCTTATGTGGAAGTTTAGTCTCCCTCTCTCTCTCTCTCTCTCTCTCTCTCTCTCTCTCTCTCTCTCTCACTCTCTCACTGTTTCTGGAATGCTTCATTTGGTTTCATTTTAACCAAGTCACAACTGCTAACTGCCATTTTTAGCCATCAATGGAAAGATTAGACCACAAGTGAACATGCAGGAAGGTTTGTGAGGTTCCAGGCATGCGAGTTAGTTAATAGAAACCAAAGACAAGCTAAAGATGTCATGGAACACTCAGTCTCATTTCTATAATAAGAGTAAGAAACCTTGTAGGAATATTTCTGAAGCTCTTGAAGACCTGATCTCTGGCTATGCACATGTTTTCTTTTTGTCTAGTTTCAGAGTGATGTCTCTTCTGTTCATGTCTTTAAGATCAGCCTCATCATCATCACCACATTTATGTGTATACTTTATTGCATCTGTTCCTGTAAGACCCAAACTGTAATTTCAAGTAATTTCAGAAACTGCTAATTTCTGATTTCCTAAAACTAATTTGTCAATGAGGCCTGGCTTTCTGAGGCATGTGAATAAAGAAACACTGATAATTGTATTTTAAATTGGTTGTACTTCAGTAAATGTAATGTAACAGGCAACTGAACTTGGTTTATTAAACTCAAAAAAGAAAAAGAAAGAAAAACATACCATTTTAAGCCAAAGTTATTTTGGAGGAAATTGGAGTACCTAGAAGAATACACCAAACTCTGGGGTACTGGGGTATTCCTCTGACTACTCACAGCCAATAGCAACTCCAGGAGAGCTGTATTCTGCCTGAGGGTAACTAGGGCTGAACAGACCAGACACTCACAGATGTCAAATGTATAGGCATGCACAAGCTGTCACAATGCAAGGCAACCAAAACAGACATGGGTGAAAACCTGTAGGCAGGCTGAGGTCAGAACCAAAAACGTTAAATTCCAGACAAAACCACAGGGCAAAGGCAGAAAACAGAAACAATGCAAGGGTTGTAGACAATAGAAGCAACAAACAGAAAAAAAATCCTCCATACTGAATGCAACAGGTAAGGATGGAGGCAGGAGGAAAACTGAAAGTGTAACAATCACTGTCTGAGAAGAGTTTTGAGTATTCCCCCTGTGAAGTGCCTTTGTGTGTGTGTGTGGGGGGGGGGGGGGGGGGTAACCCTGTGATGAATTGGTGTGCTGTTCAGGGGATATTCCTGCACTGTGCACGATCATTCCAGATAGGCTTTATTCAGGACAAAGCAGACAAGACAATGAATTCAAGTGTTTGTTATCATCTGCATAATGGTGTATTAGATTTTGTGGCCAAAAACAACACATTCATCTGCTATACAGCTGCAATACCACAAAACTAAGAAAAAAGCAGCCTCTGCATGGCAACTGAAACCTTACTAAGAAATGGGTCACTGCTGCCAAGTCTGGAGAGGGAAATATACATTCAGAATCTCAAGAGGAATGGAGAAATGGTGGAAATGATTTTTTCGGAACATCCTCACACTATACACTGTTTGCAAGTAAAAGGCCAAAAACACATTTGGAATAGGTAAACCAGGCTTCCCAAAGTCCTGACTTCAAATGCAGCATGTGGATAAAAGTATTGGGACACCTGCTCATACACTGTTTCTTCCAAAATTAAGGTAATTAGAAAATATTTATCTTGCTTTTGTTTTGGAGCAGAGGTGTCAGGTTAGTGAGCATGAACAGACAAATGGATAAATACACTAACATCTAAAAACACTAACCAGCATCATATGAGAACATAAGACAAGACTGGAACTTGATAATGACGGGACAGGGTTATAAATGAGACACAGCTGGGAATGGGCGGAGACACAACCAAAACAAGACACATGAGCTTAGAAGCATGTGGGAAATAAACAAGACAAAGACAAGACCTGAGATGAACAGGACAGGTAGGTGACAGTAGGCCCCTCTCCCTACATGCAACTCCGGGGCACGTAAACCAACACTCTCTGAAGTTGGCAAAGGAGAGGGACTGGAAACAAAACCAAGAAGACATATGGGACTAGACATGAACAGGAGACAGACTAGACCTGGACTGAAGAGAGACAGGAGACCAGACTGGTGACGTGACTGTGGATACAGTACGTCAACACTGGAAACTGGACCTGGGGACAAGACAGGAGACACCAATGGAGAATGGAAGACACTGGACATACTAGATGGGACAGGAAACTGGATAAAAGCATTGGGACACCTGCTCATACACTGTTTCTTCCATAATTAAGGTTATTAGAAAATGCTTATTTTGCTTTTGTTTTGGAGTAGAGGTGTCAGGTTAGTGAGAACGAACAGACTTGTAGAGGTGGAAGTACTTGCAGGGTTATGGATTTAATGTACAGGAAACAGGTTACACAAACAAACAGATAAATACACATCTAACAACAATAATCAGCATCACATGAGAATGTAAGATAAGTCTCCATTGCCAGGAAACTCCGCCAGGAAGCTCCACCATCCGGACCGGGATGTCCGTAGGAAGCTCAAAACAAAGAAGAGACCAGAGATGAACAGGACAGGTACGTGAGAAGAGGTCTCTGCTGTCCAAGGATGGCTTCCTATTTTGGAGCATTGCTGTGAGCATTTGATGACCATTGTAATGAGGGCTAAAAAGTCCAGGATGTAAAATGTAAAATAGTTTTAATATAAAGAATTGCACAACCTGGTTTAATGCTTCAGAAAGTACCAGCAAAAAATGTGAAATGGAGTTTGTGAAATTGACAGAGGCAATGGGAGAATGGCGAAGTGTGTTAGTATCAGAGACCAGGGACTACAGGCTTCAAAAATGAAACATGAAAGGAATGGGAAAGTTAAGTTGAGGTAATATTTAATAATTTAGCCTAATTTAGACCTCACTGGGTTCATATTTTGAAAAGGCCTGTGTACTTATGTAAGGGTTTGGTACTTTCCTCAGAAAACCTGAAATCTCTGGCCAACAGCCAGACCTAGTATCTGGGATTGTAGGATGTATCGCCATGACATTGGACACAATTTCTGTGGTCCTTTGGACACATTAAACTTCAACTTGCAAGGGTGTTGGACAGCAATGAGCAGAGCCCGAATCACATTTTAATTGAGCCAAGAGAATGGCCAAAGCAATTGGTACATCCAGTTGGAGATATCATATTGTTTTGGCTTGTTTACAGAAAATGTTAACCTAGATGGGGAAGGTGTAGAGCTACCAACAGGAGGTTTCCTGATATTGAGCCGTGACAACTGTGCATCAGCCTCAGGCTAGAGGTGATCTGAGCAAGCTGCTCCTGTTGTTCACCTTTGTGTGCAAGGGTGATAACCGAGCTGAACAGAAAATAAAACAATTGATGATACTGAACTTAAACCTGCCTCTGCAACTCCTGGAGAGCTGTAGTCTGCCTGAGGGTAACTAGGGCTGAACAGACCTGACACTCACTCAGATGTAAAATGTAGAAGTAGTTTTAATATATAGGCATGCACAAGCTGGTACAATGCAAGGTAACCAAAACAGACATGGGCAAGGAGGAGTGAACACCAGTAGGCAGGCTTAGGTCAGAACTGAAAGAGCAAAGTTCCAGACAAACCACAGGGTCAAAGACAAAGGCAGAAAACAGAAACAATGCAAGGGTTGTACACAACAGCAGCAACAAACAGGAAAATGCTCAGTATACAACAGGTAAGTTTGGAAGCAAGAGGAAAACCTGGAATTGTCACCACCTCATGCCCAACTCATCTTAAAACTACTTAAAAGAGCACCACTCCAGAAAACAGTTTCACTGCTCCACAGATCAATACTGGGGGCTCTGTACCCCTCTAGCCCACATCTGGCATGGTGCAAATAATTTACTAGGTCAGTGGTAGGCTAACCCTAACCCTAACCCTGCATTATAAAGATTTCTGTAAATGAAGACATTAGTTGTGGAGCTACAGACGTGAGTGGGTGACTGAATTGCACATGCACACACATTATGGTTGCTAGTCTGTCACATTCAGAGTCCCACGTTCTACATATTCTCAATATGATTAAGACACTTTTTTCTCTTTTTGTGTTTGTGACTCTTCTGTTGTGTTTTTAATACCTGAATTTATTCCACTTGCAAACACTGATGTTGTGTTCAGCTAGGTCTTCACAAACCCATCTACAAGTCCTCAATGGAAAGCATTAAATCAGCAGTGATATTTATTAATTATGTAACATTCTTAGAACAACAGCTTCAGAATCGTGTCATTGCTCGAGTTATGTGCAATAGGAAGAATAGCATCACAGACATTGCAAATGTAACTTTGGTGAAGTGGGCAGGAAATTCCTTATGAGACCTACATCATATCAATGTAAAATCTTGTAATATCACTCTAGCACCTCAGTCAATATGCTTCTTTCACTTGTGATGGCTTGGTCTCTCTCAACTAATGCATGTGAAAAGTGTGTGCTTTAAAGCTGACTCAAGCACAAATTCCCCTTTCCAGATACATGAAATGCCAGTTCTTGCATAATGCTGCTTTAACTTTTAGGTCAATTTTGTGGGATGTTTTTGTAGTTTATTGTCCTAAAATTAAAACAGTAATTATAGGAGACAGTCACATATTCCAGATATTGTTTTGTCAGAAGATCCTAGGCTTCTGAAACTAGTCATAATTTAGACATTTGTATGAATTTGACCATGTTTTGATAAGATTTTACTTGCGCCTACATTTTGTTTTTGTTATTTTTAGACTAAAAACATTTAATATCTCAGAAATCCTGTTTTGACTTATTTGCAATGATAAGCTTGACGAGGGTATTTATAATAATAAGTTCCTCCAAATAATTGACAGTGGTCCAAATAAAATAAAAAAACAGCCTGAATATCTTTAATCATTTTTGTTATTTAAGTATGTATCAGTATTATCCCCTCTCAGGACTTTTATTCTGAAACAGTGGGTGAGCAAAGAAATCTCAAAACAGCCCCTCCCTTTTCATTTTCCTGTAAAAGCCAATATCTGGATCATTGACTAATAAGAACCACCCCATCTCACTGATCAGTGGGAGTTCGTATGCAGGTCAAGCATGTAAATAGCAGTGAATATGCACTGGAAAGCTCCTTTGATATTTAAACTGGGTTTTAATTCAGTTGGAAACCAGTGATTTTGTGCTTGATCTTGGGTCATAAGAGTTAAATAACCACAGGAAATGAGCATATCTGAAGGGGTCAGATATTTGTTTGAATACGAACTGCTGCTGATCCTTAACCTTAATCCTGTGATCCCTAATCTACCACAAAGAGGGAAGTGTTGTTGCCCACTTTGCTACACCAACCTTACATGTATTATTACGGTCTTGTGGCATCATATATATTACTATTTAGCTGCACTCAAGCTGTTCTATGCATTTCGTATAATGTTTGTATAATGTGTGACTTTCTCCTTTGTGCTCTGCAGTGCACTAATTCATTCTTTCAACCTTTTACAGCTGCCCAAAATGTTATTACAGGAAGAGAGACTGTCGTCTTTCATCCTGTCATGTTCTTCATCATTTCAATACAGTGAAAGGGTTCATATTATGTGGTCAAAGGATGAAGAGTCAGTCTGTCAATATTATGCTGAAAGACCAATAATCACAATTGCCAGTCTTGGTTTAAAATAATGGTGTCAGTCAGTCCTTGTGAGTCTACTGGTTTGTTATCTGGTTTTTAATCTGGTTGTCATGTTATCTTGTTTCATGTATCTATGTTCTCATGTCTGAAGTCATTAAAACCCCTGCATGTACTTCCACTTCTTCCTACGTTTTTTAAGTTCACCACTCGTGACAGATAGACTCACCGATTGATAGAAGTAGTAGGGGAGTACGGGTTCGCCAGCAGCTGTCTGGCCGTTCTCTGGGGGCTCATGGAATCAGCAGGACATAGCCGAAACCGGTGGCTGGAGGAGGCGCTATAAGCTGTGTGCTCGGGTTGGGGCAAACTGGGATAAACTCCAACATGAAACAGCTGAGCTGGGGAGCTATAAGCAAGCCCACAGCAGTAGTGGAGGGTCCAACCCTTCTCGAGAAGTTGGGTTCCAGAGCCCAAGCTGTACATGGAAGTGAGCCTGACTATCTCTAGCTGGTACCTCTCAACCTCCCGCACAAGCTCAAGCTCCTTCCCTCCCAGCAAGGTGACATTCCATATCCCAACAGCTAGCCGCTGTGTCCCAGGATCAGGCCGCCGAGGACCCCGCCTTCGACCACCACCCAATCCACAAGGCATCCGACCCCAATGGTTTCCTCTGTGGGTGGTGGGCCCACAGGAGGAGTGGCCCACGTTGCCTCTTCGGGCTGGGCCCAGCCAGGCCCCATGGGCAAAGGTCCAGCCACCATGTGCTTGCTCCCGAGCCCCGACCCCAGGCCTTTATTAAGCATTTTGTGTTATTGGTGTACATGATATTAATGTTAATAGTTAATGATAACAGCTAAACACTCACAACCAGCAGTGAGCAGTCAATAACTTGGCAGCATCAGAACATAGTGTTGCCTTCGGTTACAGATACATTTATCTTTAACTCTTAGAACCTGAGATCCATACTTTGGGGGTCTCATTGTTGATGATGTATTATGATTGAGTTATCCAGCTCAGAAAACAGTTACACATCACAAAAAAACAACCCAGTGTTCTAAAGGTTAAACTGTCTGGTTAGTCAGCAGCAAGACATCAAGTCAGCTTGCATTTTCAAATATCAGACACAGTCACAGAGAGAGAGAGAGAGAAAGAGAGAGAGAGAGAGAGAGAGAGAGAGAGAGAGAGAGAGAAGAAAAAGAGCAAACATTTCCATCAACACACTGCCATTTGGCAAAAGGCTTCATTTTTCTGAAACTTTGAGGCTGATATTTTGTAATATAGGCATCGTATTATGATTATGATCAACTAAGCCACTGTGTTACACTTATTTTATACCAAATTACCTGGTCTTTTGAATTCTGCTAGTGGTGTGGTTTTCATAAGGAACCACTGTGTTAATTCTGACTAATTCAACAAATGAATTAACATGAGCATCTTCTGATACAAATTCAGAAGTCAGTACAAAGTCTCTCCCAAATGATATTCACCAGAATTATAATTACTTTGCTAGTTGTCCCATGCCCCAAGGACTGAAGGAAAGGGGGGCTCCAACTCTGATGTTGTTGGGCTGGAGTTCAGATTGTGGAGGTGAAGGGATGGGGTGATCCAAAAATACGTTTGTAAAAGGAATATAGACTTTGATAGTGAAGGAGTGTATGGCAAAGTGGATGCTTGCTGAGGTGAGGAAGGCAGTGAAGGTATGGAGGTCTTGGGAAAGGGAATGGAGTGGAGAATGTGGAAACCTTTAAAGCATTGCCAGCTGGTCCAGTAAATAGAAAGGATTGTTTTGGATGGATTAGGTCCTGGCAGATAAGTGCAAGTTGGTTGAGTCCAGTTGTAAGGAAAATGTTGGTTCTGTAAATGGTGGTGTTGGATTAGATGTCATGTTCCTCTTTGTCCAAAAGGAGGTTGGCAGAGGAGGTGGAGGATGAAAGAACCCAAAGAGAAGATCATTCAAGAAATACCAAATGGAAACAAGGTGAGGATGGAAGGAGAGGCACAAGGCCAGCTTGGGCATTTTAATTGGGGTGAAAAGATGATGCAACCGAACCTGGGCAGGTGCAGAGGGCAACTGGGCTGGGCATGGACCTGTGTGCAGTAGGTGCAAATGTACAGGAAAAGGTGAAGCAGCCAACAGTTTTGAAATTGTTGTACTCCATGTGGCAATCCAGGGAAAAAGTATGCAGCGCCCGCAGCTGTCACTAGCAGAAGTGGAAAAGAGGCATGGAGCTTGGATGGCAGAGCAGGAGGAAGGTCCCGGAGGGACAGTAGGAGGCATGGAAGGGGGTGCTGCCGTAGGGTGGGTGGAATTCCTGCAGAGTTCACAGGAGAGCACAGTATAACCAGCAAAAAGCCTATAATGAGCCTCAAGGTCCAGGGCACCCCAATAGGTGGAAATGTTCCACTGCTGCAAGTGGGCCAAGGCACACACACAGAACAGCTGCTGGTAACTGAGAAAACCTGAACCACCAAAGCACACCACAAGGTCAACGAGGCAAGCACCAGGAGGAGGCAGACCAGGTGCAGCCCCGAGTAGTTAGAAGGTGGGGGAAGAAGGCAGGAAAAAGGGGTGGGAAGGGACAAAACAGGGGCAGAGAAGGGGCAAGCATCGGGCATTGGGGTAGCAGTGAGGACCCCGTGGTAACTGCGGGTGGAACAGAGCAGGAAACCTGGCAGCCAAAGGAGGTAGGGGCAGGGAGGAAAGAGGGAGGGGCTGGGCCAAAATGGGGCAGGGAAGCCAACAAGGGAGGGATGGGGAGAGGGATAAGGCAGGGATGGCAAAGATGAGGATGGAAACACTGGGCAGGCAGAAGAGAAAAGAGGAGGGATAGAAAGAACAGGCCAAGAAGGGAGAGGAAAAGAAAAAGCAGACGGCAGGACTGGGGAATAGAGAGTGGGAAAGAGGTGAGTGAACACGTATGGCTGGGCTGGAACCTAAGCAGGGAGGCCAGGAGTGGGGCCCGCTGCACCAGTAGAAGGTGCCAAATCCAGAGAGGAGTGCCAGGAATAGCAGCTGCTACAATAAGGAACAGGGGGTGGAGACATCATTATGCTGGGCAGGCTGAGCAGGAGAGAGACAAGAGTTAGGAGAGGAGGTGAGGAGCAGGTAAAATAGGGTCCTTATGTTGGCACACCAGGCTAAAGTAGATGCCGTGGGGGCTGAGCTCTTTCTGCGAGCAATAAACCATCTAGTCAGAGATAAAGGAGGGAGGGAGTGTCGGGAGGGTAAAGAAGAGGCAGGAGGAGACCGCTGGCACCATGAACAGCCCAAACATGGATCTCGTGAGCAACCAATGCAGGAGGAAAAGGAGGAAGCCATACTGGGAACAGAGGAGAAAAGCATGTAATTAGAAGCAACCAGGTTGATATCCATGATAGTCAGGTAGGGAGCTATAAGACAGCATGACATGCAAAACTGTATGATGCCATGGTATGGTGGAAGTGCTGGGTTAAATAGGCTGAGTGGGAGGAGATTGGGACATGGATCATCTCAAAATGTAATTTATTTCTTAACTCCACTGGTGGAAATGTGTTTCCAATGGAGTTATGGAAATTCCCCATTTGACAGGTTTTGCTTATTCTAGGTTTTATTATCAATGAGGACATAACTGTGTTTAAGCTTACAGAGTATGTCATTTCCTTTTCCTGAGTCATAATTAGTCATAGTTCTCCATTATCTCACTTTATCTGACCATTTTCTACTGCTTTCTTGTTATCTGTTGTATGCAGTACCGAGTAGATGGCCAGTTCCCGGTTCCTCTCAAGGTTTCATTCTGTTGAAAAACAAATTGCATTAATAGAGTTATAAATAAGCTTCTTAGATTTCTATAATATTTTCTAATCCTGACAGTTTTAGCTTTTTTCTGCATTGTGAATCTACTGTTGTGGCAATGTAGACATAATGTTCATTAAATACTGTTACGGCTGTAAACCATCATGGGGCAGCAATCAAAGGTTTTTTTGTACTGAAGTGGATCTTGGACCTGGATCTCTAAAGCTGCTTTGTGAAAACATCCATTGTTAAAAGTGTGACATACATAGTGTCAGGTCCCCTATAATCAGCCACATCAGGCTCTTGTTCAAATGCTCTCTCTCCTTTCACAGGTTGACTGGAGGAAATTCTAAGGAAAAGAAAATGAGGGGAACTAGGCATTATTCCCAAGTGACTGGAATTAGGGAACTTTTTTGATCACACGATGACACAATTTTTGAATTTCACTGAATTGAACTTTAACCGAAAATGGCCTCAACACTTTCCTTACGTTTTTGCTCAGTTCTGGCCTCTTACTGTATTATACTGGCCAGAGTATGTTTCAACATCACAACATGATTCACCTGACATTTTTTGTACTGTGGGTGCCATGAGCATTCACACAGGTTACTTAGGAAACTCAACCTAGATAGATAGTACTTGTTTATGTCTTACTGGTATGAGAATTGCTAACCACATCCTGCAGGTAAGTGAGTGAGAGCTTTCACATCCGAGTCACAACCAGATGGCCCAAAGAATGAAACTTTGAGCAGATGACCACCACATCAGAAAAACACTTATTTCACAGTAAGCTGGGAATTTCAGCAGTGGGAGCAGGGAATTACTGTGGCAAAATACTGCACAGCTGTATTCTTGCAAAACGTTTGTTTATATGTGATTGAATAATTATGTCTATGTAAAAGGAAATGTCATGCTGACATGACATGCTGGAAATATGGAGATCACTGACTGTTAGACACGCCTCTATAATACACTCAAAGACTTGAAGGTGCATTATTGGACTAAGAGAAAGATGGTTGTCATCTTGGCTGTTGTGACACTGTCACTGACACTGTCGCTTTCTTTTGCAGTGTTGTCAGGAACAAGAAATCCAGGCTGCTACGGACTGGAACCGTATCATTTTTGGGATCCAATGCATATAGAGAACTTGTGCTGTGCCCTTCAGTTTACTGTGAAGAGACACATTGCCACAACTGCTGGTGTAATGATCTGATGAGACACTGCATACAACAGTCAGTCACCCCTAGTAGTGATATAAAGGACTTTCAAGTGGCATTTTTCTGTAGAATAATGCTTGCCCACAAACAGCAAGGGTTTGTATGAACCTGTATGCCTCAATGCCCAACTGCTGTACAGTTTGCTGTACACTTTCACTATATTATTGTAATTACTTAAAAACAGCCATAACATTATGACTGTTATCTCTTTGTCTCTACACTCATTACTCATTGTATCAGTTTTACTAACCATATGTTTATAGACTGTAGTCCATCTATTTCTAACCATATTTTGTTATCCTCCTTTCACCCTGTTCCTCAATAGTCAGGACCACCTCAGAGCAGGCATTATGTGTGTAGTGGGTTTTTCCAAGTACTGCAATGACACTTACATGGTGATGTTGTGTCAGTGTGTGTTGCCCTGTTATGAGTGGATCAGACACAGCAGTGTACAGAGAATGCAGAGAAAAAGATAGACTACAGTCTGTAATTATAGAATTACAAAGTGCTCCTATATGGTAAGAGGAGCTGGTAAAATGGACAATGAGTAGAAACAAAGAGTTGGTCATAATGTTATGGTTGATTAGTATATAAAGATTAGTTTAATTCAAACAAACTCTGCATAAAAAGAAGTTTATGTCTGGAAAAAATACAGTGCAGATTTCCTTTGTTTTTGTTTTGTTTTTTTTGTCACATTTAATGTTTCAGATGATCAGACAAAGAAACTCGATTTTTAAAAAGCAGTTTTTAAACGATGATTTCATTTACTAAGGGAAAAAAGCTATCCCAAACAACCTGGCCCTATGTGAAAAAATAATTCCCCCAATGAATTAACTATGATTAACCACTTTTTTTGGGAAGCAGAGTTCAATTTCATTAGCCACACCCAGACTTGATTACTACCAGACCTGTAGAATCAAGAAATCAAAAATAGAACTTACACAAGAAACACTAACACTGAACTTAGAGAGACATTTTCTCAAAAAGCAGAACATCAGGGGTTGGTGGACAGACAAAAACATTTATAAGATCCTGTTTTTATTGTATGTCTAATAAAAGTGGTCTTATCTCAAACTCAAACACCACAGTATTGAGTAAGTGTCTCACATATCAGGAATCTTTCCTTGGTTTGAATAATGTAATCGTAATGGTGTCAATGTAAACATGAATCTTAATCTATGAATAGCTGAGAACTTTGTGTTTCAATGACATGTTCCTTGTTTTGCTGAAGGGAAACAGTTCAGTGGTTTCGTCACTTCTCTTGTGGGGGTTTGACGTTTGAGCATATCTGAACTCGCTGTATTATAGAACTGAATGTGTAAGAGAGTGGTTGCTGTATCTCTGATTTCTTTCAGACATACTTCAGAAAATGTTCTCAGTATGTGTGCTCAACATGTTCTCTGTTGATCTGTACTCATTGCATTTACTAGCTGTTTTTCTGTTTTCTTCTGCTGAAGGTAGGAGCTTCTTTTTACTTTCTGTTTTCTGTTGCGTTTCATCTAGTATTGATATTAACCACCTGTGAACATTTAATAATATTCAACTTCTTCCTAACATGTTTCTATGACATTTTTGCCTTGAGATGATGTCCTTGATTCAGTTAATGTTTGGTTAACAGCTTGTTAACAAATTGTTCGCGATATTATTCATATAGATAAGAGTTGAATGAATAACTGATGAGGTTTATATTCATTCTTTTTAAGGATGTGGTCTGCTTGACTATATCAAGGACTACATTGTTAAAGGTGCCAAAATGTTTTTTGTATTGGAGCAATCCTATAGAATTGCCAAGTTCTCTTGCTTAATTTAATTCACTGCGACTGTGTGAATGTGAAGAACCTTTTTAAGGTTTAAAGAACCTTATAAATGTGAGGTTTCAGCAATAATCAGGAACATGCCTAGAACTACTGAGGAACAATTATTTTTAAGAGTATGTTCATGTGAAGATATTGGGCAGCACATTCTGCTTTAAAATGTGTAATTGTAAAGAAGTGGTTGCTAAATTGCAAAATTGTTGAATGAGCAACATTCCATAGTAGGTCATAACCTCTTTGATTGCTTCTATAATAATGAACATATAGTGAAATCGACAGACTATGTAAAGAAAATGTAAAACTCTAGCTAGAAGCTTTATTTTGAAGGTTTTTTAGGAATGAATTGGGCAGCTCATTTTTGCTTTCAAATGACTTTTGGTTCCCTAAAATGATTTTCCAGTGCATTTAATGCATTTCTATACTCAGCACTTGTATATGTAGAGTTGGCAACTAACATTCAACATGAAAAGAGGCCAACAGAGGCTTCAATAAGTAATTTGAAAACTTGAAAAATTCATTGGTGAATATCAGAATTCAGTGTTGGGGTGGGTATTTAAATATTGTGGGCAACTATATTCAACATAAAAAACGGCCAATAAATCCTGTGTTTGGTTACAAAAGTAACAGCTTCAAAACCTCTGTTTGGAATTAAAGGATTCAGATTTTTGTTCATCCACATGCAAACTTTGAACTATGTGTTATGTGAAGCATAGGCAGCTCAGTCTGGCTTTAAAAGTACTTTTGGTTCCCTAAAGTAATCTTGTTATGTTACAGCGCATTATTGCCAAATGGACTAAATGGATTTTTTTTTATTAGAGTACATCTGTGGTAAATTCAGATGATTTGGAAAGGAACACACCTGTTTATATAAGGTCCCAAGAGCACAATCCAAGATATGAAGTCTAAGGAATTGTCTGTAGACCTGTAAGACAATATTGTTTTGAGACAAAGATATGGGGAAGGGTACAGAAAAACGTCTGGTGTATTGAAGGCCCCAATGAGCACAGTGGCTATATCTAAAAATGGCTGTGAACCAAAAGTCCCCATCCAATCTGATGGAGCCTGAGAGGTTCTGCAAAGAAGAAAGGGAGAAATTTCCCAAAAACAGGTGTACCAAGCTTGTCGCATCATACTCATATATACTTGAGGCTGTAATTGCTGCCAAAGATGTTTCAGCAAAGTATTGAGTCTGTGAATACTTTTGTACATTATATTTGTGTTTAATGTTTTATAAATTTGCAAAGATTTCAAGCATATTTTCTCACTTTCTTATTGTGGGGTATTGTGTGTAGACATTTTTGGGTGAAAAAATTAATTTAATCTGTTTCTGAATAAGGCTGTAAAATAACAAAATGGGCACAAAGTGAAGCACTTTGAATACCTTCTGGATGTAGTGTATTTAAGAGTCGGTGGTGTTACCAGAATCCTATGCTTGGGTGGGAATATAGAATATTTATGGTGGGCAACGATATTCAGCATAAAAAGTGGCCAATGATCACTTTACTGTGGCTCTAAAAGTGGCTGCCCCAAAACCTCTGTTCACCTCTACAGTAATGTATATATTAATACCACTTACATGTCTTCTCAGTAAATATATGGTTTACAAAGTGGAAGGATTCAGATTTTTGTTTTCTCGAGCTGCAAATCATTGGTTAATGGTTTGGGTCACATTTGAAAAAAAGACCTAATTTCTTCATGAGCCAGGATAGTGTCTTTGGCATTTGTTGGATTTGATTCTACAACAATGCAGTTTTGTTTCTTCAATACCTCAAACTCTGAAGAGTGTCTCAGTGTATATAAGGAATACAGTTAACACTATGATGATGATTCAAATTAAGAATATACATGATATGTCCAAATATTTTTGGACAAACCTTATAATAAATGCATTTAGCTATTTTAAGTTGCTCTCATTGCTGACACAGAAGCAAAATGTACATAGCTTGTCCAGTTCTTGCCGTTCTTGTAGAGAAGTATTGCCACTAGAGTAGAACTCTCTGGAGCAGATATACGTGAACTTATTGACACCATACCTAACACCAAGCATTGGCTAGAGGAGTATAAACACCCCAGCATGTGTGGAACAGTGGAACTATGTTCCCTGGAATCATGATGCGCCATCCAATAATTTTGGGGGAGTTGGGGAGTTATGGAAGAGGTGTAGGGATTATCATACAACATCTTAAAAACAATTGCACAGGTGTCCCAATACGGTTGTCCATGTAGTATTTTTATCTACTGGGACAAAGTTTGCTAGTTTGTGGCAAGCACATTGGGTCTAATTTCCTTTTTGCATATATTTCATTTGGACGTTAGTCTTTATGTTTGCAATGTTTCGTTTAGGTGTGATTTTACTTTTAGCCCCTTCATTAAATTTATTATCACAAAATAAATAAATTGGGTATTAAATGTATTGTTTACTGCACCACTGAACAATATGCATCAAGATTATTATGATTTCCATTTATTATGTTTCAAACATCAATATTTGCTACATTGGCATTGTATAATTACTAAGTTGGTAGGTAAACAGTGCAGAAGAAAATTCTGATATTCCTCTTTCTGGTATGCGTAGTTTGTGCTCCAGCAATACAGACAATTGTGGTTGTGTACCTTGGTTATACTGATGGCCTGTTGGTTTATGTTTTATAGGTACAGGCAGTTTGTGGTTGTGTACCTTGGTTATACTGATGGCCTGTTGGTTTATGTTTTATAAGTACAGGCAGTTTGTGGTTGTGTATTCTGATTTAGCAAGTTCTGATCATCACATCATTTGTTTTTACTTGTAAGATCAGCGCTGCCATTGGGACTGGTAAAATCAAATCACACTTGCACACTTGACTTATCCTCAAACTGGCAAGCAGGTCATCATCTCAGTAAAGAAAACTCACAGATTAAGGAACAGAATGGTAGATTAAAATAATAATAATAAACAAATAAATAAATCATGCGTGTGACTTTCCCTTTGGGATTAATAAATTGTCTGTCTGTCTGATCATTTAAATGTTCTATACCATAGATTATATTTAAGTGTTGAATAAGGACTGTTGTTGGTCTCAGAGTTTGTTCCAGAAAGTATAGTTCTGCTTGTGACAACTATGGCAAGTAGTACTCAACTGAAAATGTAGATATAAGGAAAGACTTTATGTAGGCCTAAACACTCAGAGTGTGAGGGTTTTAGTTGTAGTGCATTGTATCATCCCAGTACTCTACTAGAGACTAATCCACTCTTTACCTCTACAGGTGTACACCAGACGATTACAACATCCATTGGAGAGGATGTCATTCTGCCATGCTCTTCACTGTTTTATTACAGTGACAGGGTTAGTTTTCAGTGGAAAAAGGATGGAGTGTCAGAACTCTGTACATATTACATTGAAAAAAACCACACCACTGATCACAACTGCAAGTCTCGGTTTAAAGTAAATGCAGAACCTTTTGGACTGAAAATAACTAATGTAATTGGAAGTGATGCTGGCTTGTATAATTGTTCTATGACCAGGGTGATTCCCCCACCAGTAAAGGACGGAATGTCTATGGTTACTCTTCTAGTTAAAGGTGATTACACTCTCCTTCATTGTTTGTAACAACAAATTGTAACACACAATTTTGTTTATTTTGTACTTCCATCAGTCATCAGTTCTGTATGATTTCTTGAACTAATGGCCAGTATTGTCTGCTGAACTCCATCTCCTCTCAATTCCAGCAGATCTAACTGTGCAGCAGTTGAACAGCAATGATCCCAGCTGTGTGAATCTGCTCTGCTCTCTGGAGGGTTTGAGTCCAATGCAAGTAAACTTCACCTGGACCAGAGAATCTAAGCTTCTTCACCAGAACATTTCCACTGGCATGAACAGCACACTGCAGCTTTGCAAACAAGAGTGGACAGAAGGAGACCTGATCACCTGTCATGCTAGCTACTCCAGCAACCACATGGCCTACAGCAAGAACATTACACTAAAAAGCTTGAACTATGGTGAGCCATTCTTTGGTGAGTTCATTTGAACATGACATTGCAAACAGTCATTTCTTCATACCTCTTGGTTTGTCAGACAAGTTTCCGTTGGTTTGATCTTTGCTTTCTTCACAGATGCTTGTTTACCAACTGATCTGATAGTACATCACCACTGCAGCATTTCTGCATAAACAATACCAGTTGTATGAGAAGCAGTAACCACAAGTTTGAGAGTGCAGAATTAGGACATGCAACTGGCCCTCAGTGAAGTTAGAGGCCTCAAACTTTATAGCAGCATGAAGACAAAGGAAGTATGTAATGGTCTGCTGGTAATTGGGGACTATTGTGTTTGGAATTTGATAAATTATGATGACATTGACTGTGACAGAGTAAACATTTATGCTGTTGCCATGAAGGTGAGATTCTCAGTACATTGTAAATTTAAATCCTGAGTTTACTTGAAAAGCTGGAAATTATCATTCCTGATGTGCTCATTTCCTGACCAGCCAGCATTATTACTGATGACCATAGATCTACAACATACTATATATATATATATATATATATATATATATATAGGCACTGATGGTTGCTATGGAGTTTCTTAATGGCTGTTTAGTAGTTGCTATGGTACCCCATGTGGTCAGTTGGGTATAGAGTGCACAAACATTAGCACTCAATGCATTCATATTGGTTAAAGACATCTCTAATAATCCAGACTCTCACAGTCAGACTGAATGATGAGGAGCTGAAACAGGAACTCTCACACTCAAAAAACAAAAATCAAAAAACAAGACATTCTTCCGAGAATTGAAGAACTAAGGTTTTTATGATGTTCAATTAACGCGAGTGTGAGAATGTAAACATTTGGAAAACGTTTACTGAAAACAGAATGTTTTTTGAACGTTTCATTAAAGTGACTGTTTGCTCTTAATGCTGCCAGAACGTTAATCACGGAACATTTTCTCCTCCTCACAGCAGGGAAACTATCATTGAAGGCCATGTAACATTTTAGAACATTCCTTTAATGTTATTGTAAGAATATTTTCTCCTAACTTTGGTAACGTTTTAGTAAGGTCATGTTTTGTTTTTAGAACATTCAGTGTTACTAATGTTACTATTTCCTGCCTGGATTCCCCTGCAGCCAAACCATGTACACATGCCTTTGGGGCTGTGGGAGGGGACAATGTCCATCTGATGTATATTCGTGTACCTGAACTCAGTTTTATACATTTATTATAGAGTCACCTATTAATTTCTTATGACTAATCAATGTTTACCATGAACTCTAAGAGTTAAATAAAATGTGCAAAACTGAATATAATTTATTCAAATTTATTTTGCTGCCCTTTTATTTGCTGCACAGGTGCCCGGTGTGGACAAAGTTTTTGATGCTCATGATAATCTGATTCATTGAATTACATTATTGTAATTAAGTAAAAAATAAATGTTAACATTTTTAGTTAAAATGGCAATGTTACAGGAGAAGGAAAGCAATGTCTTAATGATGAACCTGTGGAGGGAAAAAGAAAATAATATATATATATATATATATATATATATATATATATACACACATATAATTTTTTGCCTTTAAATAACCAAAATTAATCACGCATTACATCACACATCACATCCCAAACTTACAAATCTACCTGATGTTAACTGTTTTCAAAGAACAGGGCAGGCAGTGACTAAAGGGCAGTATCCAGCATTGCATAAAGATGACATAGCAGATACATATGTTATCAACATTTTAATTTAATATGATTTTGAACTTTCATTTTAATTAAGAAGACATTAAAGGTGACCCTTATTTACAAGCAGATAAGCATGCAATACATAAAATCGTTCATATACTTCAATATCACAATATTGCTTTGAAATGCTGAATATATTCTCAAAAACACAGCATTGGTGATTGATTATTGGTTCTGAATCAAATTTAGAATTGTTTAGAAATTATTAAAAAAGGTTTAGAATTTGAAATGATTGATGAACGTACGTACATAAGCTTACTCCAAGTGGCTGATGCATTGTCGGAAAACCTCTGGGCACCTGAAGCCTCGTCCAGTCACTGGAAGGCGTTTAGAAACTACTTGTAGCAGTTACTTTAAATTTAAAAAATAAAATACAATTGCACAAATAGTTGCACCCAAAAGGAAGCTTTGGATTGGAAGGTAAAGGGTACCAAGGGCAACGAATGGGCACTAAAATGGACAATATTTATTGAGCTACATATACAGAAGAAGTATGGAGTTGTAGAGGTTCCTAATGGTGTCCTGCAATAATCCATCCCATGCTTGATTATTCTCACGCCATGGTCATGGCATTATATTTGTCTCTTCAAGGGAAGTTCTTGAGGTAGCAATATGTGGACAAGCACTATCCTGATGGTATGTGCTATCAGAAAAGGGATGTGCAATCAGAAAAGGGAGGGCCACTGGTTGCAGGGCCTCATTAGTGTAAAGTTGGGCTGTCAAAGAGCTTGTAATGAAGACCAAATGTGATCTGACAAGAAATTGCACACAACACACGGAAGCCAGGCCTCATGGACCTGTGCCATGTGACAACAAATTGCTGCCCTTGGCACTGACCACAGTGCCTCCACACTGATTTGTTGGTCATTTCTACCAGGACTTGTCACTGAAGATGACCTGCTTCCATTCTGAGTGACTCCATGACAGTCAGACAGACATAACACCATTGCAGTTGGTTAATTCCTTCTGGGTGCAGCTATTTTTTGATGAGAGTAACTGAGCAAAAGTAAAGGTATTGCATTTAAATAGTGTTTGAATAAAGTACAAAAATAACACTGTATAAAGTACAATCAAGTTCTCGAGTACTGTCTTAATTTCTTTGTTCATGGTCTAGGTCTTGTAGTGGTTGAGCTGCCCATGTTAGAGATGGTGGGATTGTTTCTGTTGCACTTTTTGATCTGAGCAAGTGTTCTGATAATGTTCTGGGGAATTCAAAGAGGAAATAATAGGAAACAGTGGATAACTACGTCCACCCACATGGGGGGCAATTCCGCATCCAAGGCAAAGTATAACTGCTATACCAAGACTTTTTATGCTACTAGTGTGTAATTCATTTTAAATAAGATTTTATCATCTTTGTTGACATGGATAAAGGCTTTTGAACAGTATGTAAACATAGGACTATTTGCTTTGTCTGCTCATAACTGTGGTTCACAGAATTATTTTGAAATTAGGTGAAAACTTTATTAGATCAATCATTTTGGAGACACTTTGGAAATTATTTGGAGAAATAATTTAATATAATACATATAACAGATTAAACCATACTACAACTTCCCATCATTTGTTATCAGTGTTATGATAATATTGTATTGTAATTCTCACCCTCAGACTGTTACTCTGTGTGTGTTTTCAGGGTCTCAGGTGCCCTGGCTGCTGATCAGCTTGGTTACTTGTGCTTGTGTGGCGTTCCTCCTCATCCTCCTCCTCACTATAACTTTCTGTAAATGTGAGTACTCATATCATCACTTCTGTATTAAGTCTTCGATCTGACATCAAGAGGAAGTCACATGCTATTCGCTAGGCTTCAATTTAAGAGTAAATTACAGACATAATACACCATATCATAACAAACTACCCTATTTAACCATGGTGGTCACATCAATGATGATGAATTATCAGCAAGTAATCTGACAGTGAATGTATCAGTGGATCTTTTTTTCAAAACAATACATATCTCAAACAACATTTTGGTTGTCTTTTAATCACTAGTATAACAATACAAGGACAAACAGCACAAAGTACAATAAACTGATGTGGAGCATGATTTTTGATTGATAATGTAGAAACACAACGCATTCATTCCATTGCCTGAGTTTGTTAAAGATCTGACTTCATTTATATTGATTAGATAAACTAGATACCAGATAATTATGGTAAATACTGAAGTTCCTTGAGCAGAGCTTGTCTAGCTGGCTTACACAGACTGCAGGCTTAATAATGCCACACATAACAAGCAAAATATCCATAATTTAAGTCTTGGAACCCAAGATTACAAGCCATTTTCTAGGCTTCAAATTCCAGGATCAGAGTAACATATAGACATGATACATATATCATAACAAACTACTACCTAATTCAAAACAAATGAAATCAATATTTATTTGTATAGCACTCTTTACAATTGAAGTTGTCATAGAGCAGATTCACAGAAATCAAGAAATTAAAAGGTTAACAACACACAACAACAAAGGATAAGAGACAGATCACCTAGTGAGCAAGCCAAAGGGCGACAGCGGCAAGGAAATACTCCCTCAGAGCTGGAGGAAGAAACCTTGGGAGGAACCAGGCTCCTAAGGGGGAGGACCCATCCTCCTCTGGTCAAACTACTTATACACAGTTATGGGACACTGGACCCCTACATCACTGTTCTAATACTCAGGTATACTGCAACAAGTATACCCAAGTATTAGAAAACAAGTAAGTTTTCAACCTAGACTCAAAGATTGAGACTGTGTCCCGAACATTATCTGTAACATTATCAACTAACCATGGTGGTCCCATCACTGATGATGAATCAGTAAATAATCTATCTTGGAAAACAGCTAAAAACACCCCACAATAAACACTCTTTAAATCTTTCTATCTCAATAGTATTTACAAACATTCTTCTCTTAATGGTGTGATACTGGAGAGGTTACTGACTAACATTCAAAATCACAAGAACCTTTATGGTAAAGAAACCAAGAGAAATTCTCCAAAATCTTGTTACATTAGAAGTTAGAGATGGTTTTCCTTTATCCTGCAAAGTTATTTTAGAGATACAGTTTTATTTTTAAGGTGATAATATGCTTATTATAGCAAAACCCCTGCTCTTCAGTTCTGTAGCCTGAAGCACTGTTGGCCACGGAACCAAAATGTTCAGAATAAACCAATTAATTCTGGTGCAATGCTTTCAGAACTTCATTTCAAAGAGGAAACTGTGACTATTTTCCACCCTTGACACCTCTTGCTGACATCCTCAGGTCAATTTCTCCCTCTCACTTTCCTATTATTTAAAGATCAGATCTTTATCTCTCACACCAACACTTCAGTCTACATGATAAAATACAGGTGGGCTTTTATCTCTGAATACCAAATTCCAGTATTCATAGAATATTCACTTGGTCTGGTTTCAAAAGCCACGAAATGACATTCCATTAAAAAACATGAAAATACTGTTAGTTTTTTGGTTTGTTTTGCAACCTGCATAACTGGTTTATTTTTCTGAATGTTTTGTATTAGAATTCACATTCTTCCCCACTAGAGAGCAGTAGACAGCAGTTTCAACCAATCCTCACTGACTTATTTGCAAGATTACTGTGTGTGTGTGTGTGTGTGTGTGTGTGTGTGTGTGTGTGTGTGTGTGTGTGTGTGTGTGTGTGTGTGTGTGAGGTTGTCAGGCACAGTAGTGGCAGAGCTTGTTTGAGGGTATTCTGTAGTCAGTAATGTACAGCCACAAGGCATATTGTTGCCAGATTCTAACCTGTGATGATTAACAAGATCTAAAATGAGTTGTGGATCAGATCAGATCAGAAGGTTGTAGATATATGATGGTTAAATTGGTCAGACCTTTTTACAAATTGGTCAGGTTTCTCACCACGTACTGAAACTGCTCTCACAAATATTATTTAGATGGTGTTTTGTAGACGTAGTAGTATTGTTCATTGACAGATGATTATAAAACTGTTGATTATTGGATAATAATGAAGTGTGTTTAATTCAGTGAAGTACCAACTATGATAGAGATAGTGATGTAGTGGGTGTCTGAAGTATAGGGGAAGGAAATAGGGTGAATTTTTTGCTAAAGACCACCGCAAATGTGACACTATGGGTGCCGTGACACCAACAGCATTGATGTTCAGTGTCTAATCAGACTACATCTGTATTCATTTACATATCTACCTTAAAAAGAACTGCATGTCAAGTTTTGAGTTTTATCTGGGTGTGTTATTTTTTGTCTGTGAGTGTAACTGGATGATTATTTTGATTGGAAACAAAGGCAAAAGACATTTAGTACACCTTAAAACCACAAATTCTAAATGGTCTAAATTCTAAATTCTGGTCCTGGTCAGAAATATTGTTCCATACACTCAGATCTCACCCCAATAAGCCACAATCCCCAGTTTAGCTTTCTATCAGCTTAACAATATAGCCACAATCAATGACTCAATGTCCACAAGACCTAGAGAAGCTCATTTGTGATTCATCTCCAGCAGGCTTGATTATTTTAATGGCTTAACTGGACTCAGATGAGCCTAAAACAGTTATAGCACATTCAGGAAACAGATACGAGAACTTAACCAGAACAAAGAGAACATAACAGAATACTACAGTTACTACTGTTCTAAAACCATTATACTGCCTTCTGAGTAGTTTTAGAATACATTCAACAGTTGTGCTACTGGTATAGAAATCACTCAGTGGCTTAGTTCCAGAATACATTACTGATGTTTAAAGAATTTAATTTGAGTATATTAGTTCCATGAACAGAGGTCAGTTACTGGATATAGCCAGACAGCATTTAGTGTTTGTGTAACAAATGACTGGTGTAACAAATGACTGTTACAAGTTATCCGTGCACACTCAAATCCCTGGTCAACTCAAAAATGGAAAGAAGAACACTTTGGTAACACTTCCCATGAATCCAGTATTCATAATGTATTATGCACTTATTTATAATACATCATATGGCAAACATAACCATTTGTAAAATATGAGTGTGTGACAGGTTTCATAATGCATTATACCATCTGTTCATAAGGACATTGTGTATACTAATGTTTTAATGCACTATAACAAAGGTTTGGTAATGTGTATGTTTTCTGAGTTATAATGCATTATAACGTACGAAGATGATTTCTATACTTGTGGGATAGTGGTTAACCTTCATTTGAGTATCATGACCAAGCATGATCAAAATGAAATGAAACATACAATAAAGAGAATAAAGAGATTTTTTTTAAATCATTTTTATCATCTATTTCCCACTGGTCTGTTCACAGGAAGTGTTAACAGGACATTTTCATATAATTTACAGCACATATCAGAATCTGCTGATGTTGTGATGGAGTAATCAGTGGAGATGTGGAAAATCTTGGCTTTATTTTTCAGTGTTGACTGAAATGAATCCCTATTTACATACATTACACACTAATGAGTATGAGCCATTTTTGTCCAAATCATAAAGTGTAATTCAAACGGGATTTTGAGGGCTCTATAATGTCCCACAATTCACTGGTAATTGTGTAAATATTGTTACTCACTACATGAGCTGCATATGGACTAGAATGCAACTGTAGCAGTACATCAGTGAGCAGCAGACAGCCCACCCAGATGTGTTTCTCATCCTGGCTGGTGATTTCCACCATGCAGATCCAAAGAGTGTTCTTCCCAAGGCGTATGAACACATAAACTTTCCAAGACGGGGAAACTCATGAGTTATACAACTCAACGTACAAGGCCCATCCCCTCCCCCCATCAGCCTCTCTGATCACTGTTATACTAAAGTAAGTGTACAGACCACTGGTTAAAGTCACCAAACCAGTCTGAAAGCACGTACAAGTGTGGCCAGAGTGGTCTACAGAGGTTCTCATCACCACAGACTGGGGTTCAATTCTCAGTCTGGGCAACTATGCTGTGCTACACCAAGAATAGTCCTTAGGTAAGACTCCTAACACTACTCTGGGAGGAGTGCTCCAAACTGTGCAAACTTCAAAGCTGAGCCATGGCTTCTGATAGGGGTAAACCCAAACTGTCTTCTATGCACTTTCTGATGAATCCACTGAGTGAAAAAGCATATTCATCGATGCTGTTAGACGAATCACAGAACATCTCCCAGTCCACATGTTATGTCCCAAAGATGTGGCTCTTGGCCTAAGGGAATGGCAGTAACTATAGGGTGTAGTGGGATGAAGAGTTGTGTGTGCGGCAGTTCACAACCCCTTGACAAAAATCAGTGAATATGAAAGACAAGACTTAGTTTGAATACCCACACCAGAAGTGTGTGTACACATGACATCAACATTTATGTGTTCAACAAATGGTTTGGGTGATGGACCCAAGAAGGGAGAATGTGGATAGTACCAAAGCAAAGAAAGAAACAAAAAGGCTATTTTAAAGATATTATACTAAATGAAAAATACATGGGGTGGTACAAATAATGGCTATGTGTGCATATGCGCACACTTTCTACTGGTTCTACCCTCCTAGGGCAGAAAGACAAATCAAAAAACCTGCAAAAAAAATAGTTCCTGAAGAAATCAGACAACCAACACAACTTACCAAACCACAGCCAGATAAAATAAACAGACAACTAAAGGATAACAAAACAAAGGACAAAATTAGAATAACTAGTCAAACAAAAGGGGTCAAAACACAAGACACAAATAGAAACCAGTAAAAAAAAATAAAACCAGTACAATAATCCAACAACAGCAAGACCCAACTAGGGCTCCTAGAAAGACGTCAGGAGTGGCTTATAAATCCTAGACCCCTCATCCTTAGGCCCAATAGGCTGGTGTGGCAATAGCTGGCCAACAGGGTCAAGCAGGAGCGGCAGGTTCCTGCACCTATAGAGAGGCAAATGGAGAGCAAGCAAGAAACAACAACAACAACAACAACAACAACAACATAAACAGAAACACACAAAAAAACAGAAAGATAGCGCTTGATGCATGTTCACATTTAACACCACATGATACAAACAGTCCTAGAGACTGACCAGCGGTGAACCTATTGGTTGGCAGGAGCAGAATGGAGGAGTGTTCTGAATTTCCAAGCATCAGGGGAGGTCACCGTCTCAGCCTCACCAGAACACTGGCTCTCCTACCTCTTTTCCAGCTGGGCCAGGCAGCCCAGAAGAATGGAGCTCCTTTGTTGTTTATAAACAAATGATCTGTGTTGTAAAAGTCTGGATTGCGCTGAGTGATTGTCAGCCTGATTGGTAGAAGTGTTTTTTGGTAGTAGATGAGTGTGCTGACAACATTCCATGCAATAAAAGTGACAGACACAAAATTACCAAATAACTGTAAGAACTAGAGGGAGCTTGTGACACAGCAGCCACTTTGGCGCCATCTTCGAATAAGAAATTGTATGCTGAGAGACTGTGTGGGGGAACTTGCAACTATTTACACAGGCACCTTTAACACCTCACTGCGTCAAGCTATTGTCCCCACACTACCATCATCACTGTCGACAAGAAGGCGTTGCCTTCCTGTTTCAATGACTAATGTCCGGTGGCCCTCACCCCCATTCTTATGAACTGCTTTAAATTATTAGTAATGCAAGTCCATTCACCACATCTCAAATTAGACAGGCTGGGAGTGAACACTTCACTGTGCAACTTGCTCCTCTGACCATCAATGGTCCTGCTGTGAAGAGTGAGCAGCACTACATTTATGATAGTGCATGTCCCAGAAGACCTGTCCATGGGAAACAGAACAGGATCACTGGCCAGAAAATCCCACCAGCACCTCTACTTCCTCCATAAAGTTAGAAGAGCTGGAGCCCCAACCTCCATAATGTGCACCTTCTACAGAGGTGCCATTCAGAGCATCCTGACCAGCCGTATCACTATGTGGTATGGTGCCTGCACCAATAGCCGAGAACATAATGGGCTCTCTCTACCCTCACTCCAGGACATTCTACCAACCCACTTCTAAGCTCCTTCAGCCTGCTGCCATCTTAGAGGAGTCTTGAAGCCAGATCCAGCAGACTGAGGGACAGCTCCATCCACCATGCTGTCAGACTGCTCCCCTGCCCCTCACCCTCTATTGCTCCCTTCACCTGTGAATTCAGGATCCTGACCCCGCCTAATAAACATTCATTTATTATGTATGACACTTTGGTTGGTGTGGTGCAACAGATAACACCATCAGTGAGCCACCACACCATGTGGGCAACTGGGGTTCATTTCCCAGTCTGGGTAACTATGCTGTGCTACACCAATAAGTCCATGGGCAAGACTAACACTAACCTTAAATTTGCTCTGGATCAGCTAAATGCCTTAAATGTAATTGCTCTCTCTCTCTCTCTCTCTCTCTCTCTCTCTCTCTCTCTCTCTCTCTCTCTCTCTCTGTAAATGTGCAGGTAAGAAGGAAGAAGATCCCACAGGCTCTATAGTTTTCAGCAATAAAGTCTATGAAAACTTAAATTTCTTCACAACCAGACATAATACTGTTCCCAGAGTTGAATTAAATACTTCAAGGAATCCCAGACCTATCCCACAGGGTGAATGTCAGACCCAGAAAGAAGAGTGCATATATGAGAACTAACAAGAACTAAGAAGTCATCCCTGCTGATATGAAACCATGTTGTGGTTTGAGTGTGTATGTTTATGTATGTTTATAACTTGTCACTTTATATTATTTTCACCACTGAGTGCAACACACTATCAGAGTTCCTTTGCAAAAACTGTGCCTGTGCAAATGTAGGTTTTTAATGCAGACCCTAACTGTGTCTTTGTGTAGTGGGTTTGTATTGTTACTTGGAAATAAATTACAAATGACTTGAACCGATGTTATTTTTGTGGTCACACCTTCTACCAGAAGCAGATCTTTACAGCTCAACAGTGACACAGTCTTGCCTCATGCAGTGAGGGTTTGGGGCTGTCAGCTACCACTGTGAGTAGGCGTTTGCATAAGTGAACACATTCAAGTGAGACACAAGCACATCAGAGAGAGGCAGAGGACATTCTGAGTACTCAGTTTTGATGTGAGGATTTGACAAAACTGAAGCAGTTTTTAACAGTTTGTTTAAACAGTAAATAAATAAATAATGCAAAATAATAAACACATCTAAGCTACATTTCATCTTAATGATATATATACACATGATATATGGAACCCATATTCCTCTGGCACACACATAATGCACAAAAAGGAATAAAATAGTGTCAGGTTCTCTATCATAGGCCGGTTCAAATATTATTCAATTCCTCTCCCTTCTCCAATTGATTGGAGGAAATTCCAAGGAATTCCAAATTTAGCCGATTTGATTGGTTAAGGAAATGAGAGGAACTAGGTGATAGGTCACTTTTTGCACCAGCGATAATGGGTTCCACTATGCTAGTAAATGCAAGTTAAACAATGGCCTGCCTTATGTATTGTAAATTCTATTCCAATTTTAACTCTTAGAACCCGCACTTTGCTGGCAGTTACATGCCATATTCTAGGCTTCATATTGCAGGATCAGAGTAATCTCGAAACATGGTATACATACTATCTTAACAAACTACAATCAAATAAACTCTTCTATCTAACCATGATGGCCTCATCCCTGCTGTTGAAAACAGTTAAATAAAAAAACACCCCATAAAATTGGCCATTGTTTATTCTAAAGGTGACACTCTCCGATTTTTCATCTTCAATATCAAAAAAAGTGTCATTTGAGTTTCAAATGTAATTAGCCACAGTTCCACTGAATGTGATGTAGTTGTAGACTTTAATAGTTCAGTGGGTCACAACTAAGTAGTGTTGTCTGGTGTCTGTATATAAATGTACTTCTGGTGACTCACAAAGTTATGCTAAATGTAGAAAAGTGTCATGCAAAGACTTCTGCATCTCCTTCTCTCTTTCACTCACTCAAATGTGCGTAGGGGTTTCCATTTGTGTGTGAAGTGTAACTTGCAATGAAGACAATAAAGCTATATATAAACTTCCTTTAGCATCATTAAGTTAAGGAATAAGTGTAAGGTGTTAACACAAAGAACCATTAGAGTCTTAGCAGAGCTGAGGCCCTTTCTAATTTTTATTCCAAAACTGTCCATTTTTTAACTGGGGCCTTCTGTGATGCAATTAAACCCACCGACTATAAAAATGTGAAGGTTAAATAAGGTAAAAGGCTAGCAAATAAGAGTGAGAACTTTTTGTAGCCAGTTGCTTAAGTTTGTCTAGGTGCATCCAGTGCCAAAAAGAGCTGTGACATATAGCATATAACAAAGTTACTGATGAGCTCTTGTGTGAAGGAGCAAAATTAAACACAGCAGAAGCAAACAGGTATGCAGACAAATTGGACTCTGGATTTGAACTCTGAAAATTACAAGGTATTCAATATAAAAAATATAATTTAAAAATATGTTGGGAATTGTTGTATATTTTATTGATCATTTTCTAGGTTTAATCTCTCTTCATATGAATGCTCATTACTGGGAGATACTATTCCAAAATATTCCCATAGTGTAGAATAACTTTCTTTGGTAAATTGACTAAAACAGGAAACATACTTAAAATTGCTGCTAAAACTGAACTGATTCCTGAACCAACACTCAGCACTTTACTAAAACCAAAACAGTATGGTGATAAATTACAGTTTTGCTGTTGCAAAAGGTTATAAATTCAGTTCTACCGTGTCTGTATCTCTGCCACAATCTGAGATGAAATAGTGATGACATAGGCAGTGATATTCCGGTTGCTGCAGCTATATAAAAAGCAGATTTGCTTTCTTACCTTCCTGATCCTTAGTCCTGCCTCCACACACATTATTATGAGCTCATACATCTCCAGATCAATGATTCTGATACTGTGGGTAGACAGTGGAAGACATTTATTCATGTGAAATGTATGAATTCTACTGTTCACTGGAACTTAATTAAGGACATTTCTTCAGTGGTTTTTTTTTTTTGGTGGATTTGAATAGTCATAGTCATAGATTGAACCGGAACATTATTTTAAAACTCAACACAATACAATGATATTGCCTTATTCTCCCTCTCTGAAATCTCTCTCTATCTAAGTGCCTCTCAGTATGTCCTGTGGTTTTACCTTTGATTGTGATGAACTCATGCATCCTTTATCTCATAGTCAGGTAGAGTTCCACATAATCTCAGAATCTCCACAGTCTCCTCTAATCATGTTCTCCAGCAACACAAACTGTTGCATCAGCTTCCCGTTGAAGTAAATTTGTTTTACTTTTCAAAATCATTTTTTGAAAAAGGGTTTGAGACTTTGTGTATTTTTGACAGTTTGTTTTTTATATTTAAAAAATACACTGAAATTATAAATGTGAGATTATCTTTTAATAGAGGACTGAAAGAAAACCAGGCGCTTCCTGTATGTTATTCACCCGACTGTCAAGCCCAACGCCCATGCCTATACTGCAGTGTCTACAGGGAGGGCTGCTGCATCTATTCCTGATTGGTCAGTGGTGTTGTCCACTGCATCTGTTCCTGATTTGTCACTGGTGTCGTCAGCTGCATCTGTTCCTGATTCGTCGGCACACATGGTCAGCAGCACATGTTGCAGTTTTTTCTGTCATTGCCAGTGCATGTCGGTGCCCATCTCTCAGTCCATGTCTATACCTTTTTTCGTGCCCATGTCCCAAAGTATGTCTAAGCCTACATCCATGTCAGTGTCTTTACCTATGTCACAGTCTGGTTTTGTTTTTGTTCCACTGCCTGTCCCAGTTATTTTTCCTATGTCTGTTCATATCCCAGTCTCTGTCCCTGTTAATAATTTTGTTCTGGTCCCAGGCACCATTTTTCATATCTGTCCCCGTCATTGTGTTCCTCCTAATTCCATTAGCCAGTCCTGTCACTCCTCAAATGCACATTTGTCTCACATTTCCCCTGTCCTGTCTCAGGTTCCCCGTGTTTTCTAAGTGCAGTCCCCTGTCGTGTCTCTTTTTCCTCAGTTTCAGCCCTGTCCCATGTTTCCCATGCCTGGTCTCCTGTTAAGTCTCCTGTCTTGTCTTTTGTTTCTTCCCAGTTGCAGTCTTCAGTCTGTTAGTATCCAGTTGTATCTGTTCTATTCATTTTCCAGTCCCACTCCTTTGCCAGCTCCAGGGAGTGTTGGCTTATGCACCCTGTAGTTGCACATTGGGGAGGGGCCTACTGTCATGTATCTGTCGTCCTTGGCTCCCCTGTCAGTCCCTTCATATCGTCACTGTTCTGTTTTTCCTTTTTTCTTTTGGTTTCCCTATGTGCTTCTCACCATTGGTCTTGTCTTTGCCCTTGTTCCGCTCATTCCCATCTGTGTCTTATTTGTTACCATGCCCATTCGTCATCCAGTCCCAGGTCTGTGTAATCATGTCCAAGCATTCAAGGTCCTTTGTTTCAGTTAGTCCTTGTTCCCTAGTGTTCATATCAATGTGTGTGCTTATCATTTGTTTGGTATCCCATGTTTGTTTGGTTTCCTATGTCTGCATAGTTATGTTTGTATATTCAATAAATCCTTTAAACCCCATGAGTAAGTGCACTTCTCTTTGTCTGCAATGTGCATATGTGACAGCAATAAGGGAATGTGATCTTGATATTTTGCTATGGATTGTTCAACATTGCAACAAAGTAAGGATGATGTGCATACACCTATGATTTTAAATTGATGTATAATTGTATGTGATGTATAGGGACTCTGGGAGTCCGAACAGCTGTGTCCCTCACTGTCTTCAAACGCAGACTGAAGACTCATCTGTTTCAGGAGTATTTATCTCCATAAAGACATTTGTTTTCAACAGGATCTAAGTGTGAGGAATCTCTAGATTCTAGCCTTGTCTACTAGCTAAGGATATTCTGAGTGAACAGCAAAGCACTTTTATAAGTCACCCTGGATAAGGGCGTCTGCTAAACACCATGAATGTAAATGTAAATGTAAATGTAAATGTATAATGTTCAAAATAGGCCACAATGTCTTTGCACAACTCAGTGCTATCTGACATATTTAATATGGTTCGTGGCTTTTTCAGATTTTATTTTATTTCAATGACGAATAAGATTTTTGGTACAAACTTTCAAGCTATTGTTTGTTTTCCAAATGAATGTATTCCTCAGGTTTGTAAATGTTCTATACATTTGGATGCTGTGCATGATGCTGTTTATAGTTGTAGTAAAAAGTAAACAAACCCTGTAGATATTACATTTCTTAATTTAGTAAAATATGATCTGATTATTTCAGTCATAACCATAGACAATCTAATGATTAATAACACAAAAACGGTTGCACTTTATGTGTATTTTATTGACAACAATTATAAAATATCTACAGTTCAGGCTAGAAAAGGCAATTGAGCCCAGCAATCACTTCAATCACTAAATCAACAAAGGCCTTTGCTGTTTGTAGAGTCTGCTGTAGAATTTTTGCTATTATTTTTGTTTTGATGATAGAGAGTGCAGAAACAGTCATGTATTTTCTCCTTTTGTCTCCATTTCTTGTATATTGGCACTCCTCATACTAATGCTAATTTCGGGTTCCTTATCAGAATCCTACCTCTGACAGGGAGACAATTAACAATGAACTCTTTTCTGCCCTCTGTATACAGTGCTTAATACTTAAAAAAGTATTAAACTTTAGAACTTTAAAGTATTGAACTTTTCCACATTTGTTCATGTTACACCAAGAAGCTTAAACTTATTTCATTGGGACCTCATGTGACAGACCAACACAAAGTAGCATTTAATCGTGATAAAATAATACATTATATTATATGTCAAATCTGACTGAGATCATTTTGCAAAGAAGAACAGGCACAAATTTCAACTTTAAGATGTACAAAGCTGATAGAGACATACCCCAAAAGATTGCGGCAGTAATAGTAATAATACTCTTTAGTATACTTTAAGAAGAGCACAAAGATGTTTGTACAGTCAAGCTATTATTAGTAGGGGTGACACGGTAACTGAAATGTCGTCGTCAGAACCAATACTGCTAATTTTCTACCACAAATATTTGGTTTCCTGTCAAAGCACTCACTAAACAAAATGTATTTAGAGCCACTGGCTTAGAACCAACCGATGATCTCATTTTTAAGAACTGTATGCTGTGCTAGACCATTACAAGTGACAGTAGAGAGTTGACAGTGCCAGAGGCAACATTTTAGCTGTGAGTTCTTGGCCTTTTACCAGTGACCTGAGAGCTGCTGCATTTTCTTTACAAACACAGAAACTGTGTGAAACTCAGAAACCACAGAAGCGGAGATCATCATGCTGACACAAATGGTGAGTGTAAATGACATGAAGGTAGAAGTATTTTTTAAATATTACTAAAACAATGCCTGCAGTCTGTCTGTTGACTCAAGTAACTTTGGAAATGTATTTAATAACAATGTTGTTGTTTTTTACATTCCAGCTGTGGCCACACCTGTGATTCAAAATGTGATTTTTCAATCTCTCTGAAAAGAGATATCACAGCTGTAAAGTATTTAAAATTAATTAATTAATACTCTCAGATACTTAAAATCAAGTATAAATATGTTTGTACTCTATTTCTTAAATAAAAAATATATTTAGTGTAACAAGGATGCAGAGCATGTTTTTTGAGCCCCCACCCAGTTTAGCTTAAACAACAATCAGCCATAACAATACTGCCAATGACAAGTGGATAACATTGATTATCTGGTTACAATGACTGGATTTAAAGGTGTGGATGCTAAACGTGCTGCAAATTACTTGCTGCCAAATACCACAGGACACCTTCAGAGATTGCCTGGCGTACAAACCATGATGGTTCAGGATGGGGAACATATACATATTTTGTATGTGATTGTAATGTAATGGCTGATTGATGTGTAACAAGTCTTTCTAATTAAATCTACAGATATAAAGCCTGGTGATTTCCAGCAGTTGCAAAACATAAATAGATCCTTTTTAATAAATTCTATTTACTTTTATATTAATGTTTAATACTGTTTGCAGATATCTACAACTGTTATTTTCTGTACACAACTGAAACATGAGTGAGGACTAACATTTTTTTCTCAACAGTGAAGACTGAAAACACTGTACTGAATGGGACTCCAGCTTACACTATTCATAAGGGAAAGACAACCACCATCAACTGTGATTATAACAAAACAATCAAAAGGTTGTTTTAACAGTACATTTGAGTAGAGAACAGCTACAGTACAGTGCTCATATATTTATCAGTGTAACTCCTGGAGAAAACAATGATAAAAAAACATTTCTGGATTCATCTGGAAATACTATATGAGCTGTTAAATCTTCAGATCACTGATTCTGGTGTCTACAAATGTACAATGGAAAAACATAATCCACCTCCTGTAAAGATTCTGGGAGCTTGGAGTAGATTCATTCATGTGATCGGTAAGAATCCATTCAGATACAAAGTACTTCTCATGATAGTTGTCACATCTATTCCAGCCATTGTTTAAGTGGCACTAACATTATGTAATGCTTGACTAATCTGTTTTTTATGGCTGATTGATGAAAAACTGCTAATAAACATTAAACATATTAAAATATTTCCTGTTTGAAAAATAAATTGTATTACTACAATTTTCTTTATAAGTATGTTCTGAAACTACAATATTAAACAATATTATTATATCCCAAACTATATCCACATCACTTTTATAAATATATTTTATTTGATATTTTTGTATATTCATTGATTACAATTTCATTTTTTGTATTTGAAAATAAATAAAATACACAACGTAACACGTGATATATTCCAATTGCTTACGTCTAAAACAAACGAGAATTGCCGACATGCATCATAAACTTCGCTTCTGTGACCATGGCAAAGAAAGTTGTGCATTTTGGGCCCTGAGTGGTATAGTGGGCTATGGTGCTACTACTGTGATCCTGGGGTTGCAGGTTTGAATCCAGGCTCATGCTGCTCACCAGCTGCGGTTCAGAGGGAGAGGAATTGGCTTGCTCTCCCAGTTATGAGTAGATGGCACTCTTCCCCACATCACATAAGTGCATAATGGCTGCCTGGTGAATGGCAGCAGTTTGAAAAGAGGTGGTAGATATCCCATCACGTGACTGGAGGAAACATGTGGCTGATTTCTCCCCCCTGCTGAAAGCAGACTTGTGATATGGGAGACAACTTGGGGGGTTGGGTAATTGGCAAGCCTAAATTACTAGGGGGTGAAAACTAGAAAATTGGCCTAAATAATAAATCAAAAAAGAAAGTTACACATTTTCAGTATAGAAACAGTCAATTTTGCATCTTCTCATTCATACAGTCAGACTAAGAACACTATACAGAATGCATTGGAAATTTACAGATTACCAAAACTGTACAGAAGTGTGTGGTTTTCCAAGATTTAGGACTTATACTGTAAATCAGTTTCACAAATCAGTCCACAAATATAGTCGCCCATCATGTTCTCATTATATTGTCCTTGGTAATGGTGTTCAAAATTCATAATGTCCTGGTGAAAGCGCTCGCCTTGCTCCTCTGAATAAGCTCCCATGTTCTTGTTGAACTTATCAAGATGGGCATCAAGGATATGGATTTTGAGTGACATCCTGCAGCCCAGTTCTTTATCAGAGTCTGAACCAGTTGTGCATAGTTTTCATCTTTATGATTGCCTATAAAGCCGTGAACCACTGCAACAAAACTGTTCCAAGCCGCTCTCTCCTTCTTATTCAGCTTCTTTGGAAATTTGTTGCACTCTATGATCTTCTTGATTTGTTAGCGGAAAAGATCTTGGAGGTACTTGAAATCTCTCCAGTCCTTATCTAGAGCCGTGACAAATTGATTTATGAGCCCCAACTTGATGTGTAGTGGTGGCATCAGCACCTTGCGGGGGTTCACCAGTGGCTCCCAATTTATGTTGTTCTTCCCCAAAGAGAACTCTGTCCGCTGAGGCCAGTCCCTCCTGTGATAATGCACCTCAGTATCCCGGCTGTCCCAAAAGCAAATAAAGCAAGGATACTTTGTAAAACCACCTTGGAGGCCCATCAGGAATGACAGCATTTTGAAATCTCCGATAACTTCCCAGCCATACTCATCATACTTCAAGGCACCTAGCAACATCTTGACACCATGTATTCCTCTTTCAGGGGTACCAAGTGAGCTACAGAAAGAGACGGATACATATTCCCATTGTGAAGAGGCATGGCTTTGAGGCTCTATGAAGAGGCACCACTCTTTCGGGTTACAGGTGATACCTATATCCTTGAATAGACCAGCCACAATGTTGCAGAACCACAGTCCATCTTAATGACTGAAGAAGCTGGAAAAAAATTGATGACGCTTCCTCTGATCTGTGACTTGGATGCTTTCATCTAATAAATTCCATTGCTTGAGCCTTGATGTTAAAAGCTCAATGTTAGACTTGGTGAGACCAAGGTCTCTGATCAGATCGTTGAGGTCTTTTTGGTTAGGGTAGTATGGCTTCCACTCCTCAGCTGCAGTCCCAGAAATTTCTAGATAATTCTGGACAGTTCTAGAAACTGGTAGTTCTCACAATTCCAGAAGCTTCTTGAAGTCTATGTTCAGCACTGAATATATCACAAATATTCTTAAAAACAGATACATTTCAAAATATCTTTGTGTTGACCACAAATTATAATTACCAGTGTCAGCATTTAGACAGTGAGATTGGATTTTAACACCTGGAACACTATGTCAAGTTATCTTAGCTTTATGGTTATACAGCCAGCAGCCCTGTCTCTGAATCAGCAATATAATACAAGAGGGACATGAAATAATATCTCGGATGTGGTGAACCACACATAAGCCAAAGGCACCTGTTTAAGGTGTTTCAAAATTTCCTTCTGACAAATTATTGTTCCTTATAGCACATTGTTCCTGTGTGACAGTAACAAACTACACTCACTCATTGCACTGCAGACTTCAGCTCCTTACTCAGACCAAAACATTAAACTCTGTCCCCACTCATTGTATTTCTTTATCTGTTATTGTTAATTATTGGTGTGATCTCAACCCTGGAGATCAGGGCTGAATCACATGACTAGTCACCCTCATGAGTCTCAGAGACACACAGACACTGTCTAGGTGCCAGCACATATTTATTTATGCACAGGCAGATGAATAAAAACAATAAACAAAAAAGAACACTTTCCTGAACTACAATGAGCCCTGACCAGATTCACCCTTTCCTCAGTCTCACTGATTTTGTCTCTGTGTCCATTTGCTGAGGGCTGACCTTTTAAAAGGTGGGGTAATTCCACCAAAGCAGTTACAGCTGGCAAAAATCAGAATTGCCAGATAAGAAACTGGCTTCTCAGTCTCTGGATCCACCACATTGTAAATCCTTTTTTTTTTTCTTTTTTTGCACAGAGGACTTATGAGTTTTGGCTGTTGTTCATTTAAGAGCACTGTTCCACAGTGATACAGTGTTTGTCGGAAAAAAAAAGCAAAAGTGCTGTTGCGGTGAGATAGCAGCACAATCTGAACTGTTTTATATTATTAATATTTTTTAATTTAATCTTATACATTTAAACAGTCCTATAAATGTCAAAGAAGGGACTGGGAGGAATATCCAGTTCAAAGTTCACATAAAATCCTTTCTGAATGTCCCTCTCTGGTCTCGTCTTGGTTTTGCTTCTGAGCACATGTCCTGTCTCTGCCCATTCCCAGCTATGTCTGATTCGTAGCCCTGCCCCATCATTATCATGTTCCAGTCTTGTCTATTGTTCTCGTATATATAAGCCCCTTGGTCTCAGTCTATCTTTGTCAGTCTTCTTGTCAATATGTCTACATGTCTAGTCGTGATGGTTAGTGTTTATGTGATCTGTTTAATAAATCTTCAACCTTGCGTGTACTTCCGCATCTTTCCTGCTTGTTAAGTCCTTGTACCTGACACTGAAACTAGTTCAACAAGGTTGGGAAACCACGAAGGTAGCAAACCTGATTTAACTAAGTACCTTTTCTGTAGTTTGTAGCTCTTTCTTTGTTTGTTTGTTTGACAGGGGGTGGAATCTCCTTGACCCATCCTTAAATGGAACTCTGGATATAACGCCTTTTCCCCACAGGTGTACTGTCTGAAGTGTCAATAGTTCTGTAGTTTAGTTCTTTGCCTCAAATATCTTCAGAATTCAGTTAAGTTAACAATTATCTTGTCTATCTGCCTCTCTCTCCAGTATGTCCAGTAGTCTCTGTGTTGTGTGAGGGGGTCTGATGGACCAACTACAGTTGTTTGCTCTTCTGAGAGGTTTTATCCAGTTGATGTGGAGCAGGCCTGGATCAGAGACAGAGAGCTTATCACCTACCTGAACATTACAAACACACCCCTACACACACAGAACCTGAACACTTCTACTGTTTCCTGGAACTCCAGCATCAAAACAGATGGAACCCACAGCCGCTCATCATACCTTCACCTGCTGAAACACATACCTGAACAGGTGATGCACAACTGCCTGGTTTAATTATTAGTAATGATTAGATTGAGGATATTTATTATAATAGGGTCATCCAAATACTGGACAGTGGCTATTTCTCATATTCTTTTTCTCACTCTATAAGATGGAGCTCCACAACACAAACTGAAGCAAGTGCATCTGCTGTAAAGAAAGAGACTATGCTAATGGTCTGTCCTGAGCATTTTAGATTGGATAAATAAAGAGACTGACAATTTGTTTTGATGAATACACAATTGGGTTAAATTTTCTAAATCATTTCAAAATCACATTTGGAAAAGAAATGCCACTGTAATGATGATATATGTAAGTGATTACAATATTACAGTGAAATGATAAGTTTATCTGAGAAAACTACTCTGAATACAAGATGAGATACAACTGGGTCACAGGATGTTCAGCACGTATTGCTGACTGTCAAATGCAATGGTTCCCCAGATCATCACACTTTCACACAAGATTACGCTAAGATGTATGTCACTTCACAGCAGTACTGAGCAACTGAGTATAAAGTATTTAATAAATGTGTAACTTGTGTTGCTTAAGGGTGAAGAATTAAAGTATGGGCTCCAATAGAAGCTTATCGCTTTTTTATTATTATCATCTAGTTGGCCAACTGTGTTTTCTGAGAGTAAGATATGATATGTAATCAGATATTCTTTGAACATGACTATTCTCATAGACATCATCTTCAGCTGAACTAAAATCATGTGGTTGTAAAAGCAGATTTTCACAAGGACAATATGTGGGTGCATCTTTATCAACACCCGCTTCCTGTTTTCTCACGAAGGTGGCAGTTTAATGCTACCTTTAATCTCTCCTACTCTTTTCAACAGAGGCCTCAGTGAAAGATATAATTACAATGCAAAAAAAGGTCTAAACCCCACAATATCTTAAGTGATCAGAGAAATGTGTGTCAAATATTGATGAATAAATAAATAAGTGACAGTTATACATTTAGGCCTGTTAAATCCCAGCTTGGATGATGTTTCTATAGTCATATACCAGAGACACTCATGATGATTTATACACATTCAACAGTTGTACAGTGAACAGGGCCTGCCCTTGGTAACTATGGTCTCTGTGGTTTAACTTCAGACTCTTTGATGATATGATTCAAATCCAGAATAGGCTGTATTTACCCATTACACCCTACTGGTTGGTTTCCTCTGTGAGAATTAAATAAAAAACATTTTGCATGGAGTTTCTCTTTACAAAGAACAGTATTGTCCAGCACTAGGCTAAATCCCATGATCCACAGGTTTTGTTTGTGGGTCCACACTTCCTCACTTTCATAACTACACAACTGACATAATTACTTACAATAGTTCACCAAGTGTTTGGTAACTGAATAATAACACTTCTGCTCATAAAAGGTCTGTTTGGCACTGACACATAAATTGTTTTCCTTCACTATAAAAACAGGTTTTCATGAATGAACCAATTCTTACTGTAGAATCTTAATGTTACTGCACATAAATAAAACTGTTAAAAATAAAAATAAAATAAAATAAAAAATGTTATGTGTAAACCTGTGCTACGGTAAAATTAGCTCAATATAGTCTAATATTTACTGCCTTTACCTCTGACAGTTACAGTACTGTGATTTTTGTCTGTAATAAGTTACAGTACTGTGATTGTTACTCTCATACAGCTACAGTACTGTGATTGTTAATCTAATAACAGTTACAGTACTGTGATTTTTGTCTGTAATAAGTTACAGTACTGTGATTGTTAATCTAATAACAGTTACAGTACTGTGATTTTTGTCTGTAATAAGTTACAGTACTGTGATTGTTAATCTAATAACAGTTACAGTACTGTGATTTTTGTCTGTAATAAGTTACAGTACTGTGATTGTTACTCTCATACAGCTACAGTACTGTGATTGTTAATCTAATAACAGCTAAAATACTGAGATTTTCCTATAATAACAATACAGCATTTTAGATGTGATTACTAGTGGATCTCAAAAAATGTGAACATTGTGAAAAAGGTTTTTTGTTCAGAATTCAAACATGTTCTCATATTTTATATCCATTCACATTTAAAGTGATATGTTTCAAGATTTTGTTTTAATTTGGATACTGATAATTTAGTCAAACCTGAATTTCAATATTGTAATAATGTGGGATTCTGGATTTTTGATTTTCATGAGCTATAAGCCATCCTGATCTACAATGATAAAAAAAAAAACCATAACGAATTTATTGAATATAAAACCTGATTCCATTTTTTTGGATGAAATTATGAGCATGACTTTTTCACAATAATTGAATTAGTACAAGTAAATGTATGATATGCACACTGTAAAATGTACTACATAAATTTACTAGATAACTTCTGCTAACAAGGTATTGTAAATGTCATAGTGTTCTTTTACAGTGTTTACCAAATAAGTCTTGAACCACCGTCTTGTTAAGGGTGATTTCTTTTCTCACATCTTTAAAGTGTATAAATTAAACGCATGTATTGTGTTATTTAATGAAAAGAGAGTCTACACTGCATTATTGTAGAAATAAAAAAGTTGCTGGTTTGCATGTCACAGAAAGGAAACTGTGGCCACAGATCTGGCTTACATTTGAGGCTGCTCTTCACAGCAGGCTGCTTGTGGAAAAATATTACAATGCAGTTAGAGAGTGTGTAAGAGTGTGTACTTTGCACAGCTTGGGATGGTGAGAAAGTGGTTCATTATTATTATTTAAAGGTTATGTTTATAAACTTCCTGATACAGAAGACTAGATTTCATGTTGTCTGTAAATTATTCAATAATTTAACTCTATTTAATAGAATAATTAATGTCCATCAATATGCCTATTTTAACTACTTACATTTGAACTTTTATGTCTGTGTATAATTGCTTTATTTGTTATGTAAACTCAATGTTTTAGATGACAAAAATGTAAAGGAAACAATGTAACAGTTAATTCAGTTTATATTGTGTATACATTTTGTAATCTTCATCATTACAAAATGTCTTTATTTCAGGATTCTAAAACGAAAATGCCAAGTTTTTACTACACTGTTGTTGTTTTCATTTACAGACACATATACAGTGTTCCTCTTTGCTCTGCTTTATGTGGGTGCTTCTGTCTTTTCTCTCAGGTAAGCTAATACATTTATTTCACTCTTCTGTCATTTATACAAGTGAGGAAATAAACAAATATATATTTGCTGTCATACAAAATATATAGGAGGAAAAAAATGTCTTTCAGTGAAAGTCAATGTAAAATGTTAAAGTCATGCTGAAGTATTGGTCCATTCATCATCCAATTCTGAAAATATATAGAACAACTTTTATGGCAAAAGGTCTAAGAGTGGCTCACCAGTCTAGTGCATTATCACTATGATCGGAAGGTCACTCGTTCTTCAGTGGTGGTAGTTCCAAAAGAAGCAGATCATACTATTGTGTTTAAAAACAACATAAATAAATGGAATCCGACCTTTTTTAAAACATATCTGGTAACTGATTGAGGACAATGTTTAGAGCTAATCTAAGCCCTTGCCATCAATTAACATTAGATCAGATACCAGAACCTTCCACCCTTGGGCTTCACAGTTTGTTTAGTGCAACCCAGTTGGAATTATCTTTTCAAAAAGAGTCTATTAGTTTCATATTCTATCATTACAGATATAGAGATATCATTCTGTTAATGTTTTTTGAAGTAAAGAACCTTAGGAACCTCACCAAAGGTTAAAAGATTAAAGTTTCCAAAATACTTTTGTTCCACTGTATGTAAACATTTTATAAGCATCCTGGTAATCCTTCCACAGTCATATCAGAATCTCAGAGTTTATAACTATAACTATTTTCTATCTACAGATTGTGTAGGGAAACTAATATTTCTCTTTTTTTAACTGGTATTTCCAGCAGTGAAGACAGACAGCACTGTACAGAATGGGAGTCACACCATTCATAAGGGAAACACGGCCACCATCAACTGTGATTACAACAAAACAAGTGAAACAGAAGCTTTTGTTGCACATCTGAGTAGGGAAAAGTTACTGTGCTCACATTTATATCAACACAAATTCTGGATAAAACAATCATGTAAAGAAAACATTAGATTTATCTGGAATCCAAAAACAGAGGAAATATCATTTGAGCTATTAAATCTTGAGATCAGTGATTCTGGTGTCTACATTTGTGTTGTGGAGAAATTTGTACCCCCTCCTGTAAAGATTCTGGGATACTGGAGAACATTTATTGATGTGATAGGTAAGAATGATAAGATTTATTAATTCCAAAATTCTTGTTAAATTGAGAAATACAGTGTGTCTTCTTTCTGCACTCCACTCAGTCTTTCATTATAGCACTATGATCTGAGGATCACAGGTTCGAATCCTGGGTCATGAGGTTTGCCATGGGCAGCCAGAATCTGTAAGAGCAAAACTGGCCATGCTCTGGGTTGGTAGATGGTGCTTTCTTCCCAAATCACACCCATTGTAATGCTGGCCGGCACAGGCATCTATTAGCTATTGTATAAGAGCTGAGTACTATTTTTCTCTGATATCTTAAAAATCTTTAAAATGCTTTTACAAACAGTAGCATAACTGAGCATAACTATCAAATATTTTTATATTTTTATTAATTTTTTATACACTGCACTTAACTAGGATTTATTTTTGCTCTCTGTGGAATGCAAAACTACACTTTTACAAATAAAGGATTGTTGAGAAATGCCACCATTACCAAACCATCTTTGGTTCCATAAAACCATGCTATTAATAGTGGTGTGAGTGTGAATAATTTTGTATTATTATTGTAAGGTTCTTTATACCTTTAAATGGTTCTGCACACTCACACCTCTCTTTGAAAAACGTCATTTGTTATGCAATCAAACTTGTTTTTTCTATTGCATTCACATGTACACATGTACATTCACATCAACAATAGCAATATGACCACCTCCTTCTTTTTTACTCAAAAAAATTGTGAAATTTACTTTGTCAAATTTATCAGCTCCGCTGACCATACAAGATCATTCTCTAGTTACACTCTGTAGTCCATCTGCTTCTCTGCATACTTTGTTAGCCTCCTTTTTTTACCCCGTAACTTCTATGTTCAGGACCCCACATGACCACCACTGAGTATTGCCATAATACTGACATGGTGGTGTGTTTGTGTGTGTGCTGTGCTCATATGAGTGTTTAAAAACACTGTTTAGTCACTACCCACTCATTAAACACTCCCACCTTGTAGATGTAAAGTCAGAAACAGAAGCTCATTTGTTTCTGCACAGGTTGGTCTTCCTCTACTCCTTAATCAGTGCTCACAGGACACTGCCCATAGGATGCTGTTGGCTAGATATTTTTTTAAGAATTCAAAATGTTCAAAAAGCGTTCATTAAATAAATAATATTTACTTTTATTGGATTTCAAACACACTATAGTTGTTTATACAAAGTGTAAAGGTAAGAAAAAGCAATATATACTGTTTTATCTTCATTTTAGATTTTTTTAGTCAAAAATTATTTGCAGCTCCCAGTGTTTTATTTTCCATGGAAACTGGGTCCAAATGGCTCTTTGGGTGATAAAGGTTGCCGACCCCTTGGCTAGGAGGAAGAAACCTTGAGAGGAACCAAGGCTCAAAAGGGGAACCCATCCTCCTATGGTTGGCACCAGATAGCACAGACATAAAATTCTTGCTGGTGTATTTTACCTCCAACAAATTTCTCTCCACCTCATTCTCACAGTTTTAAATTAGATTAGCTAATCAGGTCAATCTAACCAATCTGAATCCTGTCTAATAATTTAACCCACTTTTTGTATTGTGCTTTGTATTGTCCTCTTCCTGTTATTACTGCGTTATTATTTTGCTGTTGACCATAGATGGATGGATTTTTTTTTCATTCCTCTCCTCTCCTCTTATTCAGGGGGAGTCTTGCCACTGATTTGCTTGACTTGCTCACTATAGACTTAGTAATTTCAAATTCCACTTCATATCATGAGCATCATTATTTATAGAACCATTAATCCTTGTATCTCAAACCTAAACTTTTGGACCCCAGTGCAAAAAAACATTAGAGTTTTCAATTTAAACAACAGCCATGTAATTAGCTTCATTTACTGATTGTAGCTGATGCTGACATTTCATATATAATTGTATTCTCTCAGACTCTGGCTATTTTTTATTAGGTTTTATTAGAATATTCTGTTTCCGGAGGTGCAGCTGCTTTACACTACTATACTAATATGCTACAAATATGAAAGAGAAGCATGGTGGTGTCAGAGGTTGCAAGATTAATGACTAATTAACAGTATTCGTAATCAATAAACCTAATATTATTTTTGTTAATATAGTTAACAGATTATGCAGATAATTATAACATATATAACAGATAATGTCATTTTCCATGATATTTCAGCTCATCCAGTAGTCTCAGTGTTGTGTGTGAGGGGATCTGATGGAGCTCCTGCAATACTTTGCACTTCTAAGGGATTTTATCCCGTTGCTGTAGACCAGGCCTGGCTCAGAGATGGAGAGCTTATCACCTACCTGAACACCATATACACACAATACCTGAACACTTCTACTGTTCACTGGAACTCCAGCATCAACACAGATGGAACCCACAGCCTCTCATCGTACCTTGACCTGCTAACACACACACCTGAAACGGTCATATACAGCTGCTGGGTGAATCACTCGTCCCTGAATCAGCCGATCACCATCAACATGTCCTCCAGTGTGTGCTCAGAGAAAAATAAGACAAGTATGATTTACCAAATATTCCTGATTGCATCATATTATTTTTGTTTTGTTTGTCTTCTGCAGTTACGTTCCTTCTCTTTTTTACAGACATGGTCTTAATAGTCACAGGCACCACCAGTGCAGTGTTGATGGTCATTGTCTTGATCATTGCGGTCCACTCTAACCGTCTCAGTAAGTTGTGTTTGTCCCAGCTTCCTTTATGCAAGTAGGTGGGCAGAGACCTTTTCCTGTGGTTAGGACAGTTTCTGTTGTAAAGTGAAAGTTTTTAATAGTATATGGTGTCTGTTAGATAGACTGAAGTAGGGAATCTAATTATATGAGCACTTTTTCTGAACTTTGCCCTCTTTTCACCATTGTAAACAACCTGTGATGTACAGACAGCTAGCAGACAGCTGCTTATCCAGTGTTTCATCTGAAATCAAGGAAGCGAATGGGGAGTTATTCACCTTTTGCTGCATTAACATCCAATAGGAAATGACTCCATTCAGCTAAAAGAGCATTGGTGAGGTACATGATTACCCATCTCGGGTAAAGAAAATAACCAATTAAAATAACCAGTAAGTGTTATTGTTTCAGTCTGAGTTTTTGTTATTTTGTTATAGCCAGCCTCTAAGGCAGCATTCTACAGATTATATCCAAACATTTCTTTACTACCACCCACCACATAGGGGTAAATAATGAAAACATCATGGCCCTCTCTGTGCTGGCATACTGTGAAATGTTTTACAGGTAGTTTTCTGAGAAAAATAAGCAAGTAATTTGTGGATAATATATGCACTCAAACAGGAAAATTAGATCTTATATTCTAATATGACAGCAATTCACATGCATATAAAATCTGAGAAGATACACATTTCTAAAGCGCCACCTCCTGGTTGTTCCATCTCAGAATCAGAGCTACCTTAAGAAACACTTTGAGTAGTGATTTTGCACACAAGCAATTACCCATCTCAGACAGTACTCATGTCAATAGAACTAAGATTGTACATTGTTGTTATGTTATATTGCAATAAATGAATGAATGAATGAATGAATGAATGAATGAATGAATGAATGCTGTGTGGAGGTTAAGAGTGTGTGCCCATGGTCTGCTGAGAGCAGTGCTGATTGTCTGACAATAACAGGAAGAAAGGACCTGCAATACTGCTTCTTGGGTAATGCCAGAGTCATAAATGGGGTGGGAGTTGTTCTCCAGCATGGATACTAGTTTGGCTAACATCCTTCTGTCTCCCACCACCTGCACTGGGACTAAGAGGCTTCCCAGGACAGAACTAGCCTCCTTAATCAGTTTATTCATTTGCTTCCTGTCTGCTGTCAAAAAACTGCTACCTCAGCAGAGCACACCATAAAAGGTGGTAGATGCAACCACTGTGTCATAGAAGGTCCTCTGGAGTGCTCCCTGCACTCCAAATGATCTGTCTGCTCATTAGATTGAGTTTCTCTGGCCTGTTTGGTAAAGTGCAGTGAATGACCAGTCCAGTTTGGTGTTTAAATAAACACCCAGGTATTTGTAAGAGTCCATGTTCTCAATGTCCATTCCCTGGATGTTCTCTGGTGGAGGGGTGTGTCTGCACCTGTGGAAATCTTTCACAAGTTCTTTGGTCTTTCTCGTGTTTATCTGGATGTGGTTCTGCAGGCAATTAGGGGAGATTAACTGAAACTGGCGTGTTGTAATAGTTGTAATAGATACAGAAGGTGAAGATATCTGATGCAAACACAATGAATTAAATATGTCCTTGCCAAGTTAAAGGCATAGAAATATCTGTGTTACAATAATTATGAATAGAGGAAAGAGACACTTTTTTGTCTTTTCTGTCCTTTTTGTAAAAAATTAGTGTATTTAGTGCAGTGTGTATTTCTTTATATGATGTCTGTACATTTTTGTTCAATCTACAAGTTAAAACTAATCCTGCAGTCAATACTGGAGTTCTCACTGTTTTTTGGTTATATGCTTCAATATGATTCTGCATTACAGCCACCAAGACAGAAAACACCATCAAATACATGTACAAACATTAAATACATGTTTAATTAAAGTAATTTGGATGATGCTGTTATTCCGAGCAACATACAATTGATTCATGTATACAGGTAGTGTTAGGAGTCTTGCCCAAACTCATATTAGTGTTCTGGGGTGTAATTTCTGTGAATTATACACACAACTTTAGAGTATAAGAAATATCTACCTAGCTGTTGTCAAATGTCATATTTGGTGCTGTCATATTTGAATTTAAGAACAAAAAATATATGAAAATATCCACTGTTTCTTCCATAATGTGCTACCACTATGATTTGAGGATTGGCCAATGGCCATTATTGGCCATGCTTAGCAAAATTGGCCATGCTCTCTCTGGGTGGCTAATGTGTGTCAGCTTCTTCAAGCCTCTGTTAGCCTTTGTATCAAAACTGGGGTTCTGGTGCTTTCCTCCAAGTGCACAGCAAAGATGCAATGGCTGCAATTGGAAAAGAGATGGTGCTCAGGTTTACCCTCCTAGTGACATGAGCATTGTATGTGATAGAGGGAAAGTCCTAATGGTATTGGGTAATTGGCACTTCCAAACTGGTGGACAATTGGGGGGATCCACATAACATTATCCCACATTAGATTTGGCCTCATTTTTCTAGATGGCACACTACCATTCCAGAGACTGCAGCTTTGAGAGATTTGTGGGAAAAAGTTGAACCTTAATTTTGCTGAATTCATTCAAAGGGCTGCTTGGATACTTTTGGACAGATACTGTACTGTTCTACATAAGTAATCATAGCCTATTTGGAAGCAATCTTTGAATATTGATGAAGTATATCCTTACAGGAGGACGCAGGACCTATTCACAGTCTCCAGTGGGAAGGCCTCGACCTGAGCCAAACTGTCAACAACACAATGAGATGTACTCAACACTGGGGAACCACAAGCCAGTGCCGTGCAGGATCAGCAGCAGCCACAGCACAACTTCTTCATTACTACACTAGACAGACAAGTGCATCAAATTTTCTGATGCATTTACAGCCTGAATCACGGCTGAGGACTTTAGCCTAATAATAGTGGAATCTGTGACATTACTATAAATGTTTTACAAAAGAAAGCAAAGCATAAGGGCCACGACTAACATTTTCTGCATCATATGAAAGGAATTGAGCAAGAACACTTTAATATAGACAGCTGCATATTTATGCTACAAATCTCAACATGCTCATTTGGTGCTCACAAGGGTGAAACCTGGAGTAGGTGGGTTCAAGGTGGGTATGGGTACTGGGGGATGTGCTGTTACTGGGATTTCTACATAATGCAGTGTATTTGTTGGGTGAAAGTGGTGTGTGGGTGCCTCCATTTACCAGGAGTGTGTTCTGTTTTAGCCAAATACACTCATTAATCCTGTGAATCAAATAGTGTATTTTAATAGTTTCTAAAGACTCGTGTGTCTCTGCACTAAAATCCTCACTTATACTCCCTGATCACCCTGTTTCTCACAGACATAAACAACAGCCTACAGACTGAGTGAAGTCAGTGACTAACTTCATTGCCTGTCAGGTTGTATGGTTGTACTGACAGGTTTGTGACCTGTGCGGGCTGTGTGTTGGTGTTGTTTGTTGGTTAAACAGAGCTGTAAACAGAGCTATAAACAGAGCTGTAAACAGAGGGCGGAACTGTGGGGCAGCACGGACACATTTGGCTGACGGGTTTAGCTCAGGGAGCTAAGAGCTAAGCACACTGCGTGTCTGTGTTGTGTTTATGAGGTTTATAAGCCGCTTCGGCTGAGTTTGGTGGGTTTGCTGGGTGGACTGTGCAGTACAGCGCGGTTTCAGGGAGGTGTCCGCCGAGCTGGGCTTCTTCTGTGGCGGTTAAACAGGTTTGTGCTGTTAGCAGCAGTGCTGTGTTTTTAGCTGCTCTGTTCTGTGTGTGTGAGTAAAACCCAGAAGTGTGTTTTCAGCTGCAGATCTGATCATCAGGTCGATGTCTGACTCTGGGCTCCTCTTCCCTGTAAAGACTCAACAGAGTCTTAAAGACTAAAATCGTCTTCAGCGCAGATTTGTCTGCATTTAATTGGCTTATTTGGGTTTACTTTATTCATTATGAAGCTGAGAGGACCGTGACTCTGCTGTCTCTACTCGTTTGGCCAGCTGTGCTGTTTGCTGTGTTTTCAGCTGAAGAGAAGGTCCAGCCATGTCCTCCATCTCTCATGGCTTTAAAAGCAGCAAGCAGGATTTCACCTTTGGGCCATGGAAAGTCACTGCGGCTAAAACCCACATCATGAAGTCTAAAGACATTGAGAGGTGAGTTATGTAAAGCTGCTGCTGCTGTTTGTGTTGTTTACAGTGTCACACAGCAGCTCTAGAAAGGGTGGAAAGGATAAGTGAGGCAGAAGATCTGCACATTTTAGTGTATTTTCTGTTTTAACAACCCCCCACAATCCTGAAAGGGTCCACTAATCAGCTGATCAGTAGAATGGACAGGGCTGGGTACCTCCAGGGTTGGGGTTGAGGAACACTAACAAACCTCATCAGATCAATGTGACAAAATGTGTCGACACACCTGCAGTTTGTACAGTCCGTCCTTTAAACCAGCGAAGCCAAAGGAGTGAGAAGTGGAGTAGTGTTGACTGATAAATTGTTGTTTACTGTATTGTTTATTGTAGCCATAATAACTGGCTGTTCATGTGGTCAAAACTCTGGCTCTCCATCTCACAGAAACGAAGTTTCTTAGGATTCGCAGTACAAAAGTGCAGAAGTGATTCCATATCTGTGTTTTGATGGACAGTGATGTGAAGTACTGGACTGAACCGGATCTTTGGTTAAGTGGACAGCCGCCCATAATAAAGACTGTCAAAATTAAGACCCCCAATGAAAGCTATTAAAATACCATAGTTTTAACTTGAATTACAAAGTTAGTACATAAATATTATGAATAGATAAACTAATTTTATCTTACCATCGTCAGTTATAATGATTAAGTACTTGTATTTGACAAATTGTTGTACACTAGGTAGCCATAATAACTGATTGATTGTTGTGTTTTAGGTTGGCAGAGGAGATGCACATGCCCTCTCTTCCAGAGATGCTTTTTGGTGACAATGTCCTGCGCATTCAACACACTGATGGGTTTGGCATTGAGTTCAATGCCATTGATGCATTGAAGGGTGTTAACAATGCAAAGGACATGGTGAAAGTGGCTTGTGCTCAGGAGTGGCAGGAGAGCAGGTAGGAAACATGGTATTTGAAGCAGTTGAAACAGTTAAATAACAGGAATTAAGTTGGTTTTGATCCCATAATAGTATTTTTTTTGTCTGTTTATTTCTGCAGAGCTGATTCTGAACATAAGGAGGTGGTGAAGCGTTACGACTGGACGTACACGACAGATTACAGAGGGACACTTCTTGGCGAAGACTTGCAAATAAAGGTTATTTGTCATGATTGTTTGATTAGGTAAAATGGCTATGACCATGTATTACTATGGTTTCTCTGAGATAACAATGGTTTATCTTCATTCAAGTTCTTCAAGACAGCTTAATGTGTGAAATCTCAGATTCTGCTGTGATTTGGATTAATTAAAATAGCACAGGATTTGTAGTATGAAGATTTGCTTTTGGAATCAATAAGAAAATGGATTAAATTATCCTTAAATTATCCCTAAGGATTAAAAAATCCTTAATTTCCCAGACGGATCAATAAAGTTCTATTCAATTCTTCTATTCTTAAATCAATTAGGTTCAATCAGATATTATATCTGATCATGGAGACTTAAATTATTTGACAAAATAAAACATCAAAAAAATGATTGTCACTTTCAAATGTATTGCAAATTGCTAGAGTGATATGATGATGTTGATGATTGATGATCATGTTTGTTGTCTGTATTATTCTATTCTGAAACAAAAATTCTGTTACTCAGGTGTCTCCCACAACAGAGAGAATAGACCTGGAGAAACTAAAGGCTCGGGAGCAGATTATGTTTTTTGAGGATGTTTTGCTGTTTGAGGATGAACTCCATGATCATGGTGTTTCGATGATCAGTGTCAAAATTGTGAGTGATGTCAGTTTCATTTCAAAGCTAAATATCTACAGATATTTTGACTTGAACAGTCTGTCTGTATTTACTTAACCAGGAATGTGATCCTAATTAACATTTCTAATAAGAAAATGAATTCAATATGTCTTTTTATTCTGTAATGTCTGGTTCAGAGAGTGATGCCCACCAGTTTTTTTGTACTGCTGCGCTTCTTCCTGAGAGTGGATGGAGTGCTGATCCGGATTAACGACACAAGGATATATCATGAGGCAAGTATAACTCTGTCCAAAGTCTGCAAGGACAGTGACTAAAGGATCAATCTTTCAGAATCAGTTTTTAATAGGTGTTTACTTTATAATAACAGGTTATAGGTTTGTTTTAGTGGGCTTTTGATTAAATGAAAGTGACAGTGGAGTGCTGCAGTGATGTTTAGTTATCTTAAATGTAATTTTCTTTTTTACCTGCAGGCTGGAAAGAACTACATGTTGAGAGAGTTTAGCACACGAGAAAGCAAAGTGGCAGCTCTTCAGGTGAGTGATTTTTTACTGCTGTAGACGACTGCTGTATTATTCCCATAAACTTCATTTTGAAGGGATGAAGATATCAGTGACTCCTCTCTTGCACAGTTTGTGCAGTTAATAAGAAATGATCAAAATCAACATTCAGAAGCTCTAATGGATTTAATGTTTTTGTATTTATATTCAGTAAATAACATTGAAACAACCTGTTTTCTTCAGCCATTTTAAAAGTTATGCACTTTTGCATATTTATAGTACAAACCTTGTCAGCATACAATACTACACTGGAAAAAAAATACAAAGGCTGTGACCAAAATGGATCATTATAGAAGTATTCTGCTATATAGGGGTAGTCTAGTTTACTAAGCAGCAGTAGAAACGGATGAATTTCTTCATCCTCAACAGCATCACAGGTAACAAACATGTATTTCTGAATCACATGTTTAAACACATAATTCTGAATTAAATGTAGTAAAGCTCTGTGCTGTTCATGGAATAATCATTGATTATGTTGCTTACAAACATAACTTCCCATTAATGAACTAATGTTACTTGGGGAAAACATTTGCACTTCACAGTGTCCAGTGGCTCATAACTGTCACTTGTTTAGCGGCTATATGAGCAAATTTCATCAGTTCCATTCAGTCCATTGTGTTCCTTTGTTACAAAATTCACAGTTGCATTCTTGTCCACATTCAGCTCATGTTTTGAGCAATGATGTTTACTCTAATTTAACATGAATTCTGATTTTTTGTGTCCTCAATCACATTCAAATTCCACTTTGTGATTCGGACACTGGAACCGTATTTGGAAATGACTGACATACTGTCCTAAAATGTAAATAGGTCATAGCCAAAATTGAATAATTCAGTAATCTGAATCAAGAGAAAATGAATAAGGATTTGAGGTCATTTTGGCCAAAACTAGTGTATTGTGAAAATAACGAATGTAGGTAAGATTCCTTGTTTGGTTGCATTTTTCCATATTGGTTTTAAATGTACGTGGTATGATCATCACCTTAACTTGACGTAACATGAAAATATTATTGCTGCAACTGTAATAGATTTTTTTTAATGGACAATGTCTTTGCGGTTCCCAATAATTGAAACATTATTTGAATATTCATAGATTATTGTTATTTATTGACTCTGTCTTCCCATAAACTCTCTGCAGCATGTTCCTCCTGCCTTCTACACGGACCCCAATGAGATCGCTCAACACTTACCCCTCAAGCTCACAGAGTGTGAGAAGCTGGAATTCCCCGAACAAGACCCACCTGCCGAGTCTACCAACGCACCACAGTGACACACACAGGGTCTTACACACATCTCCAAGTATGAGTGCTGATCTACACTGTCAGTGAATAGAACACAGATCAGCATTCGTACTATGAGACATTTGATGCATATGAGCCCAGGACTGGAGTCGTGAAGAGCTACACGCCTGCCTCTGCCTGAAGAGATGACCTCAAGCGCAGGTCCCGCATGCTCTCATCTCACACCGAAGACTTCTTTTACAATGAAACACTTAGAGCCTGTCTCAATCTGTGGCACTGGTTACTGGAACATCACTGTCAGTGTTGTCCTGTAAAACTTTGTAAAACCTGAGTTGAACTCATGAACACATGATTTAAACTAAAATGTCAGAGATTCGTATGTGATGATTCTGCATTTTTTTATATAAACCAGAATGAGTGGAATGTGTTTGTCGTGTGAATATTTGGGACTGGAGATTGCTGCTCTGAACTTTTGTGGATTAATGTTAGAACTATGAATAGCTTATTAAAGGAATGTGTGTGTAAATGTGCATCAGTGATTTACACCAGTAATGAAACAACAAATGAAAATTGGATGTTTGAAATACTGAAAGACACAGACAGCTGAAAATAAGTGCAGGGCATGGGGATGGTGCGTGAACTGTGCTTCCAGAATAAAACCGGAACGTTAGTGAAGGTGAGTGTTTCTGGTCGGACATTAATCAGCGGGAGGCTCATGTCTCACGTGGGACTGCAGTGTGGCAGCAGTAAGTGCTGATCATGTTTACTAAATCTGCTTCCTCTGAGTTTTTACTCGAGCTCTGTTTACTGATCTGTTTGTATGGCAGGTCTTTTCACCTGGAAATTCAATGTTTCAGAGTCTGAATTACAGCATCAACCTTTGATTTCTCTGTTCAGTTCTTCCTGTTTTTAATAATCTCTCTAAATGTAGCTAAGCTTCACAGATCTAATCCATTTTTCTTCATTTTAATGTAGAACTCTTTGGCATCTGCTTATTAATAACACTTCCAATGTCACACGTTTCTATGCTTGATTATATGGATGTTAGATGTAGATTCTTCTAGAACTATTTTCTCTGTTATGTGCAAAATGTTCCCATATGTTCTATACAAGTGTTAATGATCAGAGAAAACTTAAACAATTTGGCTTTAAAATTATGATGTACAATCTGAAGGATTATAATGGAAACATTTTGCCTTAAACAGAGAAAAATTTGAGAAATGAACATTTCAGAAATGGTTTTTTATCAGTCTTGAAGGAAGAGAATGCCAAGAGTGTGCAAAGCAGTAATAAGAGCAAAGGGTGGCTATTTTGAAGAAACTAGAATATATATATATATATATATATATATATATATATATATATATATATATATATATATGTATATATATATATATATATATATATGTATGTATGTATGTGTGTCTGTGTGTGTGTGTGTGTGTGTGTCTGTGTGTGTGTGTGTATTAAAAGAGATATAACTGAAAGAGATACAGAACTGACAACTGACTGAAATGCTAGCGTAATATCAGAGAACTGGTAGAAAACCGTGCAGTTCACATGAGAAGTCTTAATCAAAGTTACACAGTGTAGTAACAGCAGGGTTTTCCCTATTTTATAAGGAAGTACAGCATCAAAGGTTTTCTTAACTAAAAATGAGCCAAATGACTTTCTTGCCAAGTGAGCTCATGTGTTTACTTGCAGGACAGAGATGCCAAAGAAAGGGAGAGCAGCTGTGAAGAGGCCTGAGAATGGGGCAGAGGATGGAATGGCAGAGTCTGCTAAACAGAGAAAGACAGACAGTCTTTTGTGCTTCAACTCACCGGTCAGCATGTTCCAGAGTCTGATTGCCCCCATGGACGTGGAGCAGTTCTTCCAGGAGTACTGGGAGAAGAAGCCTCTGCTGCTGCAGAGATCAGACCCTGCACTGGCCTCCTACTACCAGTCCCTCTTCCAGCTGTCTGACCTTAAACATCTCTGTTCTGAGGGCCTGGAATATGCCCGAGATCTGAATGTGTGTCGCTGCGTGAATGGCAAGAAAAAAGGGATGAACAAAGAGGGACGGGTGAATTACAACCAGCTGAGGAAGGACTTTGAGCAGAGGAGAGCCACCATACAGTTCCACCAGCCTCAGAGGTTCAAGGTGAGCAAAACCTAGTGCAAAGGCTAGAAGACTACTGAAAATAGAATCATTCAGCTTGATCCTATGATTCGTGATGTGTGTGTGTGTGTCTGTACAGGATGAGCTGTGGCATATTCAAGAGCAGTTGGAGTGTTTCTTTGGGACACTGGTTGGCTCTAACGTCTACATTACACCTCAAGAGTCTCAGGGTCTGCCTCCGCACTACGATGATGTGGAGGTACTAACCAACAGCGGAGCTTTTAGTGTGTCAGTTTCTGTGTTCGTCTATAATGAAATTCCCTCCGTCCCTCCGTCTCCCTCCTAATTGTTACATATTTTTTATAGATATTGTATACCAAAAACATTCCTAATTCAGCCTCTCTTTGTCCGTTTAAACTGGCTTTTGTGATTTTGGTCCTACATAACAATTGTATCGAAGACCTCTGTTCTGATTGGTTGCCCACTATAGACCCCTATTCATGAAGCAGTCATTCAACAAGTTTCAACAGGCCTTATAGGTTAAGGGTGTATAGGAGAATCCTTGGTATGTTGAAAATGTGATACACATTTGTTCCAAATGTTTGTGAACACTGCTTCTAATATATGCATTCATTCATCTACTTTAAGTTGCATCCATTGCTGAGCCAGATGTGCAAAAGCAAGCTTGTCTAGTGCCTCCTATACTGACAATATAAAATAACTATCTGGAGAAGATTAACATGAACATATTGGTCAGGCATTGGCTAGAGGAGTATAAAGTCCCCAGCATTGGGCTGCAAAGCATTAGAGAGTAAGATTCAAGCCAACTGTGTGAGTCTCATGACCAATGCATGAGGGTTGGCAGCCCTGCTCTTTACATCCTGAAAACCGTGAGTAAATAAAATGCTCTGATGAAATAAAGAAAAGGCATAATTTGCTAACCTGACCACAGGACTGAAACCTGTTCCTTCACTCCGGGCCTCACACCAAATCCACGGAAATCCATTACACAGACTCTAATGACTTCTACGTTCATCAGAAAGACAAAAGTAGAAATGTTTAGGCCCCAAATTAAGTTTGATAAAGGATAAAGTCAAACCCAACTGAATATTGTGTCTTTCTAACCCTGGAGTAACATGGTATGGAAAGTTTTCCTGCTGAGCAGGTTTTTAGATTTGTTTATGGTAGATTTGCTATTTTCTTGAACTGTGTAGCCGACACAGCAACACTGTTTTTGAATTGGTTCTGAGTCTGTGTGTGATGTTTATGGAGACCTACTGTTTGAACCAGACAATGAAGAACTTTACTTTGCTATAAAATGTGATTCATGTTTGGAGAGGCTTCTAGTGGCATCTGGAAGCTATGTTTTTTGTTAGGCATTAGCTTCCCTTGCCAGGCTGACATGCTCACACTAGTGCAGGGATAGGCAACCCTGGTTCTGGAGTGCTCCACACCTGCATAGTTTTTTTCTGCTCTTTCTCAAGCACCTGACTCAACTCATCTCTTAATTACAGATGTAGGTATGCTAGAGCAGGAAAAATGGTAACTGTACAGAAAACTGGCACTCCAGGACCGGGATTGCCTACCCCTGATGCACTGGTGTTTGTGCCTCATGTGGATGGAGATATTTTCAGGAATGCGGCTACAGATGGAGAAAGGTCAAGGTCAAGAACCTACATTATTTAAAATATTTATTACAAAGATTTGAAATGTATAATTAAAAATATTAAAAATGGACAGAGTCTTAACTGTAGCTGTAAGCTAGGTAGCTGTTTGGGTTTATTTTTAGTTAGGAAAAATTCTTTAACAGAGTTCATGAGCCTTTGTCCCTGCTCATTTGTTTTTAAATGACTTTGGAAGAAACATTAACTTGCATATAGACCCACTGTGATTGCACACCAGGGAATTTGCCCTCCACATTTAACCGATTCACACAGTGAATCTCATACATACACACTAGTGAAGACACACGCTGGAGAGGGGCAGTGAGCACATGTGCCCAGAGCGGTGAGCAGCTCTGTCCATGGCACCTGTGGAGTAGTTGGGGAGTTAAGTCCCTTGCTCAAGGCCACTTCAGCCATCAGGAATCAAACTGGCAACCTTCCAGGCCCAAGTCTCACCACCTGGCTGCTGAAGGTAGAGGGTGGAATTGTTTGGTTGCAATTAAAAAAAATCTGCTGTCGTAGTCAGTAGTCAGCTGTCAGAAGCTTATAATTCCATATATTTGTAGAACTATTCAATATCAGAATGATGAAATCGATTTAGGCTCTGCATGCTTTCTTTCTCTCTGGGCAGGTGTTTATTCTGCAGCTGGAAGGTCAGAAACACTGGCGTCTCTATGAGCCCACTGTCCCCCTGGCAAGAGAGTACAGCTTGGAGCCTGAGGACCGCATTGGCAAGCCCACTCATGACATCATACTGAAGGTAATTAAACTAAGGCTTATTACAGGACAAGCCAAGCATAACAGCTCAGTGGAAATTACACAGCTGCAGGTGCTTTAGTTTAAATTGATCACTGATACATAATAGAATTAAAACAATGAATGACAAACAACTAGACATCAAATAAGGATTATTTTGTTCTGATTGTGAAACATAGTAAAGGTTGTAGGGAGGGACAGTTTTATACTGTAAAATGCTGGTGAATGTTTTTGAACAATCAAAGATCGGGTGAAGATTTGCTTGCATTACTTGCAGGGTGAAATCAACAAAACAAAACAAAGACAATAAAGAACGAGTAAAAACAGCTCTGCATTGTGATGTTCTTTTCAACACATTGGTTGGTCTAGCAGTCTGTTGAATTAGTAAATGTGATTCCTTGGCTTAGTTTTTATTTATTTCATTGTTTTTAATTATCTTTTTGTTTTTGTGTACAAAATAAGGTTTCCTGCTTATCCTGTAAAGGCTGTAGGGCCCTTTTTTGTCTTGACACCACCAGTAAAAAAATAAATAACGTGAAAGTATTATGAGGTCCTGTCTGCTTGATTTTGTATTTTAACTACTGACGCCATGTGTAGTAAGAACTGAGGCCTACAGAAAGAAAGTGGTAGATGCATATGAATCTGGAAAAAGATTTTAGATTTTAGAACTAATAGAAATCAGCTGTTCCACTCTACAAATAATTACACAATTAAAAATTATACAACTTTTGGATTTTGTACTGTAGGAATGTTGTCGTCTATGGAAGTCTTGGAAATATCTTGGAAGTCCTGGAAAATGCTTTGCTGAAAGTGATGATTGAGTTTGTGTCGCAAACAATCCTTGTGACTAACTGTTATTCTAGCCAGTGATTTTTGTGTTATGAGGAATTTTTGAATAACTGTGATATTTGGTTGCATGTGTGCAGGCAGGTGATCTGCTTTACTTCCCTAGAGGAACCATCCACCAGGCAGACACACCTGCAGGAGTGGAGCACTCTACACACCTCACACTCAGCACCTACCAGAACACGTGTGTAAACACACACACACACACAAGCTTATTTTCAATCTCCATGAAATAACTGATATTAGTTTGTTTGTATCTTAACGCACTATTTCAGATCATGGGGTGACTTGCTATTAGACGTCTTCCCCAGTCTGCTGTTTGACACCATGAAGGGTAATCTCAGCTTGCGTCAGGGTCTGCCCAGAAGCCTCCTCACTGTAAGATTAACCACAACTATTTCACATACTGTAATTACCAACATATTAATTATAACATTCATTTTAGCGAGTCATTCTCACTTAAACAGGCTAGCCAATTGTGTCTAATTGCTTTCTCTTTTCTGTGTGTGTGTGTGTGTGTGTGTGTGTTAGTCTCCAGGTGTGAGTTCAGATGTGAATAAGCAAGTGTGTGTGTTTCTGAGGGGTCTAGCAGAGCGTCTGGAGCAGGGACAGCAGGAGCTGCGCTCCTCAGAGATGAGGAGAGACTTTATCTCCAATCGGCTCCCTCCTTACAGGCTGAAGGACGAGGACATCGCTCCAAGTGAGTCTGTGTGATACTCTAGAACAGGCTTTCCGGAATAATATACAGAAGACTGGTTACTGTTATCCAATACAGATGTGTGTGTGTGTGTGTGTGTGTACAGGTAAATTGCACATTATGTTGCATTGAAAAACTCTAATAGTGTGTGTGTGTGTGTGTGTTTTCGTGGTCTGCTGAGAACAGTGCTGATTGTATAGGCTAACAGCAGCAGGGAGGAAGGACCTGCACACACTTAGGGTGAAGCAGTCTGTAACTGAATGAGCTGCACACTGCTGCCAGAGACTCATACATGGGTGGGGAGTTGTTCTCCAGCATGGATGCCAGCTTGGCTAAGATCTTTCTGTCTCCCACCACCTGCACTGGGTCTAAGGGGCTTCCCAGGACAGAACTGGCCTTCTTAATCAGTTTGTTCAGTCTCTTCCCGTCTGCTGTCGAAAACCTGCTGCCTCAGCAGAGCACACCATAAAAGGTGGTAGATGCAATCACTGTGTCAGAGAAGGTCCTGCTCTCTACACACCAAATGATCTGTTTCCTCATGTTTCCATCATAGATGGAGTTGCTCTGGCCTCTTTTGTAAAGTGCAGTGACTGACCAGTCCAGTTTGGTGTTTAAGTAAACACCCAGGTATTTGTAAGAGTCCACTCTCTCTAAGTCCATTCCCTGGATGTTCACTGGTGGAGGGGTGTGTTTGCAGTTGCGAAAAATACACCACCAGTTCTTTGGTCTTTCTTGTTGTTTATCTGGAGGTGGTTCTGCAGGCACTAGTCCATAAAATCCAAAATCAGTTCTATGTACTCACTGTCCTCGTCATTATAACTTCTGGAAGTGACTTTACCCCAGTACTGGGGTAAAAAGCAGTGTTATTCACAGCAGTGTTTCCTGAGGAGTGAGTTATGTCTCTGTGAGGGTGTGTGAGGTGTGGGAATGTGTGTTCTGTTTTGAGAAGTCTGATGGAGTCACTGATCTCACAAGGCAGATGGGGAAGCAGTGGCCTGGTAGTCAGGAAACCAGCCTTGTGACTGGAAGATTCCCTGAAGTGCTCTTGAGCAACTTAACTCCCCAGCTTCTCCTCACCTCTCCAGGCGTGTGTGCTCACTGCCCCCTAGTGTGTGTATTCACTAGAGTGTTTGTGTGTGTTTCACGGTGAGGATGGGTTAAATGCAGAGGACGTTTATGAATGCTCTGGTATCTTTTATCAGATTGAAGCAGTGAAACACTTCGTGTGAGGGCTGAGTGGGGTCATCCACAATTCCAGTGGCTTTGTGGATGCAGTGTGTGTGCTGTAAATGTCCATGATGGAGGTAAGAAAGTACCTGATGATTGGTGGACAGACTGGCGTTAGGGCCGTCCACTCACTTTGATGGATGATGTTGACAGATTGAATTATGACAAATGAACAGATGGCTTACAATGCTTTCAGTCTTTCTTTTAAAACCTTAATCCATAGTGTACTGCCTGGCAGAGATGGCCATTTCTTCAAGTCGCACACACACAGACTTCAGACTTGACTTGCAACTTGTCGCTAATGGCTCATAAGTTGACTCTGATTGGTGAAGAATGAGTCATTCCATTATCCAGACAGTGTCAAAGTTACAGAAAGTAACTGTATTTCACCCCTTTTCTTGCGACTCATCACAGCATTTGGTACACGCAAGCCTGAAATCAGTGAGCAGCACCGAATTGAAACAAAGCAGCACAGCGTGGCAATGCTGACACACAGTTTGTCTAGTAGAAAAATACTGCCAATAGAATAGGACAACAGATAAATGTAAATGTATTGGCACCATGCCTAATGCCAGTGTATATCCTCACAGCAATGCTTCACTGACAGGAGCATTCAAGAGGGTACCTGACACCACACATAAACATTAACAATAGATTACTCCATTTTAGTCCGTTGCAATGTAGCTGTATGAACACTGCCCTTCTCTTTCTCCTAGTTGGAAAGTTACCTGCACTGGACGACTCTGTGTGCGTGAGGTTCAAAGAGCATATCCTTCTCACAGTGGAGCCCAGTCAGGAAAACACGGTAAGAAGACTGTCTTTGAAGAATTCTTTTCAATAATATATTGCATATTTTCATACACTGTATGTACAAAAGTTGTGGACTCCTGCTGCTCTAGAGTTGTAGAGTTCTGCAAACACTGTTGCAGGGATTTGATGGCATTCAGCCATGAAAGCATTAGTGGGGTCAGGTACTAATAATAGATTATTGGTTATAGATAAAAAATACACTCGGTGTTGTCCCAGAGATATTAAATGGAGCTTCAGCTCTAGAAGTCAGTTCCACTGCTCCACACAGTGCTGTCTGTTGGATGGCATTGTGGACATTGTGATTTTAGACTCATGCACGGCTGTGCCAGAGTAATGGTCACACTGTAAAGTAGCTGAACTCATTCATTAAAATGAGTACAGTGTATCCGGAAAAGTAGAGAACTACCTTTCAGCGTTCACATCCAACCCAAATCTAATACAACCTGAACACGTTTCATCTTATGAAGGCCCTGCTAAATGTCTGATGAGTTGAATGCAGCGGGCTAGACAGAGGCTAGACAGAGATGGGAACCAGAAGATACTGAGTTTGACCCCCTGATACAGGAAAAGGTAATTCAACTGTTGTGTTTTGTGTTGGTTCACCTTCAGGATGAAGCCACAGAGTTAGTGGTATTTGTATTGCACTCTTTAAAGAACAAGAGGGAGACACACATGATGGGGGAACCTGTCGCAGATGATGATGATGATGATGATCAAGAAGATGAAGAGGAGATATCACAGGTGGGACAAGATGCATGAGCCCATTCATGCAGTTGTCAGCTATGTTTGTAAGCTTTGAAAGAACAGTACACTGGTTGATCGTGTATTATCTCATATGTGTATTGCATCCAGTATGTCAGTTGTGAGGTATATGCTGTTGAACAGCTCTCCATGTAATTATATAATTATTATATTTAGCTAAATATCACCATTTACAGTCTGAGCTAAAGTAGTATCTCAATATATTTATGGATAGGGCACCATCATTCCACACAAGACAGTTCCACAGCTCACCTTGCATTAGGCATGGTGCCAGTAGGTTCATGTTTTAACTGCTCCAGAGGGAGGTGGGTTGGTGATCCTCCTGAACTATCACAGACTTTGTGCAACTGGATAAATCAGGACAAATTATGCAATAAACAGACATAATTATGGTCAAAATGAAGGCAGACCCATTGAGTTAATATCAGAATCATTGTAAGAGTTGTGTTAATGTGGGTTTTAAGAAAAACTTGTAGAGCCCTAACTATCTATATATTATAGACCCCTACCCTGTAACATATGTGAATTTCCCCTCTGCAGGACTAATAAAGGATTATCTTACCTAACCAATACTTTTGGGATGAGTTGGGAAGTTGGGGATAAAGTGTGGTGGTGATCGTTGAACATCCTAACAAATGCACACACAGGAATTAATCCTCCACATTTAACCCATATACACACACTGATACACATACACACTAGTGATTTCACATGTCCGGAGCGGTGGGCAGCCCTCAGCGCCCGTGGAGCAACTGGGGAGTTCAGTACCTTGCTCAAGGGCACTTCATTCATGTCCTGCCAGTTCAGGGATTTGAACCGGTGACATTCCAGTCACAAGGCTGGTTCCTTAACCACCAGACCATGGCTCACTTTTCACATAAATTAGTGAAAAGTAGAACAAATCAGTAAAATATATCATAATTGCAGAATATGGAATGTACATTTAACACTGCATCCTGTTCCAGAAGTATTACTGCTCTGCGTGGTTTAGTGTATTCCATGCTCCAAACACACCTTATTGAACTCTGTCAAATCAACAAGCCTCAAGTTGACCTGGGCATGTTAGAACAGAAGACATATTAAAGTATGCAGGGCAGTGGTACTGCAGAAGCAGCACTGAGAACCACATTTACGATCATATGCAGTTTGCATTTTACACTGTGTTGCCTGGACCCCCAACAGAAAGTCCATTCTTCAGTTGTTTTCCTAAATTATTTGGGAATCTTCTCATTCTTTCATATTCTTCTGCCATCACAGATCCAGGGTCTGCGCTTCCCTGTGTCTCACCTCCCTGCTCTCAGGCAGCTGCTGAGTGGAGAGCACCTCCTTGTGGCCGAACTGCCGTTACAGCATGATGAAGACAAACTCGGCCTGATGTTGGGCCTCTGGACTGAAGGCCTGCTGCAGGTCTGCTGACCAGCTCTGTTTTTGCCTTAGCGACACAATGTGCTCAGGGACAGGAATACAGCATGTGGACATGAGTCATCTTCTAAATCTTGTTCATAAGCAGCTTTTGGATTAAAAAGGAGAGACTGAATTTCTCTCACTTCATACAGATGGATATTACATCAATTTCCTGTTATGTTTTTGTCTTCATCATTTCAGGCAGGTTCCACGGCTCAAACACCACTGGACACTAAAGCTGACTGTTAGAAAGTATGGTTTAGCAAAATATAGGCTCGTACAATCAGCCAATGACATTATGGCTGTTAATTCTATCCCCAACTTTCCTATTTAAACTGGAGTTACACGGCTAACATTGCTATCAAACGTTGTCACTCCTCACCCAAAATCTCTGTAATAAACACATGTTCACACTCTTTTCTCTGCCCACTCACTTGTTGATATGCTGTAGAGCACAATGACATGCTTTGGGCTGATAAGAATGAACCCTGGACTCCTGTATTTAAAGGTCTGTTCTCTGTCCTCTTCAGCTGCATAGGGAAGTACTTTCATAGTCCTATAGTAGTAGAATATGGACAAAAAAAACATAACCTGATATTTTAGACCCCATGAAATATACTTTCTCTTTATACTTAAACAAATTGAAATTTGATCTTCATGTCAGATTTCTGTCTTATGCCCCATGGTAAGTGTGAGAACACCAGAGAGGGCAGAAGGGAGCAGAATAGAGGACGAGCTGAGAGCAGGGGGCGGAGCAGAGTGAGGTTTTCCACAAGAATTAAATGGTTTGTTATTTAAAATCATTATAAATTCTCAGCCCATATCCTGCAGTATATCCCTAAATAGATAAATCGCCCAGTCTGAGATACATCTCCTTAGTGCACCTCGGTAGGTCTGCACAACCTTAAAGACCCAGATATGTTTTGAGGGGGTGAGTGGACATAGAAATGTCCAGACATGGTATCACACAAATTGTACAAATGTACAAATTTTTCACTGATCCATTGCTTTAATTGAGGAATTGAACGATGTGTGAGCATGTACTAGTCTGCACTGGGAACCAGCTTTCTGGGATCCTGCACTGTGGAAAACTCCACTATGAGGCATGTGTACATGTGTGTGTAACACAGTAGAGGTTTTCTTCTGCAGCATAGTGTACTATTGTGTTGTGACGCAACCAACAGTCTAGTGTGACATGCAGCCAGGATCTACTCAGTACCATTGTCAGACTAGTTACCATTCTGATAATTGCTTCATGTTTGTTCTCCCCTCTCTCAGACACAGAGCTCTGACTCACTTTGTCAGAATAAATCTGTGATTCATAACCGTTCTTGATGTCAACTTGAGTGTTAAACACTTACAAAATGATCCAGAAGTGTCAGGTCTTACTCATTTTGGCTGGGTGCTTAATAAAGAACCTCAATGAGATTCAGTCTCTTGTGATTTTGTTAAAGAAAAAGCATCATCACCAATCCAAGGTGTCAAGGCTTTGAGAGAAGAGTTGAAAGAACATAATATTTTTAAAAAGAAACCCAGGAATTTATTACATATCTTTAATATTAATGACATCTTTAAAAAACAGCTTATTGACTTGACTGTACACATTCTGTCTGCTTAGACAGTGCATTCAGTATTTAATACATCATTTCCTGCATATCATACACTCAGTGTTCAGTGATAAATCCAGTGGTTTGACCAGATCCTCTTTACATGGCCCAAAGCTGACAGGAATAAATATTTGTGGTTGGCTTAGTTGCTTTGTTGTTGAGTAAAGGGAAATTTCTACATGGCATCATATTAAACAAGAGGAATCCTGCAATTACCAATATCAGCTTGTAGGGGGTGCTGCACCCCATTATATGGCCGGTGCATTTTAAGTGAGGATCTTCGTAGTGCAAAAGTGCTTGGATGAATAAAACAAAAATACAAGCATATAATCAATTCTCATTCTATTACCATAACAGAAGAACAGACCACCACTTTTATCCTTGTCTACTCTGGCATTGAATAATGGTGTGTTTGTGAACATAATGGTTTTGGTTGTTTGCTTTAAAACTGAAATTAGGACAGGATTTACCTCTGTATCAGCTTTATCTACAGGCATCTGTCCCAAGGCCAAAGAAAACTACCCATAAACAGCTGCAGGTTCAGATGGCTGCCTGCAATCTACAGTTGAGTTGTTTGGTGTGGTCCCAACACACCAGAAGGAACAGAAACAGACAGACATGCTATGACTCTCCTGACTAGAAGTGAACAACACTGGTCTGGACGTTTTTCAGTGTGTTCCTCTTTTGGTTGTCAGAGGCAGTGCTATTTAGCTTCAGATGGTCCAGTCCATTACTGTGACAACGCTGTGTCGGAGAAACAGTTTCTCAATCAAGCCACTAAAGCACCTCTATGTCCCAGTATTGAGTGGCATTATCAGCACAGAACTCACTCAGGATCAGATGGTCCCTGTCTATTCCACTCCCACCTGAAACACCAACAGAAAAGTTGGGTTAAGATTTGATGTCAGCAGGCTTCACAAATGCGCACATTTCATAAATTAAAAAACTGAACTGAACTGATTTAAATTCTCTGAATTAATTCAAAGTTACCTCTCCGGTCCAGTACTAAGTTGGGGTCTAGATGAGGCGAAATGGTCCCGTCCTCATTCAGACTCCACCTCTGATGGATACGCCCATGCTCTTCCCACAAGGCCACTCTAGCTCCCACACATGCCTTCCCTCCAATCACAGACAGGCATCCCTTCCCCACCTACACACACAGACACACCAGATCTTAACCTTCAAAACAACAAATCAAATGAAGTAAATCATCTTCAAGATGTACTTCTTTAAATGCACTTGGGAGATACAGGGAGACAGGTCAGAGATAAGCTCACTAGGAAAAGACACTAACTGGGGAAAAAATTACTACAGCATACAATAGTCGAGGCAAGCTATATAATGATATGCTTAATCATCATGATAAATGCAATCATATCACTGCTCTTTGAGGACATCATGAATATCATCAGAACTAGAGCTATGTTTCATTTTAGAGAGAAGTGAGCAGAATTAATCATAGTCAACTGGGTTTAATGCGGTTCATAGTTTTTGCCAGTTTCATGTTGGTTCCAAACCTATTTAATATATTGCACATAAAATTACACACCATGCAGACTGGTCATAATAATGTACTTAATGGCATTCAACCCTGTGGTTCTCAATGATCATACTAGATATTCTAAATACCACCTATAAGTCATATCCCAGGAACACCTATGCCCATCTGAGACTGAGGAAAGCAACAGAAGTATAGTGTAGTGAATTTCGATGTCTGCATGGTGTCCCTTGAAGCTTAGGTCCATTATTTAGCTACTAAACATAATACAGAAACTATTATGGATTACGTTGTAACTGGTTGGGTTAGTACACTCCTAATCAAAATCTTAAGACCAGTTTAAAAAAAAGAAGAAAGAAAATGCACTGAATATGAATATGCAAGAATTCGCATTTTGCACTTTAGGTTCTTAAGAAGGTTCTAAGTAGAGCTTCACAATGGTAAAAGTGAAGCAATGTGAGCAAGACAAAACCAGGCAATGTATTGAAAACAACAACTGAACTGAAAAAAAGTTTAAGATCATAGCTCAAATAAACCCGAAAAAAAAAACCCTCGGAACAGAAATCAAAGTATCAAAAAAGGACTCTGTAATGAGTAGCTCCACCATTCTTGCTGATCACTTCAAACAATCAGTTAGGCATGCATGTTACAAGTGTTTACAGGAGGTTAGTGGGAATGTTGCTCCAAGTGTCGAAGCTGGTCTCACAAAAGGCCTCCACTATCTGGAACTGATGTCCATTTCAGTAGACTTCCCTTGCCATCCATCCCCAAATGTTCTTGACTGAATTAAGATCAGTGGAACACACAGGATGGTCCAAAAGAGTGATGTTATTCTAGAAGAAGTCCTTTGTCAGAGGGGCATTGTGAACTGTAGCATTGTCCTGTTGATGAACCTAGTGATTACCACACAGATGAGGACCTTCAGGAATGCCCGCTGGAACATCTCCACATAGCCAGCTGCTGTGCACAACATGAAGCTCCATTGTTCCATTGAAGGAAAGAACACTCCAAATCATGATGGCACCCACCACTGTGTCAAATACAAAACATCCCAGGTCATTCCAGTAACATTGGAAGCCATTAGGACCGTCAAGGTAAACAAAAAATTCTCATCAGAGAATAAAAGGTTCTTCCACATTTCAGTGTCCCGTGTTTGATTCTCCCTTGCAAAGTCCAAACGGCCAATTTTGTTGAGTTGAAGGAGACGTAGCCCTTAAAGAAGCTTTTTTTGAAGCCCTTCTCTCACAGATGCTTTTGATGGTTATTGAGCTGAAGTCAGCACCAGTAATGGCCTAAATTTGGATTGAGGATCATCATGTATCTTTACGGACAGCCAAGCAGATCCTGCGGCTCAGTGCTGGTGAAATTCTTTTGGTCCACCACTTGGCTTTTTTGTTCCATTACCATCAGGATCTTTAAAGAAATGACTGTCTTACTGCATCCAGCCTCACCAGTGATGGCAAAAGCAAAAAAGCTCACTGACTTTGAACGTGGTAGGATTGTTGATCTGCATAAGCAAGGCCTCTCACAACATGCCATCAGGAGGTCTTGGTGTGAAACTTGACCGAAAATGACATGGACTCAAAAAATTTGTGTAGATTTTGGCTTTTAAAGACTGTGGTCTTAAACATTTGATCAGATGTTTGATCAGCATATTTTAGTTCAAATGTTTTCAATAAATATCTATGCTCAAAATCTTTTGTCTCTTTCTCCCAATTCTTCTTTCAGCAGTGTGAAGCTCTACTTAGAATCTTCTTATGATCCAATAGTGCAAAATGCAAATTAACAGAAATAACAGAAATATCCAGCCAATAGTGTCCTATGGACAATGCCCGAGACCACCGATAAAGGACTAGAGTATGACCAACACAGACTGTAGGAAAAGATGAGCTTTTGTCTCTGACTTTACATCTACAAGATGGGAGTGTCTAGTAGAGTGGCCTGCTGGAGACTAAAAGGGCTGCTGTCTGATCCACTCATACCACCCACAGTGTCACTGCAGTGCTGAGAATGACCCACCACCCACATAATACCTGCTCTGTGGGATCCTGTTGGGTTCTGACCATTAAAGTAGAGGGAGAAAGGAGGCCAACAAAGTACGCAGTTCCACACAGTTCTATCGTAGGGGCTATGAAATTAATGTTAATAAATATAGTAGTATAGCTGTGAAAGCATAGAATACAAACTAAGCTGATGTTATGAAAATAACAGGTGAAAAGATTTCAATCCTTAACAATTAGTGCAGACACCAGATTTTCTGAGGTCATCTGTGTACCACCTTGGGATGCTTTGCATTCCACCAGTGATACACCTACCACAGTTTGACAACTAGTGATTTGACCCAAAGTAATGCACATTACTGTGAATCAGGTTTTTTTAAAAAGAAATTTTATATACACACATCAAATGATAAATACATATCTAAAAAAACTATCATTAGAATAAATACAAATAGGCAAGAATTATTTATAATATTGTGTATAAACAATATTATACATAACAATATTATAATAATACAGTGTGGTGTGTGTTAGCGTGTTAAACATATCCAAACCTTTTTGTCCATATTTACAGTTGCTATATAGTATCTATGTTATATAATCAGTCTTTCATTAAATTAAATCAGGTGAGTTGCTGGTGGAACTAAACAAATCCATACAGTATCTGGACAAACACACTCTAAACACCAGCGGTCACCAACCATGTTCCAGGAGAGCTACCTTTTTGTAGGTTTGAACTCCAACCCAAATCTAACACACCCCATTCAGCCAATTAAGAGCTTCTGAAGGGCTTGAATCTAAAATCTGCATGATCTTCAGGGGTAGAGTTGGTAAGCCCTGCTCTACACTATCAAGTATGTGTTTATTTGCTGCGATAAACATATTTCTGGCTGTTTAAGATGTTTGTAAAGTAGTAAACTGTATGTCTGTAGTACAGATCACTTACATTTGGGTTGAATTTCTATATTTTCATGAGAAAAGTCAGCTGATACAGAAATGAAGTGTTTAATAATTAAAAAACCCTTAATCTAGTAACAGGGACCAAGCCTAGCAGTGTGTTTTCTTTTTTCTTTATTTCTTTAGCATGACAAATTAGACCAGGTTTTAAACAGCTTGCTTATGTATTATAGCACAATCATATTTCTCCACAAGGGGTTAATTTCACAGCAATGACTCTCACCAGTACTTTAGATTTTGCTGAGATGGAGGAGTTGAACATAGCATGTACCTTAGTTTAGAATTTCAATAGTGCTCTATAGATAGAAGCTAATTTCTCTGTTCTATTTTTAGCTTCACTGCATTTCAATTCTGACACTTGAGACAATATCAAACAGGTAAGAGATCAATGGAGTGCTCTGCTACAGTTCTCATTTCTAATGCGGTAAATACTGTTCCTAAGCATTTGGACTGTTACACAAAAATCTGTACCACTACCCAAACACTGCAGTCTGAATATACTGAAAAAGAGCTACACAACAAACAAATGAACATCTGTTATATTTTTCCAGTGCTGACCTTGCTTTTAAGCAGAGCCTGGCTGTATATCCAGTGCTGTGTGTCCAGTGAGCGATCAGCAGGACGCAGCAAGAGTTTTGCTGGAGACAAAGGGTCTGAGGTTCTCTCTGTGGTCAGTGCCATCCCCAGAGCTCGACTCCAAACCTGCATGTACATCTGCCGCTGAGAGGAAGAAAGTGGATAATAAAATTGAGAAATACACTTTACAGTCTTTGTAAAGCAGTGGTATTTATTTATTTCATCTGTGGCAGTGATGGGAAGCATCCACAGCACCCAGGGAGCAACTGAAGGATAGTTTGCTCCAGTGCACCTTGGCTGTGAATTTTAAGTAAGCAGAAATCTGTTCCACCACCCCCTCCCCACTCCACTCCACTTCTGCAGGTCCATGAGATCAAACCAGTTTCTTGTCCCAAGCCTGCTTTTAAACAAACCGTGGCTACTTCTGGGAAGCAAAATCAATCACCAGGGCAACACAGCTTCCCAACCTCAGGCCTGAAGGACCTTCAGACCCACAGAACAACTGTGATGCCCTGTAGCCCCACCAACAGTGAGCAGAGGATTAGGTGGGGGTCAGGTTGGCTCATTTGGCCCTCCCTCCCCAGTGGGTGTAGATCAAGGCATGCCAGCAGAGATGTAACATCTGGCACCACCCACAGTGGCCAGAATTCGTGGACCAAATTCACTGCTGCACTCGGCTCAATAGTAACAGCAGGCTAGCACACACATGCTCAAGGACCCTCAGACTATCATGTCTGACTGATTATGGATGGATTAACCCACCATTACAATAAACTAAATTGTGATAATGGTCAGTAAACATGTCATTTTGTAAGGCCAAGCCAACCCTATAGCACTCTTGAAAATAAAATAATTGTATACCGAAATAAAGTCCCAACTGTGCAATAAATAAATACCAGTAGTTGATATTGTGAAACTAGTTTTGCAGAGGTGTACTGATTTAGGAATAGCATGGTATAAAATTTGATAATTATTATACCATGTGCATTTCCTTAATATGAATATTGAAAACAAAAATTAACCTTACAATCACACCATTTTTATTTTGACTTTTCTTCAGTCAATGAATGGATAAAAAAAATCCAAAATACTTACTAGAATACAAAATAAATTGAAAAAGACCCTTTATTTTTAAAGACATTTATTTTTATAAACATTCCTTCAAGGGCACATAATAATAATAATAATAATAATAATAATAACAATAATAATAATAATTGTGAAATACCATATTCTGTGTATTCTGGGATGATAATTGTACTATGAAAAATGTCATACATATAAAATGTATATTCTGATATAATGTTTGGCCACACAACCCCATCCTAGTGTATACTAGCATATATTGTTTTCACTCAAATGATTGTTGGCCTGACTGCTCCGCAGGGGTTTTAAATAAGCTAGATTCTTTGGTACACATCATCCTGATCCTGTCTTTTTTGTTCAGTTTTATTGAAGCCAAAGAGATTAGACTATATAATTGTTTCATCAGAACATAATTTGATGGAGATCTAAAGCAGTGGACTGGCATAATTTTAGATTAGCAAAATCAAATCATAATAGATTGTTTAAAGAGCTAATTAACACTGACAGTGGCAGAACAGAAATGCTCAACCCACGTACATATTCTCACTGTGCTACCTCTAAACACACACACTCTTCTGCTTCTGTCAGCTCCATCTGGCTATGTGGTACAAGTATAAATATCTGTTTAAGAATGTGTGGGTTTATCTGGGATTTACAGACCACACACACACACACACACACACACACACACAAACACACACACACACACACACACACACACACACACACACACACACACACACACACACACACACACACACACACACACACACAAAAATCAGTCTAATAAAGATGACTGTGACTCAGAGCTACACAATTACAGCTATACATTGACATGACATGAGGGCATATTGAAAATGAAGTTTGTTCACATAAAAGTAGCCGACTGTATGTATAAAACATACAAGATAAAATAGAATTCCAAGATGATTAATTGGGTTTATCCTTCACCAATAATATTACTTGTTAGAAATCAATATATGATTTGATATATATATCATATGACACCATAGACAAAAACATGAGCAAATGAATATTGATATTAATATCCAAATATTAAAACCCCTTGATTGATACCATGTTTAGTGTTTTATTAAACATCTAGCAAAATGTACTCATAAAGCATAGTAATATAATAAAGCTTAAATCATGTTAAGAGTCATTGGAAAACTGAATGGAAATGGTCCTGAAACACTGAAGGTAAGACTTACTTTAAACTAAGATTTACTGTGCCCACCCCATGCTAAGTTGACTAGTTGGAAAAACAAGACATGGAAACAAAGGAACAGATGAAGTGATGGATGGGTGAAAGCATGAGCAGCAACAATTCAACAACGACTCATTTGCTTTAACAACTGATCTGCAGAGAGATATGTTTGTTAGCTCATTGTTACGCTAATTGAATTTAGCTCACTAGATGATGGTGAGCTTGATAAGTTTCTGGAATTGAATGTATTGTTGTTAAAGCTGTTTGGGTGAAACAAAACACATCAGCTGTGAGAATATATGGGTTAATTATTGGTTAATTTTAGTGCCCACATGAGAAAGATTCTCCTGATTAGAAATCAAATACACACCTGGGATCTCTGGTGCTTTAACTGAATGTTTAGAATTTACAATAAAGACATTCTGTTATACTATATCCCTGTCATTGCTGCCTATATCTGCATGTGTAATAACTGCAGTGCTATGAGTAAGTACTGAATTCAATGACATTTCCCAAAAACAGTTCACCTACAACAAAACAAAATATAGTAATTATTCATTACCTGTCTGAGTGGCTGCAGAGAGCCAACTGTGTCCCAGCTGCTGTATTCGCCCCAGCAAGGATATTCGCCTGTTTGCAGCAACATTTGTCGGCCCTTATACTGATCAAACTCATACATCACCCACCTGTAAGTGGTAAACATGTACAGTACTGTCATATTAGCAGTCAACAAACAAAAGTACCAGTTAATACTTCAAAAATCATTTGACTTATTTTTGGAAAGTATGATAGATCATTACAGGCCACTGTTGACTCTAAGAGACTGTGTGAAGAAGTTGTTCATTGTCTCCATGGGTGAATCTGCCACAGTTTCCAGCCCCTCAAACGAACTGAGTGAGAAAAGACTGATTGAGGGCTCCGAGAAGCTCTGTGAGGCAAGAGACAAACATGCCAATATTATTTCACAGTATGTTGTAGGAATCCAGGCTATTCAGGAGGGAAATGAAAATGATCATAATATGGAGTATGAGGCCATATATCTACAAATCACAATTAAACTTGTGCAAAACATTTATCCCTATTCATTTAAAACATAATAAAATACAGTCCTCTCCACATCTTTTGGCATCTTTGGGTAAAGATGCGCAAAGTGGTCATAAGAAATTCACTTCCTGGTTAATTTGCTTAATTTCACACTATAAAAATAAAGAAAAAAATCCAACATCTAATTGAAGCAAATAAATTCATCAAGAAGTTGGCATAATTATTTACACACCTAAGAAATTCTTAGACACAAAATGTTACCAGAACTGTTCTATTTACATTGACTTACATAAGTTTATCAGAGGAATGTCTAGGAACTGTTACGCAGTAGTTCATGACTTCCTGTTTTACTGAGGTATGAGACGGAACACATTCCCTTTCCCATGGAAAGGACAGGAACATTTAAATCAAATACGGGGAAAGTGTGTTGAGTGTGAGAAACAGCTATTAAAAGTCACTACTCATCTAAAAATGTCCATATTTACATTAAATAAATGAAAGTGTGAAACACTCCAGTTTTCATTCAGGCAGGTTTAAAATAGAACAATAGGCAAAAATACCATCTTTGGGTCACCAAGTATTGGAAATTTCCATTTCATTGCCAACAGCATGCCAGGAAAAGCTACTACTGGGACTCTGAAATACCAGGACATTTTAAATCAAAGCTGTCCACACCTGCCAAAAACTATAAAATGGGTGATTAATTGGATCTTCCAGCTGAACAGTGGTTTTAAACAGCCAAAATGTCCAAATTAACACAAATCTAAATATCATACAATTTCTTTAAAAAAAGTTAGAAGAACACTATAAAAAACACTATATTACTGGCTCAGGGAGCATTAAATCCAGGGATGCTAAAAATTCGATTACATTTTTGGGTGTTTTTTTTTTTTTTTTTTATAATTAAACGGACTTCAATTAAAGGTTGGATTTTCAGCTTCACCAACGGTTTCTCTCCATGTTTCAATGAGGCACAAGTGACAAATGCAATGACTGAGAGGACATAATTTAGACAGAAGAGAGAAAGTTTTGTGTAAAAAGTGCCAAGACTATTTTAAGACTCACATATGGAATAGGTTTGAAGGATTTGATGGCTGTTGCCATGCAGCCACAAGAAGTGAGATCAGGGTATAAACCTTCCCCAAGGACAAACTGGTTCCCACAGTAACCTTCTTTATCATACAGCAACCAGCTGAACCAGATGAGAGAAAAAAAGAGAAAATGAAAGAAAGAAAAAATCCACTGTAAATGCTGACTTTTTTCAGTTTCTAACAGATGAATTTGAAGTCCATCTTGGTAAAGCTTGGAGTGCCTCACCTTCCCCGAATAGCTCTGAATGATGTGGGGCTGAGCTCACCACAGTCTGCCACTTCAGTTTCAAACTCTCTGCTCTCTCCTGCAAAGCATGGTCTGCTGTAGGCACGCATCTGCACACAAACACACAGAGGGATAATTAATAATAAATAATAAATACTCAAAAATTAGAATATGATTAATTAGCTCATTCATAATCACAATTTCATTCAAAAAGTATATATATATATATATATATATATATATATATATATATATATATATATATATATATATATATATATATATATATAATTGATTTATTTATTTTTAACAGTGAACCATTCAACAAATAGGACAAAGTAACAGAAAACTTCAGTGTGCATAATTATTCAAAAGTGCTCCAGCTCTTCTAGTTAGATGGTTTCTGCTGGTGAACAGCAATCTTCAAGTCTAACCACAGATTCCCATTTGGATTAAGGTCTGGGCTTTGAATAATTCCAATACATTTACATGTTTCCCCTTAAACCAATCAAGTGTTGCTTTAGCAGTATGCTTTGGGCCATTGTCCTGTTGGAAGGTGAACCTCTATGCGAGGCTCAAATCCATGACAAAACCGATTTTGCTCAAGAATATCCCTGTATTTAACATCAACTTCCCCTCGACTGGAGCAGTTTCTCCCTCCCTGCTGATGAAAAATATGGTGTCCTTGGGGTGATAAGATGTGTTCATTTTGTGCCAGACATAGTTTGATGGAAGAAAAGTTACATTTTGGTCTCATCTGACCAGAGCATCAGACCTTCCTCCATACATGTGGGGAGTCTCCCAAATGTGTTTTGTCTGTAAGCAGAGGCTTTTTCTGGCCACTCTTCCATAAAGTCCAGCTCTATGGAGTGTACGGCTTATTGTGGTTATATGGACAGATAATCCAGTCTCTGCTTGGGAACTCCGCAGCTCCTTCAGGATTACCTTTGGTCTCTGTGCTGCCACACAGATAAATGCCCTCCTTGTCCAGTATGAGAGTTTTGGTGGGCGGCCTCTCTTGGCAGGTTTGTTGTGGTACCATGTTCTTTCCATTTGATGATAATGGATTTGATGGTGCTCTGCGGTATCATCAGCGATAACAGAGATAATCCAGGGATAACCCAAACCTGACTTCTCGACAACTTTGCCACTTGTCTCCTTGGTCTTCTTGGTTTTGTTTGTTTAGTGGCCCTCTTGCTTATTGGTGTTGCAGCTCTGGGGCCTTTCAGAAAATGTGTGTATATGCTGAGAGATCATGTGACTCTTAGATTGCACACAGGAGAACTTCATTTCACTAAACATGTGACTTCTGATGGTAAATGTTTGCACCAGATCTATCATAACAAAGGGGTGAATACATATGCACATATATATTTAAAGTATTTTGTGCAGATGCATCACATACAATCTCACACACACACACACACACACACACACACACACACACACACACACACACACACACACACACACACACACACACACACCTCTAAGCAACAAAGCAGCACAGTTAGTCAGCTAGTTTAAAAACCATTAGTTAGGGTAACAAAAGGCTGATTCCTGAAGTGTTTATATACTCTGTTTTTGAACAGAGTCTTAGGACACTAAACTAAACTGATGGACACTTGAGTGAGGGGGGTTCATTTTAATCCCAACATTAAAGACAACGGACCAACGGATGCTCTCTGCGTCACTTTCATTTCTTTTGTCATTTGCTCTCTGTCTCTCACTTTTTGTGATATCTCTGTTTTTGGGGATAATGTATATAATTTGATATATTATTGTTTTACGTTTATATAATCATTTGCTTATAATATAATTTGAGTCATTATCAGTAAGCAGGAGAATCCAGTGACTTCTAGGAAAGGTTTAATGTCTGTAACATTCTCAAACAAAGCTGATGCAGCATTTGTTCCTATATTTTTTTTCTTCCAATTTAACAGTGTAACAGAAAATGTACATACCATAAACATCGGCTCCTCTTCTCTACACAGTTCCTTCAAAATGAAACAATAAAAAGTTAGAGCCCATCACTTTGGAATCAATTCATAACACAGAAGGACTGATGTTGTAATTTCATTATTAAACATCGTGTTTTTTCCAGTACAAGCTCAGGAAGTATGTAAATCTTTGTATATCTCCAATAGTTTGTCAGTCAGTTCTTGAATCTATGTTGTGTTTGTGTGTGTGTCCACACTTACCCTGCGTACAGGCCGGATGGAGAGAGGTGATCTCTGGCCATTTCCCCAGTCCAGTGTCCCAGGATGCTGGCCTTTCTCCAGCACATACTGGTCTCCCGTGTAATACTTCCCACTGTATGCTACCCACCTGAAACATGAAACAAGCATATTTCAAACAGTCAAGTAGCATCTACCAGCTACAGAAAACACACACTAAACACAAACTTCATTTTCAAAAACCTCAGCAGTTTTGTTACAAATGTCCAAATGGTCTGGAACTCCTGCTGAATTCAGGCTTTATTACTTCAGACTGTCTGCTGACTGACTGCTACTTATTATATAAGTACATTAGCCAAAGGCAGAGACAGTCCCTCTGGAGCAACTAGACTTGCAATGTCTTGCTCAAGAAAACCAGGAGGATATCATCAGCAGGAACTGAACCAGAACATTTCAGCATCTTACCAAGTTCGCAAAGTATCAAGACATTACAGTAAATACTGTCACAACCAGAATAAACCATGCCTGATCTAATGTATGTAAATATAAATATTTGAACCAGACGACTACATAATGGGAAGTGAAAAATATTTGTAAAGCCAAAGCATTTAATTAAATGTTTTATTTTATGTAAATCTGGACCATTTCATTACACAATTTAGAGCATTTTGATATGTGAGCAAAAACATTCAAGTTAAACTACATATTAGGGGTGTAAAGGTATGTGTATTCATACCAAACCAGCACAGTTACATGGAGAACACTCCATATAGGGTAAGCTATGAATGTAGCATCTATGCCCTGGACAAAGATTTGATGTGGAACTAAATTTCACAAGTGCAGGTTTCACACAGAAACCTTGAATTGTATCAAAGATAAAAAATAAAACTAGTCAAACTGAGGTCAATAAATTGTGTACCATTACACCCCTTATACATATTGATACAAGCTACTCAGTGTGTCCTGAACTCACACTCCACGCTTCACGTGAATGGCATCCATTCCCAGGTCTAGACCATTCTGCTGTAGATCTACCATGTCTTGGTCCACGAGGTCCATCTGCACTCCAGAGCTCTTGAGAGTAACTTCAGGCTCAATGAAATCCTGAAATAACCACAACTATCAACAGAAAGTACCTCACTGTAGAAAAGTCTTTCCTATTTGCAACAAGAGTTTCCTAATCTGTGAAAATACAAACTGCGCCAATGGTTCTGTGGTGCTCTGGTCTGTAAATGTCAATGCTGATCAGCTGGTCATGGTGCACAGAGGCGCCTGACAGTGTGAGGAGCATAGAGAAATAGATTAGCAGTGAGAGTAGAGAGCTGGAACAGCCACATTCACCTGAAAAATCCCATTAGAGACCGAGGCAGAACCCTCTATATCTCTTTCCTTTCCATTCCTTTCCTTCCACTTTCATCTCTCACTTCTACCGGTCTCTTGTTTTCTCTCTTTAGTTCTTCCTTGCATTTTAACATGAGTAAACAGTGGCTGTATAAAACATAGTGCATAATTTGCCATGGATTATTATATGCACTGTTTATTGAGAGATATCAGTGTGAGTCTGCAAAATGGGTCAAAGCCTCAGAGCCTCAAATTCAAAATCTGACCCACTTACATCCCACTCCACACACAATTTCACTCAGATTGCATGTATTTAGAACAGCCTCCGACAGTGTAAGTACTTGAGTACTTGGCATCTAGTGGAGGAAGAGGGTGATAACGGTGATGGATAGGTAGTAGGTACATGTTTTTGTGTGCACATCAATGTTAAGACTTGACAGCATGTGTATTAGTGTCTTCACACTGAAATCCTGGACATTATGAACATTTCATTACATGTCATTTCAAAGTTCATGAAAACCTAACATGATACTTTACCTGGGTTTTACAAGGGATGTGAACTCCTATCAGTTATATAATGCATGTCTTGATGAACAGATAAAAAAATAAACAGTAAAACAAGTAGCAATGTGATACACTTGATTTACTAGCACTGATATGATTTGATTCAGTTTAGTTAAAGATGAACTGATGTGTCCTTGACTCTGTAGGGAACAACAGTCTAGAATTTTTAATTCAATAATTCTTGCAGCTAGGACTGTCGCAATAACCACATTCTTGTGAACAATATATTGTCCCAGGAATTGTTATAAATAAAATTATTGTTGTTTAAAGACCATTTTATGCCAATGACTTAATATATATAAAATGATTATATAAAGGTATAATAATAAAAAAATACACCCTTTTAAAGAGCAATGAATTTAACAATTAAGAGTATTCAGGCATTGGAATGTAACATTTTTAAATATTCTAAACAAAGATAAATTAAAAATTAAATGAATTGATGGCCTAGTCATGTTAATGTTCCCTCCTTGCTAATAAAAAAATCTAACGGGCAATATTAAGGTCAGCAAAAATTATTGTATATCACATTGTGTGATAAGCTGATAATGTAATTGCCATGACAAGTGTCTTTGCAGCAAAAAAGCAACCAGTAGCTATGCTTAAACTGATTACAAATGATAAAATGTAAAGGTGGTACGAAATGTTAATGATTTTGTGATTCAGCAGTTTGTTTGAATGAAAGTATTCTTGCAAAAGTGTTGTCGGATTAGTTTTGACATATTGATCAAAAATGTTGTTAAGCTTTTTCATCTTAAATGAAATTTGTTGCAAATTCCATACTGATGGTATCCTGAACATACCCAGCTGCATACCCCATCAGAGATCTCTGCCATCTGAGCTCATTCCATTTAGAATGACTTAAAGCTCTTTCTGACAGCGATATAAAGTGCCACCAAAACAGAAGAGAAAAAACACAAACTCTTTTTGTGATGAATTGTGTACAATACAAAGCAGACACGAGAAACACAACGTGATTGTAACACAATGTGATTGTAATAAAAAATATAAAACAGTATAACTCTACAAGACAGTTTAATTAACAGTTTGCTGATTATGACATCCACTTACTTTTTTACAATGTTTTATAACAAATAATTGGACATCTATAATCAGCAAAATGCATGAGTACATGAAAGAAGATGTCTTTCTGGTCTGCTTTTCTTGGCTGTGGCTGTTCTGTAGCTCAATACCAAGTAACCACAACATTGCAGACTCCCCAACAAGGTATTATTGTCTTTATAATGAGGATGCCACAGTCATCTATCAGAGATCATAATTTATCTTGTTCCCTGTGGGTGTGTGGCAGTCACCAATCAGCATGATGTTAGCCAGGGCAGACAACAAAACTGGCAGTAAGTGTTCTACACCAAGTATGTTCAGGAGTCCAATAATGTTAATGGCAGTTTGGTACAGTGTTAACGGTGGCTGGCATCACGTGACTCAAAAAGCATATGTTCCAAGCTACTGGAAGGGAACCGAAAATTACTAAAATTGTTGGAAGGTGTTCAGGTGTTCCACGTGAATCAGTGGAACCCTATTATAAACTTGCAGGCTGATTTTCTGAATTGAAAACATTTTTTCTTTACACTCTTAACCAGGACATGTTTGTATTTTACCCATACTCCAATTACACCGAATGCAAGATAAGAATAACATTACTCTTGTTTTGTTTTTGACTATATTTAGGATTTCACATATAAAGTCACTGCTTTAAATCCCCCTCAAAAGGACTGCACTCCCAAAAATATTATCTGAACTTGTACTAGGAGTCTGTTATTCAAGGGCATTCTTTGGGGGACTCTTGCGTTTGCATTTACATGATTCCTGATCAGTTACCTACTAACCAACATAAAAGGGATTTACAAGTGCAAGTGTGTGCATACTTACAGCAAGAAGAAAGCGACAGGACCTCAGTGTTAGCCCTGGCTCACGGAAGAGAGCAGAGCAGTCACTATATTTGCCCTCCTCCAGCACACACTGCTGCCCCCTGTATTTGTCACAGGAGTAGCCCACCCACCTGCTCACAAACACACCAAAATGAGCATCATTACAACCTTCACCACAATATCCCAAAACACACCCATTGGGACGACCCTCCCTGATGTACGATTGGTCATGTGTCAGAAATCAAAATCATGTGAAAATTAGAATAATAAGGTTTAATATATTTAAATGTAAGAACATTTTATCTTATGTCTCATTAAAGTTTCCTGAGAATAAAAATTAGGACATCCCCACATTTATTATTACTTGTGATGCCTAAAATTAGAGGCTTGACTTATTTAAACCTCAGACATTAGTTTTGTTTGCTCTTGATTGCTGAACTGAGAGGTATCACCATAGTGAGATTCAAAGGCAAATGTCATGTAAGGCAAATCTTACATGTCATGCTACAAATTGCTTGAGACAAAAGGAAAATTTTCACTGTTCCATAACTTAGTTCACCCCATTTTTTCATATGCAGAGGGCATCATTATTATAGCATGTTGGACCATTGAGTTCTGGTGAAATCAGGTGAACATTCCTGTATTTTTTAATTCAGCGATGTATATCTGAACAAAAAATATCACAATGGTAGTTTTCCCAATATTGTGAAGTCCTAGAAGGGATATAAAAAGATCTCATAACAACTAAAAATCAGCCATTCCACTGTGTGGAAAATAATGTACAAGTGGAGCACGTTTAAAACAACTGCCAGCTCAGGTCAGGCCATACTAGCAAATTCAGCCTAAGGGCAGAACACTGAAGTCAAGAATACAAAAATATTACTTTTGTTCCTAGAATGTTCTAATCATTCTATTCATTCTGCAGCTGATGTGCTGAACCTGATACTAATTGTAGACATTTTAAGTTGTAATAAATGTAGGGGTGGTCTTATTTTTTATTATTTGTCTGTAATTCAATTAATTACTTTTTGCTAATGATTTTTAAAAGACAAGTCTTCAGTTTAACGTGCTTAGTCATATTACATCAATCACTCAATAGTTTTAGATAATATGTCATCATATTTAAATATCTTTGGTTGTCTTTTTTAGCATCCTAATTTTTTCACATGACTATATAGTAAAATACTGAAAAACTCTTCCACAGGACACACCCATCAGGGAGGGAAAGCCAGAAAGACAATGAAACTCATATCAGTCTCCCTCTCCACCCTGCTCCTACAGACCACTGGCACTGCCTAGCCCTGTTATACACACACACACACACACACACACACACACACACACACACACACACACACACACACACACACACACACACACACACACACACACACACACACACACACACACACACACACACACACTTCCTCTGTTTGCAGAGGGTGGAAAGCAGACACGGTGCTTAGCTTAATGAGCCTTTCTACAGTAATATAACTAGTATTACAGATATGAATACACAAGCTTCATGCATTCTTTCAAGATCATTTCCTCTAGAACATCAAATAACACTGTTCTTGCTTCAGTAACATTCCAGGGTGGTCATGTGACTGACATTGAGAAACTGGTGGTGAACCTCCCCTAAAATATTATCCAGGCTGGTGGTATTGACTTCCAGCCACACTTCACAGTCACAGGGCCAGTTTATCCACTGTAACCGAGCCCTTAGTACCTGAACTTCTAACAGACCATGTATATGTTTTTTGTGTGTTGTGTGAGTTTCTCTGTGTGTGCAAATGCAAATAAACACTCACACTCCTCCAGCAACCCACAGAGAGGAGACTTGTGCTAGCCTGCATTCAGGTACTAGACTGGGCATGTTCTCCAGCAGGTCTTTGCACTGACCCTGAAACAGTGGTTTCTCATACAGCACCATCTACACACAAAAAAAACAGAACAATAATTCTTTATTCAACTTATGCACCACGTTTTATAAAGTGAATATGGTGATTTTGTAATCTGTTTCTTAAAACTACCAGTATGGCCGGGCAATGTATTGTAAATATTGATATAGGTTTTGTACAAGAAAAATGTCCATATCATAATATTGCATCTGCATTTTCAAATGTTAGAGTGACATAGTTTGGTTTCTTTGTGGATGACACAGAGTACAATCTTTTTCAAATCATGTCATTGAAACACTGGAATTAAAGGTTACTTTTAAAATATACACCATGATTTTTTCTGATGTAATATATAAATACTGAAACTTTAACATTATAATCTGTTAAGGCTTTCATCATATATCCTATATCACCATTTGCTTCTGTAAGTGGCCACTGGTTGAACTTTCCATTATACAGAGTCAAGTAAGGCATGACGTAAACGAGGGATGCTTATGCAAACTTTGACAATCTAAAAAAAACTGCTTAGGCCAACGCAACCCTCCATGCTCATGCTCTTTTAGACTGCTGGCTTTAATAAACGGTATTAACTTATAAATCTTTAGAGTAAAAGTATGTGTGTGTGTGTGTGTGTGTGTGTGTGTGTGTGTGTGTGTGTGTGTGTGTACAGTAATCGGGATAGTCTTTTGCATTTTTATTTCTATTTTTACTTTAGTTTGTTGTAGTTTTAGTTGTGTTTTTTCTAAATACCTGTTTTTTCTGAAGTTTATTTTCTCCATTATTTAAAAATAAATTCACACGGGATCATACAGCGTCTGGTCTATGGTCAGTTGAGTTCAGTGTAATCCTGAATGTGGGTTACGCTCATGGTGGTCTTTGAGGTTTCAACAACACTGCACTTCACCACAATATGCATCGTAATATATATGTGATGTACTGTGTCATGGTGCATCTTGGATATCGTGGCTCACCTTCGGGTCCAGAGGTCTTCTCACTCTCAGACCACCCTGCAAGCAGAACAAATGGGATGAAGTTAACATTTAATAAAGGAAACTATGCAGCAAAGACTCAGAAAAATGTGTAACAATACATATCCGCATGCCTGATTACTCTTGCAATACTCATATAATTAAGTATTCTCTATTTAAAATAACAGATGCTGCGGAGTAAAAATAATGCATATAATGTGATCTACAAAAGAAGAAGTCTAATGTGTGGTCTGTGTCAGGATGAGAGAGGTTAATGTATCCTCACCATTCGCACTGGACGCAGTGACCTCACACAGGAGATGGGGGAGTTCTGGAGAGCAGGTGTGGTCAAACCACTCGTTTCCAGAACTGTGCGATTTCCTGTGAATCCATCACCTTCATAGGCCAGCCAGCTACAGTTACAAACAGACCACGAATTAGTTCATGCTGGGAGATAAACCACTACCACCCAGCTACAGAGCCATGTACACAGAAAAAGCAGTGATTATGGAAAAATACATCCTTGACTGCACCACAAAGGCGTGCTATATTTAAAAAACTTCCAAATGACAACTTTAAAACATTCTTAAATTCACTAATGTTTTAGAAAGGTGTTGAACTTTGCATGCTTCCTTTGAGAACATCAAATCATTTCCATCATGAAAATCTAAACCAAGCCCCAGAAGCTCACAGAAATTGTATAACTAGTCTTTAAATCTCAGTAGACCAGTCAGCATTTTATATTCTACTTTGGCAAGGTCTGCCTTAAAGTAAAAATGACAGAATGGAACATTTTGGAGTAAGCACTAAATGCACAGTGCAATTAATCACAGAAAGTGACCTTTCCCCACCAAAACCATCTTTAGCCCTTATCTTCACATACAGGGTAAGTGGGGTTCGGCCTGGGAGCAATCAGAATTACAGCTGGAACATGGAGCCTGCATTGGCATATGCACTAATCAAAGTAGCTCAGCAATCACAGAGGACCAGGAAGCTTTCTTTCCTTTACAGGTGCAAGTTTTCAATAACACACTTATGACTCAGCACTCAACGATGTGGTACAGAGGAGAGGGTGCCAGCTGGCACCAGCGTCTTCGTGGGGTCAGTCTGTGCTGCAGTGGTTTTAGTGTAATACCAGTGAAGTCAGCTTGATTTGAGCTGGGAGCTCATGTTGCCTTTATGGCAGCAATAAACATGACATCTGACCTGCAGTTCCATGATGTTGTCCACTTACCAGCCAGAGCGTACACTGAGGTCAGATAAGTGGACAGGGCCATGTGCATCCACATGGTCAGCTTCAGAGTGTAGACATACTTGTTCTCTCTCTGGAGTGTTAACAGAAGGCAGATGGATTTCTGGAACATGGTCATCCTACAGAGAGACACATTAATAGCTGAATAAAATGCATATAAAGAAGTGAATCTAGCACTAAGACAAACTTGTTAAAGACATGATTAGTACAGATGAGTACAGCTATTGATTCCAACCCTGCCTAACCACATTGCTGATTGCCTTCAACAGCTGGAGTCTGAGAGACAGTGACATAGCCATGTTCTCTCTTTGTGGGTAGATGGCGTTCTCCCCCATATCACACTCAATGTGCTGCTGACCGGCACAGGCGTCTGTCAGCCATTGTATCGAAGCTGTGGATTTGGCACTTTCCTCCAAGTTGGCTGGCCGGCATGATACAAAATGGTGGTAGTTCAAAAATCGGTGACTTGACTTCACATGTATTGAAGAAGGCATCCTATGGGATAGTGAATGCTAGTTGGGTTGGAAAATTGGTATTTCCAAATTGAGGGAAAATTAGAAGTAAAAAAAAAAAAAAAAACACATTCACGTTTCAATCTTGCAGAAAACGTCTGCTCCCTTGCTCTGCTCCACCCCTTGCTCTCTGCTACCCTCCAAACCCACTCACTCATGTATACTCTATGGAGGGGGCATAAGACATGCTATTTATAAAGAAACTCTGGAGCGCTCTGGAGCAGGTTATCATAAAGGATCTCTCTGTACATCACTGCAGTCATTTTTCTTTTGACACTGACTAGTCTACCAGTTCCTACTGCAGAAAAACTGCCACCACCATGCTTCACTGTAGGAATGGTATTGGCTAGGGGATGAGCAGTGCTTGGTTTCCTATAGACATGACGCTTGGCATTGAGGCCAAAGGGTTCAATCTTTGTTGCACTAGAACAGATCATTTTGTTTCTCATGTTCTGAGAGTCCTTTAGGTGCTTTCTGGCAAACTCCACATGGGCTGTCATGTGGTTTCTGTCTGGCCACTCTACCATACAGGCCTGATTAGTGGAGCACTACAGAAATGGTTGTCCTTTTGGAAGGCTCTCCTCTCTCCACAGGGCAATGTGAGAGCACAAACAAGGAGGTGGTCATAATATTATGGTTAGTTGAGTATCCTAGTAACTAGTGTTAAGTAATCTAGTATCCATACTGACTTTTGCATCTGACAGCATGTAAACTTCAGGTATCTTTGAATTCCAGCAATGCCATAGAAGAAATATTTTAGAAGAACCCTTTTCATAGAAGGAGATGGGCGAGTGAAGAATATTTTTTGAAGATATACAAAAATGTTTTAAAGACTTCTAAACATCTATATATTTTCCCTGAATCTTTCAGACATAAAATGTTTTTCTTTGTCAAAAAGTGGCACCTTTATTTTTGAGTGTGTACTTTGTACTTTGGTGTGGGATATTTTCTGCGCAAACAGCAAAGCACTTCTTTAAGTCGGATAAGAGCTTCTGCTAAGTGCAATAAATGTAAATGTAAACATTAGCTAAATTTCCTGGGCCACTGACCTCTGTATAAAGCTGTTTATAACCTGTTTAGATGGCATATGAGAAGAATATCATCATCAATTCATCAATATTTTAGTCAGTTTAATATTTTATCAGCATGCCTTAAGAAAAAGGGTAAGAGCAAAGTACTTCAATTTCTTGAGGGGTAAATCAAATGACCATTTACTCGTTCGTAAATGTGAATTCCCTCTTAAGTGTCTCAAGATACAGGTACTTTTGAACCAATCTGTTTTTGCACTGCCGAGAGAGAGTTAAGGAAGCACAGAGCAAAAACAAGGAAAGAGTTTCTTAAAGGCACTTACTAGTTTTAAACATGTAATACATGCAACTTTAAGGTTTGACATAGATACCTTTACTGCTCTTCTCATGGAGCCAACAGATAGTGGGGTTGGAGCAGCAGGTCCTTCATTTTCAGTGGTCACTCCAGTGGTCACTCCAGTGGTCTGGATAGTCTGTCCCTCCTCTAGTAAGATGCAAGGCCCTCTGTATCCTGGCTCTACATACAGCAGCCAGCTGTGACACACACAAACAGTTTTTACCTCCATTACACATAAAACACACACTCACAAACCTCCTGTAGCCCATAACCATACACAAATGACTCCAAGGACGTTTCCATAGAGACCATGCATCTCCTTGTATTGCTATTGTTACAGCTTATACTAGTCTGCTAAACTAGACAAGCTAGTTTCAAATTGGGACATACTATAGCAGTGCAATAGGCTCCTGTTGATACTTTTAAGAAAGTATGCAGCAAATAATCAACATTAAAATGTTCACAGGGAGCTGATTTCAATTGCAATCACATATTTGTTTAAAATGATGAAAAACCTAAATCTCTCTCTGTGAAATGATAAGCCGCTTAGTCACAGGCTGCTGAAGTCAACAGAGCTGCAGGTGGCTGAGGAACAAAATATCAACCCTCTGTTGCCTGTAGGGTTTAACCTCTCTGTCTATGTGTAACACACACATCCACACCACAGGGATGTAAATCTGGGGTTCTGAGCATCTGAAATAAGTAAAAAAATAAATAAATAAATAAAAACAGCCTAATTATCACAGGATGAGTAATTCAATAAACTGACAATTTCAGGGAAGCTTCTGAATCACAGTGATTGCCCTGACACATTCATAATCCATCAAAAACTATGCTGACCGCTTTGAAGTAGCAGTAGTCAGCCCATCGATCCAGTCAGAAGGACTTGAGTGAAAAGGCTACAGGACTGCTCCGGACCTCTCCTTCTCTCAGCTCAATCAATATCCCGGATCAAAACTCACTCGGAAATAACATTTAAATGGAACTCCACAGAGTGTGTTGGAACACAAGTCTTAACATCTCCTGTAGAGTTCCATGCTGAATTTCACTTCCTCTCAGACGTACACAATTCCACTAAAGATCGTGGACTAAACAGGCAGAGAACTGATGGTACACAAACTACAGAAAGATTCTTACATAAACACCTCATCTCATTTCTTTGTGACTTCATCCAATGATTATACATAATCATAGGACAACAATGTGTGCTGTGTCGGTTTGAGCTAAATAAATGTAAATAAAATAGATGCATCATGGAACCTGTTAGCTACGTAGCTCATTCTTTTTAGCATGTATGTGAGCAAAACAAGTGTTTTAACTTTAATATTTCTTTCTCAACAAAAGAATGTATAGCTGTGGTCAGACAATGTTGTGGCAATATTGGACTTTCAGTGATTTCTGTGAGCTTCTCCTGGGTGTACAATACAAGCAACATATAAAGTTAGATTATTCAGATTTTTTATATTTAAGAGTATTTTATAAAATCAATAGTCAAAATTGTACATAAATACACATAAAACACAACTAACCAATTTCCCCTAGCAAGTTGTACCTTGACCTGACCCATTTGTTAGCTATCAACAAGTTTCTGTATGGTTTCCAATAAATTAGTTGGTTTCTTAAACTCAACCTATAAGCACAGTCCACACATTTTCAGTTCCACAAAAATTGATGTGTTGAAGCATTTTGGGGGATATTGTCTTACTGGAACCTCCAATTAGTACTGGACTGTGGCTATGATTAAGATGATTAAAATTGTTAGTCCTCCTTTATCCCATTATCTCATCCACCTGTCACAATAACATTTTTGGACGATATGTTGTCCCAGAAATAATTGTGAAATTGTCATTTAAAGAGAATTTTATGCCACAGATACATTCATAATTCATTTACACCTTTTAAAGAGCAATGAACATTGTATTGAAGTAATGTATTTTTTTATGTAATTGTATTGGAGTAATAAAATTGATTGTGATGTATTATATTTTCCTCCTTTTGCTTATTTGCCCTCTGCAAGCAAACCCAGGTAGGGAAAGTTTTCACAATACAATATTTCACAAGTACACATACTTTTAGTCCACAGGCCCATACTAATCCACAGGATGACAAATGGTTCAGAGTATGCTCACTTACACTTCACCAATTAACTACAATGCAGAGAAAGGAATGTAAATGGTTAAACAGACGTAAGAACTTTAAATAATTGTTTAGGTGATGCTTCTTTTAGCCTCATAACACGTCTTCACCTGTCAGTCTTACCAGGTGTGTGCATGAGGTCACAACTGGCTAAAATATTAGTCACATTAATTTTTATGTAAACAAACAAGCAAGTAAACACAATGTGCATGATGACAAATCAATAACTATGAAAGGTCTAGTCCCACAATGTTCCACTGACAGCAATACAGCCCCAGGAAATGTTGCTACCACTACGCAACAGTTGGTACAATGTTGTTATGTTTGAACACCTCAACTTTATTCCTCTAAACATATTCTGGCAAAACAAATAAATCTTGTATTGGTGGTTCTTGGGTTGCTCCTGAACATTTGAAATGTTTTCCTCTCAGATAAGTGTGACAGATCTTGCTAAGTTTGTGAGACATGTCTATGACAAGTGTTCTCTTTCAATGTGAGCACAGAAAAGCTACCAGCTATAGTTAATTGTGATTATAAACAAGCAGTTAAGAGACCTTGGAAAGTTATAAGATTTGGAAGACTTTCATTGCCTCTGAAATAATAATTGAGTCTCTGTATATTTTAGACCCTGTATGCATAATTTTCACTGTGTTGATTTCAGAAAATGTATGTTGTCTATGCATTCTTCACCAAAAAATGAACCATTCTAAGTAAATCAAGTTAAAAGTAAAAGTTCAATACAGCAAAAGTTGAATATATATTCAAATCCATGAACTTGAATTACTGTGAAAGTTCCTTTTTGCCACACATGATTGTTTTATCAGCTAAAGCATATCAGCTAAGTTGATCCCTTTGGATTTAAATTTTAATAGGATGACAGGATTCATTGCAGTTAACCACGACTTTACAATCAATTCATCCAGCATCTCTTTAAATAATTTCTGGTTGTGGAAGACTGTCAACAAATTTCAGCAGCAATGTGACTGCCTTCTGTTTAAGCCATAAATGTAACAGGGTTTACAAGTGTGTGCAAGCATTTGTCCACACGTGTTTCCATGCATGTGTTACGACATGCTCCTGGTCACGAGGAGGGGCCCTGGCGAGGGTAAATAATGCAGTGTGATGGGCTCAGGGGGGAAAGCAACAGAGGCAAACTGAAGGTAAGCATCCATTAGTGAGGAACCATTGCATAAGCTCTTAGCTTGCTACACTCACATGAGCACCTCCATGGTGGAACAGCAAGCAGAACAAGCTGGAAAGAATAGTAGCCTTCTCATCTATTAGGCAAAACTTAACCACTAGGATACACATACATACGCACACTCACACTTCAAGAAATAATGTTTCTCGGGCAAGTGGTATGATATGCTTATGCAGTTCATTTGAACATGACACTGCAGTTCAGCAATTGAGTGCAATGTATCTCAAAAGGCATTTTTTGGTGCATTATTTTACATTTCTTAATGTGGAGGGGAAACAGCACAAATAAAATAATGGCAACAGCTAGAATCTGAGGACAGACAGGGCAAATGAGGTTTAAAATGGAGATTTACTGCACACAGACAACCTGTGCAGTGCTGCAGCTATCTAAGGTGATTTAGAGAGCTAAGAGACAACCATGGGGAGATGAACAAGTTCATACTTCAGCGAAATTGAAGTTTGAGTTCACTTTTACTTCTTAAGCCCATCAAGGTCACATTCAGTTATTCAATGAACAAGCCCAGTTTGAGTCAATGTAGCATTTACAATAGTAAGAATTAAATAACCATGAAATGCAGGAATGAACACAATACGAACCCAACACTGACTCTCAAATACAGGAAGAACTGCTGTCATAGCAACATGACGTACACACAACCAAATTAATGAATATGTTCTGTGTCACACAGAGGTTTATCTCATGTAAAGGAAACTAGATGTTGGGCCCAAATGCGTGATTTTTGGAAAGTGTTTTAATATTGTGAATCCCCTCCACTTAGATTATTGTGAAGATTAGCATTTTTATTACTATTAATTGTTGTAGTAGAACCAATCATGGAAGTAGTAATAAGTTGTAGAAGTTAAACTAGTAGTAGCAGCAGTAGATGTAGCAGTAATATTAAAAAAGGAGTACTAGTAGTAGCAGTATTAATCAGAGATAATAGAAGTCATAATGGTAATACTAGTAGCAGTACTAGAAGTAGTAGTCATAGTGGTAGTGGTAATACAACTTGCAGTGGTGGTACTTGTAGTAGCAGTAGCAGTGGCAATACTAGTTGTACTGGGAGTAAAAGCATTATCATTTTTAGTCTTTGTAGTAATACTAGTCAATAGTACTAGTAGTAGTGGTAGTACCAATAGTAGCATTAGTAGAAATAGTAGCTGTTATACTACTCATTGTGGTAATACTAGTAGTAGCAGGCATCGTAGTACTACTAGTCATAGTGGTAGTACGTGTAGTAGTGGGTGTTGTACTAGTAGCACAAGTAGCTGTAATAGTATTCATAGTGAAAGTAATACCAACAGTAATTGTAGTACTGAAAGTAGTCACAGTGGTAGGAGTAGTAGTAGCAGTCAATCATAGTAGTAATACTAGTTATTGTGCTAGTAGTACTATACTGGTAGTACTTCAATTGCTAATACTACCACTATGAGTAGAAATACATCTACTAGTAGCAACTAGTATTTAGTTTTTAGATCTTAGTAGAAGTGGTAGTATTAGTAGTAGTAGTTCAAGTTTTATTACGCAGCTAAAAAAAAAAATAAGGAACACTTGATCATCAGAGTTTAACACTCTGATAAATTGCAATTAAGTTCACCTGCACTGGTGCAACTGAAAGTGACAACAGGTGCACCAGAGAGGCAACACCAAGACAACCCCCAAAAAGGGAATGGTTTTGTAGGTGGTGGCCACAGTTAAATTCTCCTTATCTTTCCTGACTGACTCTTCAATAGTTTTGCACATTGCTAGTGACCTTGTCACTACTGGTAGCATAGATTGGTACATGCAGCGCACTGAGATGGCACAGAGAGTCTAGCACCTCCAGGATCACACAATCATATGTGCTGTTATAAGAAGGTTTGAGCGTCTCCCAGTACAGTCTAAAGGGAGGAGAAACCACGACACAGACCTTCCCACAAGGAAGTCAGGACAGGGCCCAGAGAAGGGCATTAAACTAGCAGCAGGACTATGAGCATTGCCAGAGGCCTGCAAAGTGACCTCCAGCAGGCTACTTGTGTGCCTGTTTCTGAACAAACTCTCAGAAAGAGACTCCATGAGTGTAGCATGAGAGCCCAACATCCTCTGCTATAAACCTGTACTCACAGCCCAGCACCATACAGCTTCACTGGAATTTGCTAGAGAACACCAGAATTGTCAGGTCCACCAGTGGCACCCCATTCTCTTCACAGAAGCATGAAAGTCTGGAGATCTGGCTGTGGTGAACTTATGCCTGCAGCATAATCCAGCATGACAACAGTGATGGTCTGTGAATCATATCATTGGGGGGGGACATAATCCTCAATGGGACAGCCAACAGTACCCTGAAAGCTGTTAATTACTGAGATTAAATCATCAGAGCCATTATCAGAACTTACTCTGCAGAGTTCCTCCTGTATTCCTTCAATATCCAGCCCCAGGCCAAACTTACACGCAATTCCTGTACAATGAGGACACTGATGCCACTGATTGGCTGTCACATTTCTAGTACCTGATTCCAATGGAAAACCTCTGGCATTTTATGCATTGGTATCCAATTCCACCAGGTCGCACCACAAACGGTAAATGAGCTCACTGGTCATACAAACCTCAGAGGAACTACTGAGTTGCTGTGATGAAATTCATGGAAAATGAAGGAGCCTATCATTGTAATGTTCTAGATTTTCAGCATGAGTCCAGCCCTCCATGGATTCATTATTTTGGTTTTCATTGACAGTTATGTCATTTTGTTCCCAACTAATTACAGAGATTCATGTTAAAAACTTTTGGATATACATTATCATTAGTTGAGATCTGATCTGATTTAAAAGTTCCTTTTTTTGAGTAGTGCTTATAATTGTTGTGGTAAAAAACAGTGGCAAGTTTTGAAATTGTGTGTTGTTCAGTTCTAAAGAACATTTGAATGGTACTCCTCACCTTACTGGCCTTGGCTATACCAAAATTGCAATGTCTGCAACATGCAAAAGAGTCCTTTAACAAATCATGAATTGCTTTGTAGTGTACATCCAGTGAGAATCCTGACCTCAGATGCTTCAAATTAATTTCACCAAAAACAGACTTTCAGTCAAAAACAAAATGCCAACATGACAAACTTTATTAATGTGATTCCAATATTAAGGAATTATATTAGATTCACACAAAGCTGAATATTAAGCAACATCGTTTTTTAAGTCTGCATTCTATCAATTAACTTGCTCTCAGTATCTTAAAAAGAGCAAAAGGGAGAGACATAAACCTCAGTCAAGCCTCCCAAGGCATCTGCCTACCTCACCTAGATTTATGCCCACTCAATCCAAACACCCTCAATCCCAGAATACTAAATCCATGAAGACTGACTTTAACAAAAGGACCAATTAATATCCTTACCATCCTCTCTGGGCCTGGATTGTGGCTTCATGTTGGAAGGTAACTTGACTGGCATCTTCCACATCTTCACAGACATCCCTCCTGGTTCCACTTAGTGCCGCACCCTCATAGATGTGCAGCTGTGTCATTAGGAATGGCCATTAGAGATCCATCATGAGGAGACAGTCATTAGAAATACATCATTAGGAAACAGCAGCATGCTTTACACTTGTTTTTTGTATGATTAGCAAAAATAACATTTGAAAATGTTAAACACAGAAAGGAGACATGCTTAGAAGACAAAGCTTGTATAATTCAATCTTTGTAAACAATGACCTTTTCACAGGATTCCACTCTGAATTACAATTATACCGAAACTCTGAAACCTTTACAGTGGTTATATTAGAAAGCAGGGATCATAATGTCTACAGCTCTCTGCATTTGATGCTGATAATAACAATTTCATGATTTCTGTGTATAACATACAGGTGCATCTCAATATATTAGAATCTCATGAAAAAGCTCATTTATTTGATTAATTCAATTCAAAAAGTGAAACACGTTATAAAGATTCATCACACACATTGATCTATTTCAAGTTTATTTCTTTTAATGTTGATAGTGGCCAACAGCCAATGAAAAGCCAAAAGTCTCGGAAAATTTGATTACATAAGACAAATATACAAAATGATTTTTAATACATAAATGTTGGCCTAGTGAAAACTATGCACAGTATATGCACTCAATACTTGATCTGGGGTCCTTTTGCATGAATTACTGCATCAATGCAGCGAGGCATAGAGTCGATCAGCCAGTGGCACTGTTGAGGTGGTATGGAACCCCAGGTTGTTTTGACAGCGACATTTATCTTATCTGCATTGTTGGGTCTGGTGTCTCATTTTCCTCTTGACAATACCCCATAAATTGTATATGGGATTTAGGTCATGTGCGTTTGCTGAACAATCAAAAAACAGTGATACTGAGGTTTTTAAAGCAGGTACTGGTGCTTTTGGCAGTGTGAGTAGGTGCCAAATTCTGCAGTAAAAATGAAATTGGCATGTTGTGCTCTAAAATGTCCTGGTAGGCAGCTGTGCTGACTTTGGACTTGATATAACACAGTGAACCAGCACCTGCAGATGACATGGCTCCCCAAACTATCACTGATTGTGGAAACCTCACACTAGACCTCAATTAGCTTGGACTGTGTGCCTCTCCATTCTTCCACCAGACTCTGGAACCTTGATTTCTAAAAGAAATTCAAATTTTTTCAAATGTCATTTGAAAATGTGTACTTTGGACCACTGACCAACAGTCCAGTCCCTTTTCTCCTTGGCCCAGGTAAGACATCTTAAGGAATGTAGCAGTTGTGGTCATGGATACATCTGTGTGTGGTGGCCCTTGAAGCACATCAACATTTTTCATCCTTTCAAGGCTGTGGGTATCCCTTTTGCTTGTGCACTTTTTTCCTTCCACTCAATTTTCCATTCATATGCTTGGATACAGCAATCTGTGAATGGCCAGCTTCTTTAGCAAAGACGTTTTGTGTTTCTGGACTGTTAAGTTAGGAGTTTTCACCATGAGTGCGTAGCCAACTGAACCAGACTCTGGGACAAATAAAGTCTTAGGAAACCTGTACAGACTTTGTTATTGTCTCATCTGAGCTCCGGCCCTATGTCTTGGACACTCGGGTGAAGAGAGGGGCAGAGTTGTCAACCGATCACTACATGGTGGTGAGTTGGATCCACTGGCGGAGGGGCAGGCAGGAGAGACCTGGCAGGCCGAAACGTATCCTGCGGGTCTGCTGGGAACGTCTGGCTGAGCCCCCTGTCAGGGAAACTTTCAACTCCCACCTCCGGGAGAGCTTCTCACAGCTACCTGGGGAGGCGGGGGACATTGAGTCTGAGTGGACCAGGTTCTCAACCTCCATTGTTGACGTGGCCGTCCGGAGCTGCGGGAGCAAGGTCACTGGTGCCTGCCGTGGCGGCAATCCCCGAACCCGGTGGTGGAAGTAAGGGATGCCGTCAAGCTGAAGAAGATGACCTATCGGGCCATGTTGGCCTCTGGGTCTTCCGACGCAGCCGACAGGTACCGAGAGGCTAAGCGTGCTGCTGCTAGGGCGGTCAAGGAGGCAAAAACCAGGAGCTGGGAGGAGTTCGGGGAGGCCCTGGAGAAGGACTATCGGTCGGCCCCGAAGCGATTCTGGCAAACCGTCCGGCGCCTCAGGAGGGGGAAGCAGTACCCTGCCGGCACTGTTTACAGTGCGGGCGGGGAGCTGCTGACCTCGTCCGGGGATATCGTTGGGCGGTGGAAGGAATACTTCGAGGACCTCCTTAACCCCACCATCACGTCTTCTAACGTAGAAGGTGAGGCTGAGGACTCTGAGGAGGACTCGCCCATCACCCGGGCGGAAGTCACTGAGGTGGTCTGTAAGCTCCTCAGTGGTGGGGCTCCGGGGGTGGATGAGATCCGCCCAGAGTATCTCAAGTCTCTAGATGCTGTTGGGCTGTCCTGGCTGACGCGCCTCTGCAGCATCGCGTGGCGGACGGGGACAGTGCCCCTGGAGTGGCAAACCGGGGTGGTGGTTCCCCTGTTTAAAAAGGGGGACCGGAGAGTGTGTTCCAATTATAGGGGGATCACTCTTCTCAGCCTCCCCGGGAAAGTCTACGCCAGGGTACTGGAGAGACGAATTCGGCCGTTAGTCGAACCTCGGATTCAGGAGGAACAATGCGGTTTTCGTCCTGGCCGCGGAACACTGGACCAGCTCTATACCCTCCGGAGGGTGCTTGAGGGTTCATGGGAGTTTGCCCAACCAGTCCACATGTGTTTTGTGGATTTGGAGAAGGCATTCGACCGTGTCCCTCGGGGTACTCTGTGGGGGGTGCTCCGGGAATATGGGGTCCGGGGCCCTCTGTTAAGGGCTGTCAGGTCCTTGTACGTCCGGAGCAGGAGCCTGGTGTGCATTGCCGGCTGTAAATCGGGCCTGTTCCCGGTGCATGTTGGACTCCGGCAGGGCTGCCCTTTGTCACCAGTTCTGTTCATAACCTTTATGGACAGAATTTCTAGGCGCAGCCAGGGGCCAGAGGGGGTCCAGTTTGGGAACCACAGGATATCATCTCTGCTTTTTGCAGATGATGTTGTCCTGATGGCTTCTTCAGGCCAGGACCTTCAGCAGGCATTGGAGCGGTTCGTAGCTGAGTGTGAAGCGGCTGGGATGCGAATCAGCACCTCCAAATCTGAGGCCATGGGTCTCGACCGGAAAAGGGTGGCTTGCCCTCTCCAGATCGGTGGAGTTGTCCTGCCTCAAGTGGAGGAGTTCAAGTATCTCGGGGTCTTGTTCACGAGTGGGGGTGAGAAGGAGCGTGAGATTGACAGACGGATCGGTGCTGCCGCCGCAGTCATGCGGTCGGTGTACCGGTCCGTTGTGGTGAAGAAGGAGCTGAGCCGAAAGGCGAAGCTCTCCATTTACTGGTCAGTCTACGTTCCCACCCTCACCTATGACCATGAACTGTGGGTAATGACCGAAAGGACAAGATCGCGGATACAAGCGGCCGAAATGAGTTTCCTCCGCAGGGTGGCCGGGCGCTCCCTTAGAGATAGGGTGAGATCCTCGGCTACACGGGAGGAGCTCAGAGTAGAGCCACTGCTCCTCTACATCGAGAGGAACCAGTTGAGGTGGCTCAGGCATCTGTTTCGGATGCCCCCTGGGCGTCTCCCTGGGGGGGTGTTCCAGGCACGTCCTACCGGGAGGAGACCGCGGGGTAGACCCAGGACACGCTGGAGGGACTATGTCTCTCGGCTGGCCTGGGAACGCCTCGGGGTCCCTCCTGGGGAGCTGGCTGAGGTGTCGGGGGAGAGGGAAGTCTGGGCTTCCCTGCTTAGACTGCTGCCCCCGCGACCCGGCCCCGGATAAAGCGGAAGAAGATGGATGGATGGATGGATGGATGGAAACCTGTACAGGTGATTATTGTTGATTAGCTGATTAGATTGTAACACCATGAGTCTATAAAATTGAACCTTTTCATATATAAATTTTCTGAGATACTGACTTTTATGTTTTCATTGGCTATAGGCCATAATCATTCACATTAAAATAAACAAATGCTTGAAATAGATCACTCTGTGTGTAATGAATCTATATAATGAAAGAAATTATAAAATAAAACCACTGAATTCAATGAAATAAATTTACATTTTTATCCTTCTGTAAATTAGTAAATATTTGCACACCTGTTACTAAATTGGGAGCTAATTACTTAAAACAGCTGAATGATGCTTGATAACAAGAAAATGTTTGTTGAAAAACCTGCTAATATAGTTGACAATTAACAAAGAACGCTTACAAATACAGTTGCACCCAGAAGGGAGTGTCAGATTTCAATGCCGTTCAGAAGGAAGATAAATGTTACCAGGAACAATGAATGATTAAACTTTTAGATTGATAAGGGCAAATGTTTATTGAGCTACACATACAGAAGTAGTGTCTCTCAGTATGACGTGGTGTATAAAGCAACATGCCAGGCGTCTCTGCATGGAGTTGTAGAGGTTTTTAATCGTGCCCTGCGATAATTATCGTCATTATTATTATAATCCATCCCATGCAGCTTGAATATTCTAACTCAGTTCCTCCAGATTCTGTTGTAGGGGCGTACTGTTGATAGCACATCTGGCGATGCAACTGGCCATAGAATAGTATTTGTTTTCAAAGCAAGCTCTTGAGATGGCAGAAGTATGCAGACAAGTGTTCCTGTTCGAATAGTGCTTTCAGAAAAGGTATTGGTTGCAGGAACTCAATAACATAACATTGGGCTCCTGAAGTGCTTGTAATGTCATCTCCAGCAAGACAAAATTCAGAGCGACTCCATGAGAGTCATTGTCATTGTCCAATAAAGTCAGTTGATTCTTTCTGAGTGGAATTTTTTTAAATAATGAGTATATGTAAGGCACGTGTTCAAAAGTGTCCTATTCATCACTGATGAATATTTGAATGCATAGTGCTTTATGTATCCATTGCTAACATTAAACACATTTTATGTCATCATGTACGTATGTCAGTTTTCAAGACATTTCTAGCAGTTTTCACATTCCATGCCAAAAAAACTCTGTAATTAAGCAGGGTTTCCAGGATGCATGGGAACCAAGTAAATCTGAAAATTCCTATTTTGGTGTACAAAGCTCTATATGTACCTCGCCACACAGATGTAAATCTTATTTTAAAACTAACAAACAAATGTCTGAAAAAAAAAAATTTGCTTTTAGAGGCACAAATACTTCAGACATCTGATATCTGCTATGAATGATTTTGACTCTACAACTCTGCACAACTTTGTTCACATTATGAAAAAAATGTTTTTTGACTATTTCAGCTGTAACACTTCATGTTACTGTATTTTATCCCTGGCAACATCAAGTGTAACAAAATTCATACAAATCCATGTTAATATAGCTAAATGTAAAATTAGAACCAAACACGTAAAACACTTAGTTCCAGGAAAAAAAGTCCTCTTTTCCTGGATGAAACCGCACAGGACAGAAAGATAGTTATATTCCAGTAGATGAATTTGCATCTAGACAGAAAGGCAGATGTATAATGGCTGACTGCTGCTGTCAGTTAGCAACAGTAAATCACACCGATGGCTAATGGTCCTATGCTGATGACACAGGACAGCAATTAATATCCAGTTATGTAACACAGACAAGATTAAATTTGTGACAAGATGACAAGCCTTTGCAGAGATTAAGTCCTTTGTTAGTGAGAGGACTTTGTACCCTAGACCCTCTGGCTGAAATGCTGAAATTTTCATTAAGGAATGTGAGGTCCAGTTACAAGACATGCCTATCATTCAACATCATCTTAGTAATTAGAATAATAATTAGAGTAATTAAAATGTGAGAGCGTCAATGTGACAGAGAAAAAGAGCAGAAAAAGCATCTTTCAGTAACTAAACTGAATAAATTAAATACTCAATTACTATTTTGGTATTTGTTCCTTAATATTTTATTCTTTTATCACAAGCTTTTGGAAATCCTCAGAAAGTCACCCCACTTTGTCTCAAAGCAAAATAGCAAAAATGAAAAAGGAAGCAGAACACACATCAAGAAAATCATGTGTGGAAAACCACAAATAAACAAGAAGTTATACTGATCCTTCTCACACATTATGCTAGTACTATTAGCTTTAACATATTGATATTTTATTTAACACGTTCGGGGCTGATTTCAGTTTACTTCCACCATCACAGAGCATAAACACTACGTCCAAATGTTTGTGGACACCACATCTATTGGATGCATGCAGCGACTTTAAATTGCACCCATTGCTAACACACACACGCACACACACACACAGTCCTCTCTCAGTAGAGAAGTACTACCGACTGAGCAGATAAACATGAACTTATTGGCATCATGTCTAATGCCAGGTGTGGGCTAGAGGAGTATAAAGTCACCCAGTATTGAGCTGTGGAACAGCAGAACTGCATTCTCTGGAATGATAGTGTGCATTCCAATACTTCTGATATGAGTTGGGGATGAGAGAGGGTGGTGACCATCTATCCTAAATAACCTCCCTAATTCTGTTGTCACTGAATCCATACTCCAAAATCGAGTGTTCCCTGGACATTAGAACAGGTACCTCCAACAAAAGCAGGATAAGCTTTACATTGTAAATGACAAACATAAACGCAATGCATTAAACACAGGGTAAACAAGAAGTTCTAGGTGTTCTTACCAAAGTAGGTCGCGGACTGACTTTTCCAAAAGCTCTAGTCTCGGTCTGTGGAGCAACACAGCACAAACGCATAAAACGTTCAAACCAATCCAAACATAAGTTTGGATCAATACATGTAGTCAATGCATTTGGATCAATACAATGAATTCAATTAAAATGCTTACCAGTGTCATGGAGGTTGGACTTCCCTCATCATGAAAGGTTTTACTTATTTGTTCCTCTGTATCAAGTGATGGTACAATGTTGGATTTCAAATATTCATAGAAGGGGGTGCTAGCTGTCTTTACGACGTTATTTATTTTACTCTGAGTGGTTTTATGAAGCTGTGCCCCCGATTCTTCATCCTGTGTTTCACTGGGTGTTTTCTGGTCTGGACTGAAGATGGGAGGGACACACACTTCTCCTGCAGGTTTAGATTCCTCTCTATGAAGTTGTGTTCCTGTGAGCTGCTGTTGCAGTAGCAAACTTGACACTTCATCAGTTGCTGCACCTTCATCATCATCATCATCATAGCGATCCCAGAGGGGCCTGAAGAAGCGCTGAGGGCTCTCTGGCTCCTCAAGTTTCTCCTCAGAATCCTCTGAGCCACTGAAGACAGACGACTGCAACCTCTCACTCACTGACTGCAGTAATGAGAGGATGGAAGAGGCTTGCTGTTCCACACTGCGTTGCTCCTCTTCTGTGGCTGGAGGTACATGGAGCATGTCCTCCCGTGAGGTGTCCTCTCGCCCACTGTCCTCCTCATATATGGGAGAGAGAGAGAATGGGTAGGCTTTGGCTCTTCGTGTGCTGGGACTAAGCAATGGACCGGTGTCGTTCACAAACACAGTGTCTAACTCTTCTTCCTCACTGATGATGGTGAAACCTCCAGGGGCATGGTGCAGATCAGCACCTTGTGACCGGCAAGAGGTGCCAGGGATATCTAAATGGGCTCTGACTGAAATAGGGAGGGCTGTTAGTTTGCCTGAAGACTGAAGACTGGACCCCGCCAATGAATCTGGCCTATGGTCCTGGCTTTGGTAGTCAGTGACACTACAAACGAACACTTTAACCTGACTGCTATTGTCTACGTTAACTGGCAAGTTCAGTCCTGAACCAGCTGAGGCCATTTCACCCTTTCCTGTCTCAGCATCTGGTCCATCTTCAACCACAGATGCTAAATACGTCTTAACCAAGGCAAACTCTGTCTCCCCATCACTCGCACAGTTGAACAGCCCTGGAGTGTGCCCACTTTGTGGACTCTGAGAAGCCAATTTGGGACTTTCAAAAGTTTCACTGCCAAGAGAGTGAAGTGCTATAGTTTCATCAGCCACAGGGCTTTGCCTGACTGACAGGTTTGGCCTGTCCTCATTCCCAGAGAATTCTCTAATTTCAGAGGAACCAGGATGCCGTTTCAAATCCACATTCCTCACTGCACAATTTTCGTCCATACTCTGCACCTGATTCAAGTCACTGTTATTAATGATTGGAGACGCATCACCTGAGTCCAAGCCCAATGCATTACCATGGTTATTGCTTTCGTTATTTACTTTGGCTGCATTCAGAGGCTCTGTATGATCATTCTCTCTTTGTGCAACACAATCATAAACTCCATGCTCTTCTACAGTACACTGTTCCTGCCCTTTGTTTACCCCAGATAAAGATTCAGATATGGCTTTCTGTGCTGATGGGATATTTGCTTTATGACTAATATTGCTATCTCTATGAGGATATTGAAATAATAGTTCACTGTTTGCCTCAGTTCTTTCAGGTCCTTCCCTCTCTTCATGGTCCAACTTAAGTAGTGAAGGACTATGCACCAAGTTCTGTCCAGTATTTTGACAGTTACACAGCTCCCTTTCCTGTCTCTCTGCTTTCTCTTTCAGCTCTGTACAGAGTGTGCTGATTGGCCCACTGCTTAATGTGATGTCAGAATTTACGGTCATGCTCCGAATGTCCGTGTCTGAGCCAGCGATGGACTCGTACCCTGAGGACGGAGTAGACCTGCTACCATCCACATGTATTTGGCCACCCAGGGTGTCATCTGAGAGGTTCAACTGGGGGTTCCCATTAACATGAATAGGTGAATGTTCTCGGAACATGTGTTCCACATTAGCTGATCCATGCGCACTGTTCCTTGCTCCCAGCATAAGTGTCTCAGCACCCTCATTAAGCTCTTCACTAATGGGAGTCTCACTCTCTCTATTAGATGCATCAATCTTCTCCAGAGCAGCCAGAGCATTTTTTAGAATGTCATCTACCATCTTCTTGGACTCCAGCTGCAACACCTCCTCATCTGGCAGCTCCTCGACTAGCTCCAAATGGGAAGCTTCATTCTCCAGCATAAGATCTGCCTCCCAGGCAGCTTGTACTGATATCTCTGGCTTAAATGACAGATCTGTAGTTTGGGAACCAGATACCGTTTTTTTCTGGCAGAAATTAGAAGCAATGTCTGAACCAAAAAAGTGTGGATGCAAGTCCGGGGAAGTGTTAGTGTCAGTTAAATGTCTGTTTGAGTTTGTGGCAGTGTCAGACAGTTGCGATTGGAAAGTCGCTAGTGCTTGAGCTGTCAGTGGGTTCAGAGCATCAGAGTGAAACAGTGACTGAGTCTCACGGTCTGATATCATCTCCAGAAGTGTAGGATCCAGACCATCAACGTATCTTTCACTACCCGTATCTGCCTCTAAACAAACAGCTTCTTCACTAGGAAAGGGAGAGCCGACAATAAGTGTTTGGCCAGATTCTAAACCTGCAGGCTGTGTTCTGTTCATGGTCTGTGTAAGTAAGGCACTTTGGCTCAAAGCACAATCAATTCCCTCTTCCACCACCGGAATATGAGCACTGGAGAGTGCGTTTGAGGACTCTGGGGAAACAGGTCTTTCATGGCACAACCCCTCTCCAGACACAGCTGCACAAGAGCTGCCTGCATTTGCCCTGTGCTGCACAGCCTCATCCTCTTCAGAGGCAGACAAACCCACACCAGCCCCATGCTGGCCCTCTTCTCCCTCAGAGATGGGAGAATGAAGTCGCACCTCCTGCTTCTTCCTCATCTTCCTGAGACCACGGTACCTCACATGTGTCACCACAGGGGGAGACGCTAGAGCACGGCGTCGCTCCTGCTCCTCATCCAAGGCTGGACTCTCTACTACACCTTCTTCATTCTGTTCAGTCTGTGCCTCCTCCTGCAGCCTATGAACAAGACATTACAAAAATCAAAGAAAGTCAAAATCAGAATGACTCATGTTATCTTTTAGTCTACCAAGGAGACCTGTTTCTCCTAAAAGATGCAGACTCACAAGGGATCAAATAGGGGTAGACTCTGATATGGAATAGATTTAAAAGACCTCTGTAAATGATTTATAACATTCACTTCACGGAGTCCACAAAAATGCCTTTTTTCCTTCAATTTCCATGTGTTGCAATGAATAGTATCCTTGTTTAATTTATACCAGCCCTATGAAGATTGATAAGATGCTGAAGAGTCAGGTAACTGTACAATCCAAGTTGTGTAAACTTGGTGTTATGATATGCAATTGGAACAGACACACACTTGTTAATTCTGCTTAACAACCTTAACCATTGTGTTTACTTGTGGGTATTTGTGTCAGCCATCCTGTTCTCTTCTCTTGTCTGGTCTATGTGAGTAGACATGACATCTATCGTGTCGTAGAAACCTCCCTACACACAGAGCAGACTATTAAACTATTGTTTAAAAACAGTGTTTCTCTGTTATATTTATGCAGAATATTATATATACACTGCAATATCAATATCCTTAATTATCAAAAGTTCACTGCTCTTTAAAAGGGTATTATTGACTATTTGTAAGACTGTTTATGCCATGATATAATAATTGCATAATAATCTATCACAATTATTTCTATTATTAATTCCTCGTCACCCCCAAAAAGTTATTGCGAAAGGCCTAGCTATGAGCAACTCCACTCAATATGGCTTGACACAACAGGCATGCACTAAGTGCTGCTTTTAAAAAGCAAGCCCTCTCCTGTATGTCCAGCAACTGACATGTAAAAGCACCTAGTTGAACAGCAGTTCAAGAACATTTTTCATTAAATATTCAAAACCAGCTGCTACGTAAAACCTCACTCTTCCCAGGGGGCACAGTGCTGATGCACTCAGCAAGTCACTTTACCTCATCTTATACCCTACAGGAACATCACATTACCTCATAGGCTTAAATGTTTTATCAAAATGCTTTAATAGCTCCTTTACATGTTTACCAGTGAAGTTACACTGCTAATTTAGATCATCAATAAAACAAGTCAACCATGAAAAAAAAAAAAAAAAAAAGAATATAAAAAAAATAAGACCTATGGCTCAAAGACATAATCCTAAAAAAATGATCCCTCGATTGCCAGGTAAATGGTTCACATTCATTACAACAACAAACATCTTCACAGGTATCAAACTTCATCCTCAGGGGAAAGCAGACTGTCATTCTACTCTAGAGGATCATATAACTGCAAAGACCAGGCCTAACCTAACCAGACTTTAAAGCACAGTGCTATCACCAAAATATTTTCCTAAGATTCAAATGGTCTGTGTCTACAGGCATCTTCACAGAACTTTCATTGACTAACGCTGTAAACGTGCATAATGTAAATATAGGATGTAAAAATAAACCAATATCAATCCATTTCCTACTTTGAAACTGATCTGTGTTCAACAAACAACTGCGAATAAAACATGATGCACCCATTCCAAAAGCTGCACATGAATAAGGCGGCAACAATGACAAAAAGTGATCAAATCTTTTGAAATCTTCATACTTGAAAGGTACTCTTGTGGCTTTACCCTAAAGGCAGCTCAAAATCTGAACTGTGTAAATTGAAACAACTCTGAAGCAGCATGCTATAAATACACAGCACTTCATGCGGGAGTGGGAGATTTTGTGTGTGCATACACCAGTGTGTGTGCATGTGTGTATGCGTGACTGAAGAGTGACAGTTTGCCAGACTATTCCTAGCAAGCGGTGCAGCACAGTTTTCTCGGCTGGGTCTAAAGCCCATCCTCCACAGACACATCTAAACAAATGAACTGTAGCCCTTTTTTCTCTCATGTTCCCAAATTATACAACTGCCTTTAAAGCTCAATCTATAATTGTTCTCCTGGCAACAAAGAACATCCACTTATAATCAGTAAGCTACTTTCTTTTTCTGTCTCCGGCCCTGAACTTGATGAGGTAAAAGCAGAAACTGCAGACTATGCGCAGATGTAGTTTGAAATCTGCGGCTTTCTCAGCACAACTCTTCTCTTGCTCGTTTCATTCACTGTAGATTTCTCTCTGCAGCTGAATTCCCTGCATATTGTCCCTTGCCTCTGGGCACACTGGGGGATATGGACCATTACATACAGTTGCCCTCATCACCATACCATGAGTCATCGTTAGAGAGAGAGAGAGAGAGAGAGAGAGAGAGAGAGAGAGAGAGAGAGAGAGAGAGAGACTACACTTCCACATAAGGTTCCTATGGGGCCTAGTGTCTCTTCACCCTCCTTTGCCCAGTAGCTTCACATACACATCCAGTCACACAGGATGAATATAGAATGAGAGAAAAAGACCTTGCAACACCTCAAGAGACAACTGTCCAAACACGGAGAAGTAGTCAGTTTTTGCTGCTCTTCTCATGTTTTCAAACACAAAAAGCTGTGCAAAGCTTAGAAAACAACATTCCAAAAGCTCCCAGACTTTTCTACTATTTGACCTTAAACCTACCAAAATAATCATAATCCATAATTATGATTTGACACTGGTCACCAACCCATCCATCTTCTTATACGCTTCTTCCTGGTCAAGGTCGTGGTGGGTCCCAAGCCTGTCAGGAAGTCTTGGGAGCCAAGCAGGAATACACCAAGGTCACCGACCTTTATTTTTCTGCATGTTTTACCATGAACACAAACTTAACTATCCACAATCCAAGATCCCCCCATCACACAATGCTTCCACTGTTGGATGGAAAGGTGTAGTAGACCAGGACATGCTTCCTTCATATCACGTGCTTCCTTTCATACTGATAATGCAACATCATTGGACAGCTGAACACGCTTGCAGGAGAACCCTAAACAGCAATTCTATTGCATCAGCTTATACATCGCCACACTGGCCAGTACTGCACTGAGTGATGAGGGGAGACAGAGGGCCATCTTACCCACTCAGACACACATTTTACACTCTGATATTTATCAATGTCCTGTTCAGCCAGGCTTGCCTGTGCAGGTATTGTTATGGATATACCCCTCCTCTGGAGCAGACTGTTTGCTATGCTGTGCTGTCTCTAGCTCTTTAATGGAGCCTGGCTCTGCACTCAGGAGCACTCAGAAAGTAGTAATCCTACCTCTGTAATTTTACCCCTGAATCACTTCTCTGTTGCAATCAAATCACATTATTTTCTGCTCTCACATCCTGAGCTCTTTCTTTGTGCAGAGACACACACGTCCAACATCGCCTAACATCAGCGATTGAGTTAATCAGGCCCCAAAACTCCTGCCTCCCAGTCCCTCTCTATGAGTAGGTACAGTAAGTCAGGTTTCTGTAGTTAATTGCAGTGCTATGAATAGAGCTTGTGCTTGGCCTAGTTCTACAACAGTGCAGAAAGTGCTCACCTTCACTTTTTCTCTGACTGTCTTCCTCTTTCTGTCAGACACAAGGCCTTTTCCCCTCATCTCCAGTTCCATTTATGATGTCCCCACTGTCCAGGATCAAGTGCTTACGTACACGGACACACATCAGCTCACCTTGTGTAACATCCCCACATCGTGAAGATGCTTTGTGTTCTCAAACTCCACTCACTTCAGCTCTGCTGAACAAACTCACTCGGGAACAGAGTCAAGGATGAGCTTTTTCTCACGTAAGGCTGGCCATGTACCTTCCATTCAAATCCTTACAAAAGGTCTGCTACACCAAGAAAAGCATTATCTTATTCACCACTCGTTAAAGGATGTCATGTCCAGACCTAAAAAGCTCTGGATTTTCACTTAATATTGAAGTGCATTTTGTCCCAAAAAGGCCCAGTGAAAGCATAATAATTAACACAAACAATTTTCTTTCAATTTAAATGTATATAAGGTTATAAGGCTTCAGGTGCAGAAAATATTGTTTACCAGAATAGCAATCTACAGATGCACCAATATAGAACTTCTGGCTTAGTATTTGAGTCTGCTAAATATTGTTGCAGTCAAATGGGGGTAATTTTGTCACTCAAAAACTGTACAAAAGAAAAATAATACACTAATCGAAAACAATATTGAAAATGTTTGATCTCTAACTTCATGTTTTTGTAGATTAGTTTGCAGATCATCTTTCACATTTCACAGTAACAGAAATTATAACAAGGGGTTTCCAAATCTGTGCATGTCACTCTACATTAACATCTCTAATAAAACGGTTTGTTTAACAGCAAACTGAGTTTACAAAGTGGACCTGACATTAACATGCCTGTGTATTGTTACAGCCCAATCTGAAAACGCTACCAGGGCATTTCTGTGCCATTTCTACTCCTTCAGGAAATTTCTAGATACAATGACTCTACTCTTCCATCACCGCCTACCCTCTGTCCACACCATCACATTAGTTTTCTCCAAAGTCAGAGTGATGCCTTTTCATCTCCTCTAATACACGCAGAGCAGCACAATGCAACCGTACATCATGCACACAACACTCACTGGGCTCTAGAAGGTGAATGTGAGGTACACATCACAGGGCCATTTCTGAGACAATGCAGGCATTCTTCAAACCCTACATAGCAGCATGAACTGTCTGAGCTCAGATGAGCAAGAAAACATGCTAAATTCTGGAGAAGTTCTGTACAGACCAGGAATGAAAGGCAACAATAAGGACACATCACAACTAAATGAGGTATAAGTGTCATATTTAAAAATGGGAACATTGTCAGCTGGGTCTCAGCTTTCATCATCATTACACCAACGATTTAGCTCCTGGGTCCATAACTGATAAATGCTGACCTTGGATAGTTCTTCTGGTAACAGCTCAGATAGACCCAAGCGTGATGGAGAACGTGCAGGCTGAATAGCAATGAAACATTCTTGAGCACAAAGAAATCAGGACTATAAGAAATGCTTCACATAGAGCCTTTTGGATTTAATATAGAACAGAGACCAAACACTACTTGGACACAAATGAACACTTTCAGGTCAAATAGAAACACCTGAAAGCTGTTAGTTGAAAGTTGGCAGGTTAAGAGCTTTAAGCATATTTTCTTCCTTTCCTTCTTTGAAGAGAAGGAAAGTTGGTGCTTTTGTCTGAACTCTTCCACTACAACATTTTGGCGTAAAGAAACTTGGTCCTCTGCATGTGGTTCTGAGTGTTTACATCGCAGAGACCTCAAAATGTAATCATCTCCTTATAAACTAAGCGTTACCATCCAGATCTTTGTCTGGCCTCCTCTCTCCTTCTCTTCCTCCCCTCTTCCCCTCCTTTCTCATTCTTCAGGGCATAACGGAACCATATGAGCCAAGCGTCCTAGTTTATGTGTATTTTTTCCTCTCTCTGAGTTTGTTTGTGTGTGTGTGTGTGTGTGTGTGTGTGTGTGTGTGTGTGTGTGTGTGTGTTTTACACACTGTTTTTTACATATGAAAGGCAGCACTGTGGAAGGCCCATACTGCCAGGGTAATGACATCATCTCCACGCGCCAGGCCTCAGGGTAAGTGCAATCATACGATGTGGGGACTGTCTCAGGACAGTGACCTTGTGATTGGTATACTTCTAGATCACACACTCACACACACACACACACACACTCACACACACACACACTCACACTCACACACACACTCACACACACACTCACACACACACTCACACACACACACTCACTCACACACACTCACTCACACACACTCACTCACACACACTCACTCACTCACACAGACATGCATGCATGAACACAAGCACATGCATACAGGCTCACTCCAGAACTCATAGCACCTTTCTTCTCACAATGTCTCCAGCTGAGACACACCCTGGTCTTAGAAGCTCCCTTTGAAGTTGATCCCACGTGCTCAGATGTACAATGGCAACTTCTGTCTGAGAATTCAGATTCCCTCATGCTCATAAATGCGGGCTCAGACTTTAAATAAGTGTCTTTCACAGCAATGCTACCACCTCAGGGTCAGAGCTGTGATCAGGAGCAAGAGAACACAGCTTCCCCAGAACTAGCTCTGTGTTTACAGACCTGGGTGAATGGACACGTCCTACATTTTACCACAAGTGTAAGCAAAGTGTGGTGTGGTAGTGGTAGCCATCAGCTTCTTTCATGGCAGAAACAACTGCTGACAGACATTTAGTTTATACATACAAAGAACATACAAGAGGGTAAACCAGAGCCTGTGAAGAATGCATAATGCAGCCAAAGGCATAATAAGATCAAAAGAACATTTTAAAGAAAAAAAATTCCATCAACACCTTGGATCTTCCAATCACCCCCCCCACACACACAAACTCACACTGTATAATAAGTTCATTAGTTCCAGTAGTTGCTCTCTTTGCTTTCTCCATCTCTCTCTCACATACACACACACACACACACACACACACACACACACACACACACACACACACACACACACACACACACACACACACTTAAGGTCAAACTACTCACTGTGTGTCTTCCACGTCTTGCTCCGTTTGCCCTGTGGAATTAAGATCTGGACCATCCACTGACAGTTCCTCAGACTGAGACAGCTCCTGAGGCTTCAGGGGCTGCTTTCCTTCCTCCAAACTCGTCTGTACCTCTGTGTTCCCTGTGAGCAGTGTTTTGGGGTCAGTGTGCCGTGTGTCCGCTGCTCCCTGTGCTTCTGACTCTGTGCCGGACTGACTCTGCCCGTCAGCTCCCCCGGGCTCAGCTCGACTGAACAGGAACAGGCTACCCAGCCTTCTGAAGAAGCCGTCTACAGGGGGCGGCGGCGAGCAGGGCTCTGGGGCAGGAGGGGTGATGGGAAGCAGGTCGCACTCTGCATCGTCTTGCACGCTGCCCACCGGTTCACACACACTGTCTGCCTCCACCAGCTGGCTTTGCTCTGACGGTTCCAGTGTCTACATACAGAGACAGAGAGGAGAGGGGGAGAGAGATAAAAAAAAAAGGAGGAGTTCAGCCTGATTAGATTTCTGAGCTGTTAGCCGGTAAAGTGAGCAGAGCGGGTCGCTAGAAGTACCTCAATCCCTCTGGCTCCACTGTTCCAGCAGCCACTGCCTCTAAAATGCTAATGTGACTGAGACAGTGCTCTCCCCCTCCCCCTACCCTCCCCTCCCCTCCCCTCACCCCCATCAGTCCAGCCCACTGCAATGTTAACTCTTTCACTGCCACACAGAACTGAACAGCTGACTTTAAAATTTAAAACGTTATATTTACTGAACAGCAGCCAGAGATACTCTTAATAAACTGCTTTGGGGAAGGATTACTTATTTATTTACAAATGGCCTCTTATGGCAAAAATCATAAACTGAACAAGCACTGATTCATCATCTGTTCCCACATCCTAACAAGCACTTTCTGATATTTATCTGGAAAATAGCTAGATTTCATCTGGAATCATGGGGGTCCAACACTAGTGCACACAAATTCATCTGCAAAGCACCAAAACTGTACATGCCACATGCAAGTGAAAACACTGCTTCTGCCTCATCTCATGCTGCTGCAGGTCTAGGAGTCCAGGAGTTCACTCAAGACACAAAAGGACTTTCCGAGCCTATGAGATTTGAAGATTAGTGTATTTAGGGCATCTCGGCCAGCTGTTCTGCTGTGAACAGACACAATGGATCTTTTGCAGAGACCGGAACAAGTACCCTTTCAACCTCTAGCCCCTATTCAAACCAGCCAATAAATCACAGCAACTAAACGTTAGTCATTTTTCCCGGCCAAAAAGTCCCACAGGAAGTGGTGTAATTCACTGTGCTATTTTCTTAAGTGAGGTGATCATGATCCTTAATCTAGCAATATTAGTTACAGGCTGTAATACTAACTGGATTTTTCCTTTAATCTATGCCATTTATATTTATGATACATTGAGTGCCATTATATGGTACACCCTACTGCCTAACCCAGAACCCAACTCCATGTGCAAGCTCTATCATGCTCTCTATCTTAGCTCTCCCTTTCCCCCCTTCTCTCTCCCTCCTACAGTGAGAGTGGCAGGAAGCTCAGCAGGAAGCTGATGAGGGAGGAGAGAGTGCTTCGTAGTGGCCTTAGCTCTGATGTGCACATTCTCGGGCTGTTTGGAGCGCTGACAAACACAACACCCTTGGAGGAAAACCAGTCCCAGCCTCGACTTCTGCTGTTGGCACACGTATAGAGCAGCCCTTACAGATAGAGTGAGAGTGTGAGAGAGAAAGAGAGGAAGAACACTGCTTTAAAAAACTCCACCAACCACAAGCTCAGCTCCGAGTGCTACCGAGAGGGAAATCGTCTGATACAGAAGATCCAAAGTCAAACGACAGGAAAGAAAGTAGCCCAAAAAGCATGAAAGCAATGTATGATTACAGCAAAAACGTGGGCACAGGTTTAACGCTTGCTGTGCAAACTGGTCTATCACTGGAAAGAGCTGAAGTGTAAAGGCAAACAGAATACAGCTGCTACTGATCAATAATTAATGGTCGCCTGCAAAGTCTGGGATTTGGGAGTCAAAGTGAAGCTCCACAAACGCAGCTGTGCATCAGGCATGCAGGTGAAGCTGCACGTAAGGGGTTTACAGGGGGTGTGTGAGTTCAACGAAGCCTTCCTAAATGCTCCTTCTATGGTTGCTGTACAGAGTAGGCACTCAGGTCTTGCACAACTAACTTCCTTCTGCATTCATATGTAGTTAACCACACACAGTACACAAACAAAACACAAAGCATAGAGCAAACAATAACTTCAGAGCACTTCAGCAAGAATGACTGGAAGGAGTTCAACGGACATTTTTGTCATTATGGAGGTGTAGATAGTAGTCATGGATACAAAGCTGGTAACCAAAGTGTTAATCCTTCCCTGCACACTAAATATCATGCACACACAGCACCAGGCATTTTTAGGCAAAGCTTCTAAGTATCTTACATAATCAGTCTCAGGCAAATGTAAAACACATGCAGTAAACATCTCCAAATAAATTTCTTCTGTCTCTTTGGCTACATTCACACGAGGGTTGTGTCCCAAAATTGATACATTTAAGGGCACTGACCAAATTATGGTGCTACTTGGGTTGGGTTTTTAATAGTACTAAATGAATGACATTGGGACTACAGAGTGCTGATTCATATCAAATCAATTTACATTTATGGCATTTAGCAGACGCCCTTATCCAGAGCAACTTACAAAAGTGCTTTGCTGTTCACTCAGAAAATATCCTCAACTAGAAGACAAGGATAGAATCTAGAGATTCCTCACGCTTAGATCCTGTTGAACACAAATGTCTTTATGGAGTTAAATACTCCTGAAACAGATGGGTCTTCAGTCTGCGTTCAGTCAATTGATGCCATATTTTGTGGATTATAACACAGCAGAACTAACTGGTACCAAGACTAACAGCAAAAAAATAATTATTGGTCTGTCTTTACATGACAGCGGAAATTCATCAGACATGGCCAAATATCTGCAGTCAGTCACTGTAGTGTGTAAAACCACACAGAACAGACATATATGGGCATGTATTTCTTTATATGTAAGATATTTTTAATATACGTTGTTTAGTCTCAAAATAAATTTAAAACAACTGCAGTAAATTAAGATTTTCATATATTTGCTAAATTATTTTATAAGTATTTTTATTTTCCGTATGAGATAATCGTTTAAATCAATAACAAAATGTTGAAATTGAGAATTTTTCTGCTAATTTAAAGAGAATAAACTACCAAAAAAGTACTGTTGGGTACCATATTAATTGCAACATGAAGAGTACCCAACCTGTCAGTACCATCAAGTGCCGATTCATGTCAAATCAACAGGTGCCAACTTTAGATATAAGCATAACACACAGTTGGCAGTGTGGTTACATCCATCAAAACATGATGCCGACAACAGACTCTGCATAATCTGGCAATAATTCTAACCTAATCACCTCACATGAAAGTCTTGATAACCCGAAAGCCGAGTCCCTGCTGCTAATGTTAGGAACATGTCTGCAGGTGCTGCTTATGTAGCATGCAGATTAACCAAGGATTAGCAGGCAACATCTAACAATAACAGCGTGTAATTGTGTGTAATGAAGTCTGTTACACCCTTTCTTTAAGTAGTTGACAAACAGTAACCACTTTTGCCTGTGTGTCTGTTGCACCGGGATGGAACACACGCACTGGCCAAAGTGGTTACTGTTTTTCAACTACTTTAAAAAAGCCTTGCAGAAAAGGTCTGGTTGTCATGAGTATTCTGACTGTCTCAACTGTATTAGGATTAAAAAAGCCAATACGCATCCATTAAAATATACCTGAATCAGCCCCAAAGCATGGACATCAGATTTCACACATGAAAGTGACTCAAACTGATATTATAAATGACACATCTGGGTCACATGTGACAAAAATCTGAGTGACTTTTAGCTCCTGTGTGAAAGGAGTCTTTGGGTCTCTACAGAACGGAGATCTAGCTCATAGGGTCACTGATCTACTGCACCTGTGCTGCTGGTTCCACGGTAAAGTGATGCTCAGATGTGACCGGTGACTCAGTCTCATCAGTCTGGCCAGCAGTGCCGTCATCCTCATGTTCTTCACTGGAAAGCAAAGGAAGAGAGAAAGGTCAGGAAACAAAGAGGTATAAACACTACGTAACATTCTGTAGGCTCTACATAGAGGATATACACACTTCTCTACACAGAGTGTATATTTTTGACCTCATCAGTTTAATTATTGGTTCATTCTTGGTTATAATTTGGTTATTTTGATACAGTTCAGGATTATATTCCCACTGAATACAAATTTCATTCTCTACTCATAAAAAAGTAGTAATCGAATCAATATTCATAGTAAAGGAATCAAGGGACAGGAATGACACTTGGTGGGAAAGTATGACATTGTGAGACATGCAAATGATTCAAATTTCACGCTCGGCTGCACGTCAGGTTAAGCTAGGTCTTATCTCTGTACCTGACAGACTACATAAGGTTGTCCTGCTGTGCAGGCTTTCCATTCTGACTCCTCCTGTTTGCACTGTGCTGCTGGAAGCATCCTTTGCAAACATGCAAAGTATGTTTCAGAAAACAGCTCAAGAGGCATCACATTATAGGACACTGGGAAGCAGGTTGGTCTCATCAATGAATTGCATGTCATGTGGACATTGTCATGTCATGTGGACATTACCATAGCATGGGTAGAAGAAGACCTGCACCAGACATCCAATAATTTGCCCCTCATTTGTACTGCATATCTTACCAATACATATCTGCCAATGTCAACTGGACATAACTGGGGGATAATTATTATTTTAACTGTTTAACTGATACTTTATACACATACATATGTAACAGTGTACTATTTGCACTCCTGAAGAGCATGTTTAGACAATGTTGTGCTACTTACTAAAATATCTTTTACTGCGTTCGTAACCCAAATACAAATGCATGTTTTATTCTCAGTAATGCTGATCGATGTGCATTTAATCCCCATTTCTTAGGTTTATAAATGTCTTCACATCAGCTATCAATTGATAAATCGGGGCATGCCTACACCTTTATAAGATGCAGTGGTCTGTAGGCCTCTCACAATAACCGTTTCATGTGTTCAGATCCTATATTTAAGCTTGATGTATCACATGTCCTATATGTTCCCCTGCGAGGGTTTTGGGATCGCTTTTCAGTCATGTGTTGTTGTTTTTTTGTTTGTTTGTTTATTTGTTTAAAATTTATTCTACGTAGAGCATTTTGTTGAAGAATGGTTGCCGTGGATGCTCCTCCATTTGCAGGACCTCTTCTGTAAAGGAAACAGCAAATGAGTTACCAAAGTTCATACACCTTTAAAAACTGAGCAGTGGGTGTCAAGTTCCTTAAACTGTCCCTGAGGGAAGAGACAGTAAAGGCACTGAAAGGATGGTCCATGTCCATGACAATGCTAGCTTGCTGACCCACCCTCCATTTGTTAAGAGTATACAGTTACTCAGGAGAAAGAAAGAGGGAGAGAAACTAACTCTGGAACCTGCCACACACTAGTTTAGAGCAGTTGAGGCTTAAATGAGAGCTTTTTAACACCTAGTTTAGTTCTTTGGAAATGAGCTGGGGTCTGGGACAGGTCAGAGTCCTGACAGGTACTGACTGGTTCTGCTGAGAGCTTCACAGAGAGCTCAGAGCAGAAGAACAACTCACCAGAGTCATAGGGCAACAAAGCACCAGGAGTTGAGGGTGAAACGGGCGTTTAAAGACAGTGAGAGTGAGGTTTAACAGTGTTGGAAGAAGGAACTGTAAAGGTGTTTAGGTTTCTGTACCTATTTTCAGGCTCGGAGTCCGTTTTCTCCTGCTCCAAGGACTTGCTTCTGGAGAACAGTCTGAGGAAGTTTCTGGTGAAGTCTTCGTGCCACGAACGCTGGCGTTTTAAATTGGACATCGTGACGCCAAGAAATGTCAGCTGCGCGTGCAGTGAAACAGAGGAGTACAGTCGTTGTTAAGGTCCGGTCACATCGTGGAGGCTCTGAAACTCTGCTCGGATGTCCAGGAAGCCGCGCTGGCGACGGGCATCAGCGGGGAGTTTGGCGGAGAGTGAGGAAGCGAGGGAGGAGTCAGGCAGCAGGCCTCGGAGGAAGCGAGGCAGGGAGCTGCGCGGAGGACTGTCCCCTGCAGCGCTGCTGAAAAGGCTGGGCTTCGTGAGTGAACTGAAGCCCAGCTCAGATGACAAACGAGTCTCGCAGGGCATGTTTACTGCTCTGTCCACGTGCGCACGCGCGCCCTGCATGCAGACTCGGACTGATCAGCCCGAGGGGCGGGGCTTATGACGTCACCGGCCCAGCTACTGGGCCACAGAGGATGAGACATAAAGTGTTGTTTAGTCCTTATAAGACCAAAATAAACAAAAAAGTAAATAAAACCCACAGAAATGTAGGCACAAGTAAATGTTTGATCAAAACACAGTCAGTTTCATATAAATATCTGAATTCTGTTCAATTTTACATCTCAAATAAAGGAAACATTGAGTAGGATCTCCTGAAAATATCATGGCATGTGTGACTGACTTCTATAAATACTTTTTAAAGTTTTTGAAAGTTTGTAAAACCCTTAAAATATCTTTATAATTTGGAATATTTTACATGTATTTTAAGGAATGGCCCTATAAATAATAATTTAAGCTCCACCAAAACATTAGAAAGAATGAAAAATGACAAAAAAATGACTAAAATAAATAAAACTAAAATAAAATGGGATTTGGGAAAAATAATGGGGTTTGATTGTCCAGACAGGCAAGCAATACACCAATAAGTTGGGCACGACGCCATCATCTTTATTTCACTTTAATTCTGTGGAGTTTGATCCAAATGTAGATTTCTCTGGTTATCAGTGTCCAATGAATGCTGTAAATGTAACAGACTGCAGAAACAAATGACTATTACAGGTTCTGTTACAGGTTCTAGACTATTCTGGTTCCTATCACCACTACTGTCAACAAATATCTCTGAAAGTCTCCAATTGAGCATTTCACATCCAACACTTTATAAAGGTATGTTTACTCAATAACTGGTTGACTTCCAGTTTAATATAATTTAATATAATTAACTGGAACCTATAATTTGGGTGTTGATTTATCAGGCCTGTGAATGGGTTCATTACTTAATACATTTCAAAATTTTCATCTGCATTCTGGAATAGGTCCTAAATTTGTCCTGGATTTGTGAAGACAGAATTTGCAATGTCAGGCCTTAGCACCCACTCTTAACACTGGACAATATGTTCTGGATTAGGTGCAATCTGAATGTGTGAATTGGTGTACGATTGGAAACTAACAGTGAATAATTTTTCTCACCCTGCTAAAAATGTGTTACTGGATGACTAAACCATAAAAACTCTAATGGATCCTATCATATTCTTCAATGCATATGAATAAATAAGGATTAACTTTGGTATTTCTCTAAAAAAATAAACAAGTCACAGCACACTCTTCGAGGAGTATTGCCTTCAGCACTTCAAATGGCATGCAAAGTCCTAGCCTGTGGTGTCATTCCCACTGTTATAGAGTCTGATAAATTAACCACAGTATTGCAAAGTAAGGTCAGAGGGTGTGGAGGAAAATATTAAGCCAGTATGTCTTACTTATTGCTGCCTGTATTCCAGCTGACACTGTGTGACACATTCACACTTCTACCAGAAAGGGATTCTGAAGATCTGAAGCAGAACATTTAATGCATCTAAGTTTCCTAAATATTACTGAAGACAAATTATATAGATGCACTCTGAAGTAATGAATGAATTTTCAAAAACAAAACTCTGATCTAGAATTCTTCCTAACCTTATTACCACTTTCACTTTAACAAAATTGTCAGCAAGGCAGACATCACACAGTGGTGTGTTGGTGTTATAATCTATAACGAGGCAGTCAAATTGGCTGAGAGGGTACTTCTTCCTCCTGTAATGCAATTTGAGGCCATTTAGAGACTCAGAACATTTTAAGGCTATTTAAGGACTGTCTCGCCAGCAACTTCTAGCCACACTCTCATACCTGAGGCAGATCAGTTGTCAGCTGCTGATGTGTAATGCATCTTCTCAGTAGGCTAGAGGCCCTGTCTGGCATCTCTAGTGCAGTGGCTCCCTCTGCTGTTTGCCACTGAAACACTGGTGCAGTAATTCATTTGGACGCTCCAAGCATCCAGAAGCAGTGTCAGATTGCAGTGCTATTCAGAAGGACGATAAAGGTGACCAACAACAGTAAATGGATAAAATGTAGATTGATATGAGCAATATTAATTGAGATTCACACAAATAAGTCATGTCTCTCAGAATGGTGTTGGGTATAACACAACTTGTCATATGAGATTGCATGGAATTTTAGTGGTTCCTAATGATATCTTGAATATTCTCACTTTGTTCCTGCAGATTTTGCAGTTGGGTTGGAGTGTTGATAGCATGCCTAATTGTTTCCTCACACATTTTTAATCAGGGATAGGCCTGGCAATGCCACTCAGAGCTGGTCTACACTTCCCTGGGGCTCTAAGCAAAATTTTGATTAGGAGCCCTTCAACCTGAACTCTGTGAGCCAACATGTGACAAATTTTTGACAGTTGCACCTGATACTTCACTTACTATTCTCCTTTCATTGTTGGCTTAAAAATATAGAGATGTGCAGAAAGGAATTACACATAAACAAATAATATTTATTGGACAAATAATATATACATTTATAAAATTACTTCCCATCCTAAGTCCAAACTAAACTAGGCTACAACAAAGCTTGAGAAACTGGATAACCACCACCTTTGACTAGGCCACACCAAAACCTTTCATTTGTTTAGCCATTCAGAGGTGTGTCCAGCTGCAGAACCCAAGTACACTTGAGCTTAAGGTCACAAACTGATGGTTAGACATTCTCCTTCAGGATTTTCTTGCAGAGAGCAGAATTTATGGTTTAAGCAATTTAAGCAAGTTGTCCAGAACCTGAAGCAGCAAAGCAGCCCCAGACCATCACACTACCACCACCAAATTTGTCTGTATGATGTTCTTTTCTTCTGAAATGCTGTTTTAGTTCTGTGCCAGATGTAATGGGGCACATTTGTCTTGTAAGTCCACAAAATATGTTTGGGCCTTTGTGTTCTTTTTGGTCAGCAGTGGTTTTCCCACGGATACCATATTTTCCCAGTCTATTTCTTATTGTTGAATCATGAACACTGACCTTACCTGAGGCAAGTGAGGCCTGCAGTGCTTTAGATGTTGTTCTGGGTTATTTTGTGACCTACTGGATGAGTCATAAAAGCGCTCTTAGAAAAATGTTTCTTTTTGCAATCTTGTAGTCTACTTCATATTCATATAGACATGTTTTATTGGAGTGAATTTTTTTGTATTACTATATTTATTCAGATATTTGCTGTCTGAAATTCTCATTTGTTTGATCTCAAACATTTAAAAAACAGTGTGACAAAAAAGAAAGAAATCTGTAAGGGGCGCAGCAGTATGTGATGCTTGACTACGATGCCTCCACACATACATTTGTTTTGGCCCACTCCTCTATACAGATCTTCTCCAGATCTTTCAGAATTCTTGGCTGTCGCTAGACAACATAGAGTTTCAGCTCCCTTCATAGATTTTCTGTTGGGTTCAGGTCTGGAGACTGGCTAAGCCAATAGAGGACCTTGAAATGATTGATACAAAGCCACTCTTTAGGGTGTGTGTTTTGGGTGATCATGCTGGAAGACCCAGCCATGACCCATCTTCAATGAGGAAGGAGATTGTTGGCCAAAATCTTGTGATACATTTCCCCACCCATCCTCCCTTCAATATGGTGCAGTTTTCCTGTCCCCTTTGCAGAAAAGCACCCAAAAAGTATGACGTTTCCATGGGCCAGTGTTCTTGGGGTTGTACTAATCCTTCTTGCTCCAAAAATGGCGAGCAGTGTTGATTCCAAAAAGTTCTATTTTGGTCTTATCTGACCACATGACCTTCTCCAGTGCCTCCTCTGGATCATCCAGATGGTCATTGGCAAACAGGCCTGGACATGTGCTGGCATGAGCAGGGGGACCTTGCATGCCCTGCAGGACTTTAATCTATGATAGCTTAATGTGTTATGAATGGTAATCTTTAAGACTATGGTCCCAGCTCTCTTCAGGTGGTCATCTCATGTAATTCTGGGCTGATCCCTTTTTCAGAATCATCCTTACCCCATCTTGTGTTTCTTCTATTTTCTAATAAAATCAACAACAGTTGTTGCTTTCTCACCAAGCTGCTTGCCTATTGTCCTGAAGCCCATCCCAGTCTTGTAGAGGTCTACAATTTTGTCCATTGTGTCCTTAGACAGTTCATTAGTCTTGGCTATGGTGGAGAGGTTGGAGTATGATTGATGAAGTGGGTGGACAGGTGTCTTTTATACAGGAAACTAGTTCAAACTGGTTCAGTTAATACAGTTAATGAATGCAGAGTAGGAGGTCTGTGAGATCCAGATGTCTTGCTTGTTTGCAAAATGTTATGCAATAAAATACAAAATTATTTATTTAAAAATCATACAATGTGATTTTCTTGGTTTCTTTAGGTTGGAAAACTTCGGCAGTGTATCAAATGCTTTTTTCCCCACTGTATGTCCTTTTTTGGGGGTGTAAAAAATGCATCCAGCTGGGTTTCGAAATTTCATAAAATGACTGGGATTTGCATTGATTTCTTTAAAGTTGCCACACATTCTCTGCTTAAGAGTTGCTTTCTTGCAGCCACAACTGATCTAAATGTCAAAGTTTTAATCAATCATAGTTTATTTATGCAGTGCTTTTTAAAACAAAAAGAAATCAAGACTCAAAATAGGAACCCGTAGCCTAAAATGCATAGTTTTAAATTAAAAATCTAATCAGTGTCACAATTACAGACCAGCAGGACCCAATACTGTCTTGGTACACACACACACACACACACACAGTCCTACAACTACAAAGAGCACGCTCTACTCAAAGAGATGTTGTAAAACTGTTTTATGTAAGATAATAATATTTGTTAATGTCTCATAGAAGCTTCAAATCAAATGTGGAGTGTATTTACAAGATTACAAGCTCATAATTCAGCAATGTTCTATACAATGTGAAGCAGAAATGCCAATATTCATCTATACATGAACAAAAGACTGTGAACTATTCCCACTATTCCCATGGCCTCTGGTTTGATTAAAAACATGAGCTTGTTTGAATAATGTCCATGTAACAGGCAGGTCATTAGCTTGTGAGAAGGTGGACAGAGAGGCTTTGGCCTGCTCAGCATGTGCAGGTTTCATCCAGAGTGGAAAAATGCAGCATTTAACACTGCACAGATCCGATACGCATAATAGCTGTAATTTCGAACAGGCACTTTCCGAAATAAAACATGGCTATTGATTCAAGGGAAGAAGAAGGGGAAAGGGAAGGAAAAAAAGCCTAGGTTGGCCCAGAATGAGACTTTAATTGCAGACACATTTATTAATACAGACCTGAAAATGAGGTTGACAGCCATTCACTCCACCCCCACTAACCTCCCCTCTGACACACAGGCAGAGGAAACAGAGCGGGTGTAAGTTAATTATATGTTTATTTTAACCATAATAAATCTTAATGTGAGGCCTGTTCTCAGCAGAGAGTGAGCAGTGTGTTTATGTGATGGCGGGGACAGAAGAGTGAGGGAGAGATGCCATACTGAATGGATGAATGAAATGGCCAAGCAAGGAGTGAGCTGGCCCTCAAACCCACTTCTGTTGCTGCCTTAGACCTGCTAGGATATGAACCTGCAATCCTCAGATCATAGTGCTTGCACACTTTGAGCTCCCTGCCTTGTTGTAGTCTGGTTTCTGGTGACACTGTTGTTAGTTGTTGTCATAAAAAATACATCTGTCTGGGCTTCATAGTAGTTTTCAACTGACAGTGGCATGAATTGTAATTGTGAAAGTAATTTATTCTTTACTTTCATTCACTGTTTAAAAGTAAAGTATCCTTCTCCTACTTTTTGAATTTGGAAACAGAAACACTACGAAACATTTGGTACTGCTTGAATCAAGCAGTACTAAATCTGTGGTTGAAGGAGCAAATTTAAAACATACATAGAAACATCCATACATCTGTCTGTTCTGAACTCTTTGTGGAGAGGAAACCAACACCAGAAATCTTTCATCAGAGAAAAGGCTCAGTTCTGAATTTTTGAAGTAGATGCATCGGGTAAGTGTGAGACTAATATGCTGGAATTGTACCATTCTAGCATGGTGCCAATATGTCCATATTTAGCTGAGACTTATTCTATAGGCAATCAATTTCTACAGGGACTTGGCAAGCTGTGTGCATTTAAACAATTCAACAAAATATCAATTAAAACAATGATTATAACCATGGTTATAACACAACAGTTATAACAGAATTTTTCATTCATCATGAAATTGTCATAGAATGTAAAGAATAGCTGGTGTGTTCAAATGATGTGGAGAAATCAAGAAAAACAAGAATACATGGTTGTTTTTGGACAGCAACAATGTGCCTAGTTGGACATTATGTAGATTTCATGTCAAGTAGTATATAGTGATTAAATTGCTTCAGGCAATTGAGTATTAATTATTCACTATTTTTGTAACACAAGAATGCCTTGATTAACCAAAATCGCTGAACCTGAAACATCTGACATTCGGGATGTTCCCAGCACATAGTGAATATTTTGATGATTTACTAAAATTACTTATTTGCATCTAAGTAAACACTGCAATTGCGATTAACAAATGCTATATTTCACAGTTCTACAACTAAGATTAATCATGGATGCTTAGCAGATGCATGATGGCAACCCTTTTTAGTGAGTAGAAAAATAAATCAGGGAAAATATGGCTGTAGAAATTGGTCTGTGTCATCTTTAGGGTTACATTCATTAGATCATGAAAAGCATAAATTATATACCCCAAGCTAAGGCACCTGCAGCTGCAGAGCTGAACAACAGAGAGGCCTGCACACCTATATGATAAGGGAGGATTCCTCTGGGGCATTTTTCAACCTTCACATCATCATCCTTTAAGGATTGGAAAAAATGAAATGTTTGGTAACTGTAATATTACTTTGAGGTCATAGTGAGAGTTACACGTGTATGTCTGTTTGCCTGTGTGTGAGCACGTGCATGTAAAGAGATGGATAAAAGCTTCAGGTTTGACATCTGTTGCACAACACACACCAAGCCGGAAGCCATATGTCTGCCATCAGTAAGAGCATGGGGTCCAAGGGCCACCAAACTGACTAAGAACTATTAGTCCCCTGGGAGCGCTGGCCCCAGGATAAAAGAGCAGCCGCAATATTATAAATGCAGGACTACATTTTCCAGAGCAAATCTTCCGTCCCTCCAAGCAGTGCTCTCGTACGTCTGGATTTCATCAACTCCAATACCCTGGCGCTCACAGTCCAACAGCGCAGTTGTTAAATTGTACTCCATTGACATCGAGAAGATTGTTTTTCTTGAGCAATCAACCCATGTGTGTGGTATGGCTAATTAAAAGGGCCTTAAATTCCTGAATGTGGATTTTCTTCCTTTTCCACTCTGTCCTTGCATTGAATAAAGTTTACAGCAGCCATTGTAGCATCCATGTTTAAGTCAGAATGACTTGGACCACCATCCTGAGGACCCCATACCTCCACCCCCCTTATATCTGGGACTATTTGAGTGAGAAGCGCTCCTGGCTGTGTAGGGTTAAGTAGGGCTAATTGTAGAGCTTTACAGTCTGTGTGCAGGTCATGGACTGAGAGCTCACACTGCTTTGGAAATGCATTTCTGCAGGCTAACGTGCTTAAATGCTTTCCACATGCTATCATGAGGGTTATTCACACAGAAAAACGAGCAGGGCATAACACACCAACATGCCATTAACTAAAACATGGTTGTTGATGGCAAGTGAATATTTTTTACTGTTTTTATTTATGGATCATCCAACATCCTGGCCTCACAAAAGCTCTTTTTGCTGAATACAATCAAATTCTCACAGAAATGCTCAGGTGTCCCAATACTTTTGTCCATATAGCAAATTGTGGCTCCTTCGATAAAAACACTAAAAGTCTAATGGTGACGGAACATTCTCCACTTACAATGACTGTTAACACTGTCCACAAGAATCTTTATTAATAAATATGAGAGTAAATTTAAGGTCCCTCCACAGCCTCACTGTGAGTTTCGAGTCAGGTCTGTAACGAGGCTGCTCCAAAGCCATAATTTAGTTTCTTTTGAATTGTTGTCTGACTGCATAACCCAGTTGCATTTGACATGGACATTCCTTTCAAGACGTCATGGTTCCAGTAATCACCCAGGGCTTAAAACAGCAGAACATCTCCACATCACACCACCTCCACCATGTTTGCATGGTATTCTTATTGTGTAACGCATTTTTAGGTTTACACTACATATAATAAGGAGTACACAAACGATTATGTTATCTTCCTCTTGGTTAGCAGTTGTCTTTCCCCACTGTGCTTCTGTCAAATAGATATCATTTTTCTCTTTCTAATGGTGACACCAGGAAGACCCAACAGTCACATCACCAGGTCCTTGGATGATCTAGGTTCTTTTGTGACTTCCTTTGATTACTGCATTCTCTGAATAATTTGGGTTGGCTAGCCATTTCTGGAGGATTCACCACTGTTTTCACTATTTTCACCACTTTTGCACAGTGGAGTTTACAAACCGTAGTAACACCTTTATAATCCTTTCCAGAGTGATATGTTTCAACACGTTTCTTTTTCAGGTCTATGCAGAATTTGACTTAATCATAGCATGGTGTGATGCTTGTTGAGATATTTTAGCCTACTTCATACTGTCTTATGGTAAAAAAAAAGAGAGAGAGAGAGCGAGAGAGAGAGAGAGAGAGAGAGAGAGAGAGAGAGAGAGAGAGAGAGAGCTGTCTCTTATACACATGAAAATTAAAGAATTGTACCTATTATCTATTAATTATTATTTCTTTTGAAAGATTTGTGTTTAGTTTCAATGTTATATTTCCAAGAGAAACATACTTTTTACTTATTTTCATTTTGATCTTTACAGTGTTCTACAAAAAGCTACATTTCTCTCTTTTTCTTCTGCCAGTTTATTCAGCTGCTCTGTTAAAATTGATTGTTTTTATTAAAACATTCAGCCAAATTCATGTCGGTGTAAAATGAAACTATCCACAACTATGCTAATTCATTTCTTGACTAAAGGCTAGTATTGTTCGTGCAGGTGCTCATCATACATTACTGTGTTAAATAAAGAACACCTTGTGTGTTTAAACATTTAACATTTGCTATTTGTGCAGTTTTATAAAGAGCTTTACTAGAAATAAAAATACTTTATTTAAAATAATTTAAAAGAAATCCAAATGTTCTTTTGACTTTGAAGTGTGAAAATATCACGTATAATAAAATTTACCCCCCCATTCCTGTGACAAAATAAATAATTGCAATCAAATCAAATGATTTGGGAAATACTATATATTTACACATTGATTTTTTTTTATAAATAATTGTTACATAATATTTTATGTTGAAAATTCTGTATTATGGTATCACATCATATCTAATGGAGTTCAAGCTGAACTGATTTTTACTTTTTCTGAGGAACAGTAATACTAATCTTTCTTCATTCAAGAAACTCTACATCTCTGGTTCAAGCACGGTCTACATCAAGCACCGTAGCTGCATCTTCTCAAACTGCCCATTTCTAACCTTTCATTTGTCTTAAGTGCTATTTATATGATGTTATTTGGTGATTTCTATTCATGCTTGTATGTTTAGTCTGAGTTACATATTGTCAGTATTTTATAACCAACATTTTTACAAAAATGTAGTCATTTTTCTTTTTTACCAAAGCCACAGAACATGTCTTGCTTACAGATCAAAGAAAATATTGTGTTAAACTAGTGTTTCTCAACCCTGCATTGAAAAAAGTCTGTTATATTTACATTTACGAAATAATAGTACATTAAGGTAATATAATATAGTTGTGTTTTTAATTGTGTATTCATGTTGAACACCTATATTTTTATTTGGTAAACAAACGTGATTTTTATATTAATTTAAAGCTATCATTTCATGTAAATTATAGTAAATTGTGATTTGTTAAACCAACATATTTTTATATTAAATAAAAGCTATTCCATCTTTTAAGTTATAAGTACAATTTGTTAAGCTAACATGGCTTTTTTTTAATAATCATTTAAAGCTTTTCTTTAACATTAAATATGTTACAAAATTAATTTGTCAAACAGGTCTTTATCATGTGAAATACAAATAGTGTGTTCAAATGACCTAAAATTAATAAATGAACTTAGTTAAGTTAATTATACACTATTATACAACAACTATAGCCATATTACATTTTTAAAGCTGATTTCTGTTACTTTAATACATTTTGCACATCCTCCTGCTTTAGACTAGACGAATCCTTACATTACAGTAGGTTTTAGAGTGTATCAATATACACATTTTTCACCTTCACAGAATATGTATTTGGCAACAATAATGTCTGCATTTAGTCAATGCTAATTGCATTCATGTAAAATTTACTCCAAACAAAGCTTATGAAAATGTAAATGAAAACCTGTGCTTGTGCACAAATGTATTTGAAAGCAATTTGTGCCGGCAAGCACAACACTGAGATGGTAACTCAGAAAAGTGACAGCAGCCTACAGCATTCATAAACTGCAACACACATGCATGACTGCACTGAACGAGAACGCTTTCACAGTGGTTCACAATGAAGAGTGAACGGGCAAACAGCTCTTAAGTACTTAACAATAGACAGGGAAAAAAATGTGTCACTAAAGTACAATGAACTATAGACAATGTCAAAGAACATTTTCAAGAGACAATTCTTTTCCTAAAAAATTAAGTCCTCTAAACAAATTATAATGGTTATTGCTTTCCAATATAACTCACAGTAAAGAAAGCACACATAAATCACTACAAACTCTACAAAGAGAAATATACTGTGCTAAAGTTATGTTAAGAAAAACAAACAAAACAAAACAAAAACTGGAAAGCATCAAAGCTGTCCCTGAGTTCAGGAAGTGTAGGTTCAATGCAAAATTTAGACCAAACAGTGTGGCAGTAGCTAATGCCACATTATCCTGCACCGCTGATCTTCTAAGAAAATCCCAGTGTTGTGTGGTTTATCACTGGTATCTCTTAGTTTGAAAACATATATTCCGAATGTGGTGTCCTCGCTGGATCTTTGAATGAGGGTTTCATCTGCTGCCTGCAGATTCCACATTCAAGGAAAAAGAAATATAATTAGATTAAACACACATAATGAGATAGCAGCTGCCGTCACTTTTTGCATCACTGTGTTTCTCAAATACTGCTGCTGTAACTAACTAAATATAATTTAACAAGTAAATTAGAAAATTAAAAATCTCACCCCAGCCCAAAGAACTGGCTTGGTAATTTTTTTTTTCAATCAATTGTCCAAAGATGTTAACAAGGGTCATCAGGTTCCACATTTTAAACATGGAAAAGCAAATTTGATGTGTGTTTATACTTGTAAACAAGGAAAAGAATGTTCCAGCTGTATTTTTAAATGGTCAATAATACATTATTTTAATCTACTGGCCTTTTAAATGTGAATTCGGTTATTTTGAGATCATTTTGATACCAATATCACTTTTTTATTGATAATTTAGAATTTATAAAATCAAAATAAAATAAATCTCTACTAAACTATCTCAGAACCATACTGACCACATAATAATAGGTTTGGTCTCATTGAGGTATACACAGAGTGCCTTGCTACGTTCACATCCCACATCAACATCATCCTATTCAACATGGATAAGCAGACCAAGTTGTTTGATTAGAGCTCTGTTTTCCTTCAATCAATGTCACGGTTTGGTACCAGTTGGGAACAATGGAAAATAACTTTAATAACTTTAACAGACACTTGCACAAGTTACATTTGTTACATCTAATACCTTATAGTCCCCATACACAACTGTCCAACACTGGAAACTTAATATACAAAGACATAGTTTGATGCTTATTCAAAACCAAAACTAACAATCCAATGACCCTGCAAAAAATCATCATGAAGGTTGCATTTTATATAGCTATTGCAAACTGTTAAAGAACTGTTCAAACTAACACTATACTGTTCATATTAGACACTATAGTTTGTCATTCTGTTTAATTCTATTATGTTATTCCAATGAGTGTTTATATAGAAAAATATGAATACATTATGTATTTGAACAAAAATCTAAAACCCTGACTTACTGCAGGACTGTTGGAAAGGTCAGCATACGTTTAAGCTGTGCATAACAGACAGTGTATATTCTTGCCATTCTTTTAGAACACAAATGTTCTAAAATTAATACCATCATGTAAAATCATATAAACCAATAAAAGCATCTGAATACTCACCACTATTTCAGAGCCTATGAAACAACACAGGGCAGATGTCAATCACTGGCCTAGACTGAGGTTTTATCAAAAATAATTTGAATGTTTTATTTAATTTTTCATCTTTACAGAAATTATTAATATATGTAAATCTAATGGATTGTCCAAATGTACACATGAGCTGCAGTTTGGTTAAGAAACAAATACAGTATTTATTTCCAAAGAGTTGTATCCAGGACTAACACATTAAAAAAACAACTCAAATTCATGGTGTACATTTTCACCCGCTACTGGGGGAAATTTTATACTATATTTATATGAGGAAATAATTTTCTCACTGCGTTCGTCAGCTGGTATGCTGCTACTGGCTTCTAAATTTCCTTCATGCACCTTTCTCCATCCATCTACCCATCTCTCTCTCAGTGTCTTAACAGTTTGTTGAGGTCAGGTTGACAGACAAAATAGTTTGTAAAGTTTAGAGAATTCAGCGTGATTAGAACTCCAGCCCAGCAGCCCCATGCCTCAGTGCTTGTAATGTTAGTTTTATCAACACTTCATTACCAGCCAATTAGTCTTTAATGATTTGAAAGGATCGATTGGACCTATGTTCTATAACACTCCAGACTCCAAAATTCTCCAACTTTATTATTATTACTATTTAAGTTAACTTTGTACGTCAACTCCAGTGATGACATTAAGACTGACTTGTTTGTTTGATATTACTGGGAAATAAAAAAGTCTGCATTAGTTTAAACATTATATATAAGTCCAAAATGTGGCAAAATCCTCAAATTTCAAAAAGGTGGGAGAAGAGAGCGTCTGTGAAAATCCACAGCTCTGCTGCCCAAAAGGGGCAGGATTTCCAACTTCCAGCTAATGAAACATAACTGTATTAATTATTCAAACATTACTGAGAACTAGAGATTTGAAAACGTCAAGATATAATCATTTTGAAATTATTTTAACATGCTCAGATGAGAACTATAACCACTCCTGTAGAATTTTAAATTGTATTTTGTAAATTGAGCAATCTTTCCATTTTTTCCATTTTTTTAATGTGGTCCTGAGGCACCCTGCTCATGTTTTAGTTTTATACACCCCTGCAACTCTGAGGGGCTTGTTCATGAGCTGATTAGTGGACTTATGAGTTGGGTAGGGGCACGTCTAGCACCAGGGTTGACATGAAGTAACAAAAGTAACAAACTTTGTTTTTTCAGATTTAAAAAAAAACCAAAACTTTTCAACGTATCCTACAGAGCTCAAATATATATATATATATATCTTATATAAAATATAAAAGAAACTTCTACATCTCTGGTTTGCTAATTGTCTGTATCAAGTACCCCCAGTACATCCCAAACTGATAACCTTTCATTTGCTTTCATTTTAATTTCTATTAATGCTCAAAATGTTTAGAGACTGTTTAGAGAATATTTAGACAATAGTTTGAGACTGATGTGATTTTTTTCCCCACTTTTTATTTTTTAGAGTGCCGTTAGAGGCCCATTATTGACTGCTGCTTCCCCTGGAGGATGGGCCTGCAGACCACTAAAGACTGTTCCATGGTCCACTAGTGGTCCCCAGCCCATGGGTTAAGAAACCCTGATCTAGTTGACACACAAGCATTGACGCACACTCATACACTGCAACTGCTGACCTGCCCCACACTCCCATCACTCCCTGTAGCCTGGACAGCGAGATGAAAGACTGTAATGTCTGGCAGGCAGCAGCAGCAGCAGTGGAGAAGCAGTTGTGCCTTCTTCTCACTGCAATTAATGACCAAATCCACGACACACAGCAGTGACCACTGCTAGTATAATGCCAAGTGTTTCACGGCTTAAGCAAACTACTTAAGGTCCATCTATCAGACCAAATGACCAGTCTAAACGCTGAAACAAAACCTGCCCTGCTCGTAGGCTGCGTAAACATGCAGCTAAGCTCTTGAGTCGCAGCTGACACTCTCCATTAGGGTCACATTGTACTGATGGATGGCCATGCTCTAATAGGGCCGTGATTAAGTGCTTCACTCAGATGTGTTTTACTTCTTCCAAATTAACAGTCATTTGCTAATTTTCAAAGCCCACAGAAATGTGAAATAGCAACACAGAGGCCGTGCCAGATCGACAAAGCCATTAAAAGTCACAGGGATGTGTTCATAAAGCATCCCAGAACAGGACGTGTTGATTCAGGACCAGTTTTTTCTCTGTTTAGGGGGATCTTTGCTCACAGGGGACCAGCAGAATCATCCATCTTCAGAATCCTCCGCCTCCTGAAAGCCGGCCCCTGAGGAAATCAAAGTAAAACAGAAATATCTAGAACATTTTTTTAAAACTGTTACAGGCCTGTTTAGATCAGTCTTAGCATATATTTAATGAGAGTAAAAAAATAACATTATGAGGTGTTGATCACAGGTCACAACAGTAGGTGGCAGACTTGGACCAATGTGGTAATTTATATTATTATATTATATTTTATATTATTATATTTTCATTTATTAGAATTATTTAGCAATAATACACATAATACAATACATTTGACCTTTATTTTGTAGAGGTTTACTAAAAGGTAAACACATTTTTCATTATACATATATATATATATATATATATATATATATATATATATATATATATATATATATATATATATATATATATATATATATATATATATATATATATATATATATAATATTAATATATATATATATATATTTATATACACACACACACACACACACACACACACACACACACACACACATATATATATATATATATATATATATATATACATATGGTAAAAAGTCACAGCAAAATGCCATATTTACTATTTTATAATGGTATGTGTGACAATACATTTTGTTTTGCTTTAACAATGAATTATATGTCACATGCAGTGACAGTCCTTAACTGTATTTAGATGATTCACAGATTTTCAAATAATTATAAAAAAATCTAGTGAAACTCTTATACTAGCCTAAAATACATGTCTCTTGTCTTTTCCTGTCTCATTTTACCAGCTGAGGTATTAGCAGGATTTTTTTTTCATGTCCTGCACAGGGACAGTTTAGGAAATAGCAGTAAAAACAGACAATAAGCTGAGCGTGTGGGGATCATAATGAAGTGGAATGTATGAAGGACGTCCACGCTGTAAGTCCCTGAGGTTCTGATATGGGGTGAGAACACTGCACTGTACTCACAGCAGTGGCAGGATATCACTATTTGCAGATGTTCTAATGTGTATTCAGATGTGGCACAGATGAGTCTGACATCAGGGGCTTTTAGAATGAATACACTGATATACAGTTCATTAAAGAATACGCCATATGATGATACAGTATTTATCAAAATTGAAAATAAAGGGCCCCAATTTTAGACTCCACATTGCATTGTTATATTACATTACAAAAATTCCCTTTAAATAATTGATTCAAATAATAAATTTGGTGTGACCTCATATTAATGCAAACTAAGTCCTTTTTGGTAAGAATCTAAATAGAAAGTAATAGAATTTTAACAGTTTATACTCTTTTCTGGTGAATATGATCATATGGACTAATACACTGACATGTCTAAAGTCATGGGACTGGAACTAGTTATCATGTCCCATGACATTTGCCATGCCCCATGAAAGCTAAAGAATATTGCACTGACCTGCAGGATATGCATGGCTCCTGCACTGAATGAGATTTCTGCCAGAGTCACTTGTCTGTTTGCATGGACAATTCACAAACGCTGCCAGTCGATACTCACAACCACCCATTGCACCACCTGATTGTGGTGGTACTCCCAGACATATCACTCTCTCAGAAGATGACGATCGTTCTGCATATTGATAGTGGCTCTTGTCTACAAATCATACTGATTATGTGAAATGAATGCAGGAGAGAATTGTTCAGAGAGAATAAATGAGTGTTTCATGCTTTGACACACTGCATTGATGGTTGGGGATGAGGTAAGGTGGTGATCATCCAATATCCTTACTTCACTATTGTGACTGAATGCAATCAAATCCTCAGAGCAATGCTCCAAAATTAGTAGAAAACCTCATTGAACAGTGGAAAGAAAAAGAAAGTTCTCATTTAATGCCCTGATATCAGGAGAAAATAAGAGGTATATGACATATAGTGTAATGATCATGCATTGTTGTGGCCTGGTGGTTGGGGAAGCAGTTCAGATGGGTTTGATTCCTGAACGGCAGGACATGACTGAAGTGCCCTTGAGTAAGACGTTTACGATTACAGCTGCTTCCTGGATGCCGTGGATAGCGCTCTGGTCATGTGTGATCACTGTCACTACGTGCGTGAATTCATTAGTGTAAAAGGAGTGTTTCACCATGTGGTTGTTAAATGTGACAACTAATCTTCTGTGTGCAAACAGTGTGTTTATAATGATGCTGTGGAGTTAGGCCACTTGAGAGCCTTAACATACAAGGCAAATCACACTGTGTATTTTAATTCCTGATAGTATAATAAGGGATGTATAGTCATTTTACCTTTGTTGGATCAGCCCATATCACCCTGTTCATTGCAGGTAGCTGTCTTTTCTTTGTGTGTGTGTGTGTGTGTGTGTGTGTGTGTGTGTGTGTGTGTGTGTGTGTGTGTGTGTGTGTGTGTGTGTGTGTGTGTGTTTTCTTGCTCAATGGTGTGTGGAAAGAGACAAAACACACTGCAGACCTGGTCCATCTGGTTTTACAGTTAGTGGAGCAGCTGACCTAGTCTCTCTTTTTCTTTCCTCTGTCCTTTTGGGTTTTAATGAATGCTGATGTATTGAATGATACATGAAACAAAAAACCTGTCTGTCATCAGTTAACAACTCATTAATTGCTTTGTTTAAGAATGTATTTGTCTTACTTCTAACTGAGTAAATTAACAGTGTCTTCACTTAACTTATGTAATATGTGGTTCCTGCACAGCAGTCCGCAAGTTGGCCCTATCATCAAGAAATGTGTTGGTCCTTGGTGATGCCATGGCCATCCGTGCTTGGAGTCTGAGACTGTGCTACTGGCCTGGTTCTCTTGGATCTCTTACATCCCTTGGGCAGGACATAACAGAACTGGCACTCTGGTCATCGTTTTTGACCATTCAATGGAATAGAATAGAATAGAATAGGAATAGAATAGAATAGAATAGAATAGAAGTAGAATAGAATAGAATAGGATTGGCTTAACTCCAATAATGTTCTTATGAATATAATAATAGTTTATTAAATACATACATCAGTAAGACATTAAGGCTTTATTATCCGCTCTTCTTTTCACAATTGCTAGAAATATGTGGCTCATCCCTTCATCACGCCTAATGAAGACTGTGAGAAGTGTGTGTTTCATCCTGGCTGTAGGCATGTGTCTACCATATCTGACACTCACTCTCCCACCTGTTGTTGGGCTGTACTGGGATAATGCAGGCTGGAATAAAGACAGGCACATAAATGGTTTTGTTTAGAGTCTAATACTGTATGAGAATCTTTGAAAGTAGTTTCAAACAGGAAGCTGTCATGTCAAAGGAACAATTTAATAATTCTGTTTGGCTATTTTTCTGTGAGCAGCAGAGCCAAGAGAGGATGGAGAGTTGGAAAAATCTAGAGATGGAGGGATGGTGAGATGAAGGGATGAAGAGATGAATTCTGGACGGGGGCAGGCTGCTGATGGTAATTTGGATATTAAACCTCCTCCTCTCATTAATCACCTGCCTCTGACACCTTGTATATTTGCCCTCTACACACACACATACACACACACACACACAGAGAGAGAGAGAGAGAGAGAGAGAGAGAGAGAGAGAGAGAGAGAGAGAGAGAGAGAGAGAGAGAGAGAGAGAGCATGGGCAGGATTCATACCTATCTATCTCTATTAAACTCTCTAGTTTTAAATAGTAGTTATTAAGTAATGTCAATCTTAAATAACATTACATTATTTTTTCATGTTTTACTCCATAATAATATAATTAGTAATTTATTTACATAAGAAATTACTTTAATTGAATAATTATTGTAATCTTGTAACAACTACAATGTTTTTTTTACCCCTACAAAATACGATAAGCCTAGAAAATAATAACCAGTAAAAAGCATTTATTGTTTTTGATTAGATTAGAATAAAATAACTGTACTGTTATTGAACAAGTACAACTGAACATTTTTGGTGAAAATAATACATTTAAAAGACACAAAATTGAACTTACAGCATATTTTGCATCTTTACTAAAGTAAAATATTGTACAGTTGACTGGACAATATGTTGTCTACCATCACTCATCGCTAATGGGAATGGCTATATTCACATCGCAAGACATGTAATGTCATGTAAGACAAATTTAATTAATGTTACAATATTGTTTGTTGGTTAGATAATGAAATTAAAATTTACTTTTTCAATGATAATAGATTTGAATAGCAGCAGTTTCTATCGTAATAATATAATTGATTGATGATTGATTATTATTTCACAAAAGGCATTATTAGTGTCTTGACACATTGGATCACTGACATCTGGTGACATTTGAGGAAATTTCTGTATTTTTAATATCACAATATTTTATATTTACATTTTACATTTATATTATATTATATTTCAGAAAAAAATAAAATGTCCAGTATCATGCAGCTCCACTAAATAAACAGATTAAACAGGGTAACACGCTTGGTGTTTGTGGAATAGAAGTATAAATGTAGATGTAGGTCTTTAATAAACAGCAGATTATGTGTGAGATCGTTAGAACTGAAGGCAATGTGATGGAAATACATGCGTGTCAAAACATTTGGATCATGCAGATTGAAAGTTGATACACACTTTGTCCAAAAGTGTTTTCATTACTGTGAACAGCTACAAGTAAAAGTTCTAAAAGCAGGACCACACTGTACTTTCTGTCCATCTTTACAGTTTTGAGAAAAGGGCAACACACTCTATGTCCAAATGTTTGTGAACACCCCATCTAACATGTATTTATTGATGTTAAGTTGCACCCGTTGCTGACATAGATGTGCAAATCTCCATTAAGTACTTTTGGAATGAGCTGGGAGGTGAGTGATGAGGTTTGGAGCAGGATTATCCAACATTCTGAACTCTGTTTTAATATTTCTTATCTCAAATAACAATGAATGAATGGTTCGTCCATATAGTGTAGGATAGTCTGCATGGAGAGTCTTGCCTTCTTTGCTAAATATGACAGCTTGAAAATGCTTGTTGTCTTTCAGTTCTTGTTTGTGGGAATTTAAATAATTTAGATGTTTAGGTCAGGAGACAGTGAAGGTAATAGTAAAACGTCATCTTTCACCTTTTGAGGTAATCCGTTCTTTTACATACTACTGTGATGTTTATGTTGAATTCTGGTGCCCTGGCAAGCCACACAAGCCCAAAGCCTGATACATCTAATTCCCAGTGCTAACAGATGATAATCTTCATGCCATCTATTAACCCTTTCCTCCAAACACCTTGTACACTTTGCAGCCAGTGTTTACAGATCTTACTGTTGCTAAGGATGCAAGCAAGTAATATTTGATTTGTTTGAGCAGTTCAAGTATTTCTAAAATTTTGAAATTGCATCACTTGCCCAGGTGTAAGAAACTGATTAATGAATTAAAATATATTTAATTATGCAGAAAAATTACTAAAACTTGGTATTCAGTTTAGTCTTGTGTATACATTTCATTTTTATGTTCAACAAAAGACCTTAAATAGTTGACAGCATTTTTCCTGCAGTTAAATTGTAAATGACAAAAATATGCTCTTCCATTAGAAATATGATGGTCAATAATTATATATTTACATTACAAATCTTAACCAACTTTAACCATAGAAACCAAATAAACAAATAATTGTTTATAAATTGTACTGTTGTTTAAAAGGAATTTAAAGAAGCACTTATTCATCTAAGATCATAGTGATTAACTGCAATTGACAGGTTTTGGTACTGATGTCATTTTTTTACATTTTATCACCAGATTTGAATACATCACCATACATCACAAAATTGCTGTACATGCATAAGAATATTTGATGTCATTTTTGGACCAGATGCCGTGTGTATGGGGTAGTTGTTAGCATGTATAAAAACAGATGATTTCCTCACAATTCCAAAAAATTATGAGTAACATTTCCAAAACTAGGATGATGCAGCCCTGAAATACTTCTTCACCTGGGATTTATTGAAGATTTTTACAAGATTCAGAGTCTAATTCACACGAATAAGCCACACACTCTTAAACACTCGGTGTGAGCCGATTCTCATCTCAAGCCCTTAAACATCAGCAATTTTTAAACATATTGTTGAGAGATATAAACACGAGTTGAGTAACAGAGTTACTGTAGAGAAGTGTCACTGGGTTTGGGTTAGAATGGATATCAGTGACCTGCACGCCTGGAAGTGGGAGATAATGAGTTACTGTCTCCACTAACTAAGGTTAATAATAGCAAACCATGCAATGCTTCTCATCCTCTCTGCCTCGCCTCTCTTCTTGCTCGCTTCTCTCCTTCTTGTTTCCTTCTGGGTCTTTACAAGAGGTGGACAAAATTTCACCTCATGGTTATGTATACAGCACATAGTTGCAATTACACACAAGGAACTGTTTCAGTTCTACCACGCTTTCTGTTAAAACATATTTCCATGTATTTTAGGCCTTCTTTGGCATTCCTCAAAAGACAGATCCGTTCAGATGTAACCAAAGTTCTAAAGGAGTAAAACAGACTCTTCGGATTATATTACATTTATCCAGTCCTCTAATGTCTAATGTTCATTGCATCAGGTTATGTATTTTGTAATGTTGGTTTTAGTTACAAATACTTTTCCAAATGGAGATCCTACATAACTATCTGCTTTACAAAGCATAATGCTGTACAGTTTGGCAGCAACTGGATCTGGGAGATTCACATTCAGGCTTGTGGTCATGTTTTAGGCCTTCAGGCAGTTCAAGTTTGTTCAAACGTCTGTCTGAGTCTAAGTACTAACAGTTTTTTTGTCCAAAGTCATGATTTTGCCCAAAGTCTGTTTTAACACCTGCTCTTCTTTCTTATTGTTAAATCTAACATTTATTTTGGACATTTAATTGTTTGAACATGAATGTAGTCATTTATAGTCCTTTTTAAATCTGATGTCTATTCTTTTGTCCACACACTGTGTAACTGTATCAAGATGTGCACACATGTGATTGTGTTTGTGGAGCTGCACCATGAAAGCCCATCATCTATGAGAGAGAGAGAGAGAGAGAGAGAGAGAGAGTTTTCAGTATTTCCATATTGCGCTCTCTGAGATAATCCATCAGGAGTGACAAGCAGAGAGAAAGTGATAGCTTGAATTTCACAGCCAAATCTCCTAACACAATAAATTCACTGATTACAGCGTCACACACTCTACTCTACACACAAGAACACTGTCACACAGTATAGCAGCCACCAGCATTTACCCATCCTGGACATTCACGGCAACCATGCTAAACATTCACTTAATGAGCTAATGAGCAGGACAAACTTACCTACACTAAAACCTCCAAACTCCCTTTACTTCTCCTCATTTCCTCTTCTTATATGCTGAACACAGGGCTGCTATCTCACACACACCTATTTTACAAATCTGCTGATCTAATGCAGTGATAGGTTCTTGATCTATTCATATTAGGGGTTCAAGCATTTTTCTACCCAAAGGTTATTTTTATTCACATTTGTTTATTTGCATGATTTCATCTTCTTACTGTTGTTATGCAGAAAGCCATTTTTCCTCAATCGAAACCTCCCAGACACTCTCTGTCATAAACACTCTATGGACTCATTATTCACTCTATCATCATATTGCACTCTTTCATGGACACACTATACAGACCTATATCTTATCCTATGTGACCTCTGTTAGTGTGCAATATTTGCTGCTATACCTCATCACCTGTACATCTCTCTTGAACACCAATATTAATGTTATTGTCACTGCACATTGAGTAACTGCTGCAACAGAATAGATGGTACAAATGCAATACCAACACAAGTTCTGTGCAATATCTATCATTTCTGTGCAAAGGGTATAATTAGTGTGCAATAACTAGTCAATATCGTTTCAGAGAAATATGCAAAATATATCCATACAACTACGTATGTAAACCTGTAGATTTACCTTAATATTTTATAGTTTCGTTAATAGGCATGTATTTATTAATTCTACAGCATATCTTGTATTTCATTTTGTCTAATGTGCATCTTTGCTCACTTACTGCTCTTATCTACTGTATATTTTAGGCCACCCGGCTGAGATAAAGTCTATTCTATATTAAATTATTATTACATACATATTATTATTATTGTTGTTGTTGTTGTTGTTAATGGGATTAAAATCTACACAGTAAGTATACAAATATTCATGTTTTAATATGACTGAACGTACTGTGATTTCTAGACTGCACCAAAAGTTCACAGAATGTAATTTAGATAAAGAGGAGTAAATGTGCCTTTGGAGAGAAAAGTCCACTGACATGTTTTAAGAGAGTTTTTCATTCTTGTAAAATGTGGTTTATTAACTGACTCTCTTTCCCTGTACAGATGATTATTCATAAAAACAGTAATATTCTCTTTAATAACGTTTGCAGAAACGTGTCTGTTGTTCTCCTCAGAGGATAAAGTCCGATAGAAGACACTCACTTTGTAAACCTGACTGTCAGGAGTGCCTGTCTTTCCTCTTCGTGTGATCAGGCGCTGAGAGCGCAGACTCTGCCCTCACTCAGAGACCGGACCGACACTCCGCTCACACGCCTGTTTAACTGCAGCCGCCGAGCTAATCCAGTCACCAGGCCGGGACAGTCCCGCCCTCCTGCGCTGCGATTGGCCAGCAGTTCATTGGTCAGAATGAAGCCTCTGACCTGCAGCCCAACCAGAGACTGGTCAGCAGGTCACAGATGACGAGTCAATGAATGAATGAACGATTGATTGATTGATTGATTGATTGATTGATTGATTGATTGATTGATTGATTGATTGACGTCCTTATATAACAAATCACTGCTGTCCAGTGAAAAATATGTATCTCCATTTTAATTTTTCTCTATTCTGTACACTGAGTAAATAATTCTGCATGATCAGATCAGTAGAAATGCTCTGAAAGTAAACTTAATGACTCTTCTTTTACATGAAATTCCGTTCAAATTTAAGACCATTGTGGAGATACATGTTTTTCATTGTATGTAACTTATAAAGATCATAATGATGATGATTATTATTCATTTTGCATAATACTGTTATTTTTAACCACAATGTAAATATGAGCCAATCCTGGTGTAGGAGGGCGGGGTTTGTCGGAAAAGGGGTGGGAAATAAATAACGCTGTACTGTTTTACGTCACGCAGTTTCAGCCTCCTTGTTTGCATTCGTCTCTCTCTCTCTCTCTCTCTCTCTCTCTCTGTCACTCTGTGTATGTCTATCTCTCTCTCTCTCTCACTCAGTCTCTCAGTCTCTTCAGTCTCTCAGTCTTCTCTCTCTCTCAGTCTCTCTCTTTCTCTCTGTCTCTCTGTCTCTCTCTCTCTCTCTCTCTGGGAGTATGGTTCAGTGGTGTGGGATATGAGCAGTGCGGGAGGATCAGGAGACACTGAGGACATTGAGGATCTAACTGAACACTGAGCTGCAGGTTGAAGTTTGTGGGAGCGAGCAGCACTGATATTCCTGGATGGTGTTGGAGCTGGTGTTCGTGTGAGAAGCTTGGTGACACCTAAACCCTGAGAACAGCGCCAGCTTCAGAAGCTCCTCTGAGCAGGAACATTTCCCTGAGCCGCGCGCTTCTGGAGATGATGGAACAGCGGGCGATGGTTTGGTGGGGTTTTGTTGTGAGGACTGAAGAAGGTGTTTTTCTCTGAGTCTGCTGATTTCAGGCTGGGGTTTTATTCTGAATATTATCTTCTCAATTATTCACTGATATTCTGCTCTTCAACTGGGAGATGTGTTTGAGAATGAAGGTAGAGTCTCAGCTCTGAGGCCACCGCTGCGTGTGGAGGATCATCTCTCAGAAGTATCAGTGATGTGTCTCTCTGAGCTCCTCTGAGAGAGCCCTGCTCCACCCGACTCCACCCGGCTCCACCCGGCCGCTCTGATCTTCTGACTCGGACACGCGGAGTCTTATGAGAGCCGCTGTTTTCACACACACAGCTCCCAGGCTGAGGGCCACGAGTCTTTATTATGTGAAAGCGAAGCTTTTCTATCGTAGAATGAAGGAAAAGTCAAAAGAATGCGGCAAACACGGAGAGAAAAGGAAAACGGGGAGTTTTATGAACTGGCCGAACTGCTGCCGCTGCCCTCGGCCATCACCTCTCAGCTGGACAAGGCCTCCATCATCCGCCTGACCACCAGCTACCTGAGGATGAGGGCCGTGTTCCCAGACGGTGAGTCTCTCTGTCTCTGTCTCTCTCTCTCTCTCTCTCTCTCTCTCTCTCTCTCTCTCTCTCTCTCACACACACACACACACACACACACACACACACAACACAGATCAAAAGACGAGGACAAGTTTCAGTATAAAAAGTAATTCTGCTTCTGTTAAAACCCCCAGTGTGAAAATCATAAAACCATTACGATCAACTGCAGGGAAATTTTAATATTTCAGTAAGTATAACAAATGTGACTATTTATCATTTATCAAAACATATTTGTTTTAGGTATATATATATATATATATATATAGAGCGACTTGTCTTTTACATTAACTTCCATTGAAGGTTATGGAGATACAAGGTTTTGCGTGTTAGAGTCGTGATTTATAACACAATCGATAAAATAAAAACAATGTTTCCATTACAAAATAAAAGTAAAATAAGAATAATAAATAAATAAATAAATAAACACATAAAATAAAAGAGTTGTGATGAACTGTAATCATATAGAACAGAGTCCGCTCTGATTTCTGATCTCTTTATTTAGTTAAAACATTAGAAATAAATAACACTGATCCTTTATTAATAATATTACATATTGTCATTATTATTATTGCTGTTGTTGTTGTTGTTGTTAATAATAATAATAATAATAATAATAATGCATTTTTGGTTTGTTTTGTTAATGTATTCGTGTCTTATCTTAATTAAATGATTTATATTCACTTTAATTCAGCTTTAATCTGTGACACTCTCCCGCTCACAGCCTGCAGTTTGTCTCCTCTCACAAAAGTCCCTGAGTGGATTTCAGAACAGATGATTACTCCTCTATAAATTACAGGATGTCTTTAATTCCATATATGTATGTATGTAATTCTATATATTATATATATATATATATATATATATATATATATATATATATATATATATATATATATATATATATATATGAAATAAATAAATACCGTAATAAAGGACTCTATTTGTTTTACAGTATTTTTTTAAATGTAGCTATTTCAGAAGTTTGAACATTAAATAATGTAGTTTTAGTTTAATCATTTAGTTTTAGTTTAATTTAATTTCGTTTTCAGTGTAAATTTTCAGAATTTCCCCGCAGCGGGTTTTTTCTGCTTTCTCCTCTGTTTCGTTTTTTTACTCACAGAAACAAATTTTTACGATTTATATAATATTATAGATTATTGTTATTAGTAGTAGTAGTATTGATATTATTATTATTATTATTATTATTATTATTATTATTATTATTATTATTATTATTATTATTATTATTATTATTATAAACTCCAAATAAAAAAAAATCATTAGAATAAATCATTAAACAGGATCTGAAACTGACCAAGACACTCTTTTTTATTTTCATTATTTGAGAGTAGATTTGTGTTATTAAATAAGACCGTAATTATGTCGACTGTACACTCTTCAAATGTGACATACATATTTATAATTTCATGAAACATAAACATTTTAAACCTTTGTTTGAGCTCCTAATATCTTACTTTATTTTTCATTGCTTAGACAAACATGGGCCTCTGTGTGTAAGGGTGGGTGTTTGATCATGGTCGTGGTTGATATACTGTAGCTCTGCTTTGTGTGTTAGGTCTGGGAGAGGCGTGGGGTCAGCAGTCCCGCATCAGCCCTCTGGACAGCATGGCCAAAGAGTTAGGATCCCACCTGCTACAGGTTAGTGAACACACTACTCTACACACACAGAGCTACCTGTGTTACACATGCATGTGAGAGACGAAAAGAGACTGAATTGACTGTGTGTGTGTGTGTGTGTGTGTGTGTGTGTGTGTGTGTGTGTGTGTTTGTGTGTGTGTGTTTGTGTGTGTGAGGGCTGGGGTGGGGGGTGGGTATTGGATGTGCTATTTCCATAAAATATATAATTACATAATTATAATATATATTAATTAAATAATATAATTTCTTTTGTCAAAATGTTAATGACAAATGAGCTAATTTAAGACTAAAATGTCCAAAAACATTAAAAGATATGTAGTCTGCAAAATTGTGCAAAATGAGATATTGTTGATTTTCTAAATTATAATAAGTTCACAACAGAAAACACATTTCTGCACTTTTCATAAATAATTACATTACAAAAAAAATGCCTGTGAAGAAAAAATAGCAGAAAAGTCAACAAGTATTTGCATGTATATATAACTTATTTCTATGGAAATTATGCAAGAGGTTGAAAGTTCATTGCATTACTTTGTTCAATAAGAGTTTAATAATAGTTAAATACATCTGCTTTTCTATTATGATCCCTTGTGGTGTGGTCAATTTTTTTAATATATATATATATATATATATATATATATATGTATTCATATCATACTGCATTTTACCCCAACAGACTCTGGATGGGTTTGTGTTTGTAGTGGCATCTGATGGTAAAATCATGTACATCTCTGAGACAGCCTCAGTTCACCTCGGCTTATCACAGGTGAGTCCATATCAAACAGCTACTCCAGATACAAAACATGAAACCTCAGCTGGAATGTGATGCTCTGAGCGACACCCCAGTCAGAGACGGGACACTCTGATACGCTCTATTTAGGCTTTTTATTTGCCACTCTCTGGTGATAAATGAAAGAATGGAAAGCAAACATCTCCACCTGCTGATTCAGATGGGTGAGCGTCCGTGTGGTTTGTGGAGAGTATTATCTGCTGGTGTTCTCACTGCAGGCTGGTTTTGTTCTCAGTGCTGTTCTGCGGCGCATTAAAGCATGAAGCGTTATTTGCTCTACACACTGAAAACACTGAGGTTCGGGTCATGCAAATGTCACTATTTTTCACACACGGAGTGTCTGGCAGAGTGAGCTGCAGTCTGCTAACTGTTGATGAACAGGGAAGGTAGATTAGGCTGATACACAGAGCCTACTGTGAACTCCGACACCTTCAGCTTCATGCCCAGAGATGTGGGCACCAGGGAGAATATTAACCCATCCTGTTAAAGCTGTGATTGTTTATTTCTGTGGGGGATATTGTAGGACATGAAGAGATGAGATGCAGTGGAAGAGAGAGAAAGAGAGAGAGATTTTCTCAGAATTGCTTTAGAAGTCCTTTTCAGAAAGAGAGAGATGAACACTTATTCCTGGAAGCAGTGACAGAAATAGTTTAATTAATAGTGTTGTTGCCTGTGTCTGACAGTGAAGTACTGCAGGTTGAACACAAACACACAGATCTGCGATCTGGGGTCACACAAATGGCCCATATATGTCTATTTGTATAAAAGTAGCATGCGTAGATGCTTAAATATACAGTATGTAATACATATCAGGAATTATAATATTATTCACATTAATAACAATATCACCCACATGTAGTGTATATAAAAGTACAGACATAAGAAATAATATATGCTTTGTACATATTGTATGTACCTATCGGTAGTTCATATATAGAACAAAGTGTAAAAATAATTATGGACGAATAAACCAATATAAATGCTTTAAAAGTACTTCTAATTTATCTTCTTTGATATTTAATATCAGCTTCCTTTCAAAGTGTAGAACATTTTTGCCCACACCATTTTGGAGATACATGTACTCCTTTAATAATGTAATAATAACATATGTATTTATTTACATAGGTATCTATACATTATATATATGTGTGTGTGTGTGTGTGTGTGCGTGTGTGTACATACTAATTTATTATGTATATGTATAAATGTAACGTATAAACTCTTGTAACGTATGCTGTAGGAAATGTGATGGTTTTCGAATGTTTCCATTTAAAATCTGTGACATCAGCAATGTTACTGTATTAGTTGACTTACTTCTGCTTCAGGTTGTGGTGGTATAGTGTATTGAATTCATGTGGAAACAGATTTGAATCAGATGAATACTTCTTTCAGTGCATGAAAACAAACACACACCTGATCACTCACATACATTCAAACGTGCTCACTCTGACCTACTGCTTTGCATCATATCAGCGGCCAATCTGGGACCAAACAGCTGCACAGAACTCTTTTACTAGAGTCTTTCTTTATCCTAGTAAATGTTTTAAAGGAAACAGTGAAGGAAAATTTGGTTTTACTATTCATTCTCAAAATGACCAGAGAACCTATGTGAGTTCTATACTTAGTACTGATGAAGGTAAAATAAAGGTAAATCATTTTGGGATGATATTGGCTTAAAATGTCTGAATACATAAAAAAGCTTTTAGACCAACATTGTATTGTTTCAGGCACCATGTAACATATTCAACTTCTTTCTGTGGAGTAGCTGTAGAGGCACCACATGTTCCAGATGTGTGTGAGCTGTTCTGACTGCACATTTCTCCAGAACAGTATTTTAAAGAATTCTTCCTTTGGATGTTGTTCACAGTTAAAAGATGGTGGATGTTTAGAGCAGATTTTGTGTTTTACTTACTCAAATCATGAATGTGTGAATTTATTTTCTGTGGTTTTTCTGTGATCAAAACCAAATGTGTGTGTTTTTGTAACAAATCATTCCCAGACTGCATCATAAGTAGATTGTGCTTCATTGAATGGAATTAAACATCCTTGTTTGTCATTTGAATCAACACATTCTCAGTTTTTGCCCTGCTGTAAACTATTATTCCCAAGGCTTTGAGGAAATGCGGGAATTGATAATAGACAGAGAGCAAAAAATCCTCCAGTGATACAAGAAACTTTGCATAGAACATTTGTTATTTATTTGCATGAATTTGTAATAGTTGAGATTTCTTTGTACACTATGGTGTTTCTCTAACACTGCTGCACATACCATCATCCTTTCCATCACATGAAAGACTCTCAGTTTATTTGTCTTAGAAAAGAAGAGTTTGAGCAAAATTAGTGTTAAAAAGAAAACAAGTTCAGCAAAATTAGTGCTGAAAGTCTTCGTCTGTAAGCACTGGTAGATTTTGGTCCAATCATTCCGCTCATTATTTATTAGAAACCAAATCTAATGATTATACCTTTAACATAGCATACAGTAAGTCTTTCATTTAAAAAATTATATGGAAAGAATATAAATGACAATGTCTGCAGTTGATATATGTGAAGTTTGAGTTTCATTGCTAGTTTTTCTTTTTGTTTTTGACGTTTTGAGGAAAAGGGGAAAAGGGTCAAATACAATGATTGCTGCTCTCATGCATAAAGCTCATATGTCCAAAATATAAGGTTTACAGGAGAAGGAATAAACCCGCTTAACTCCACTGGGAGCATAAAGTGAAAATAAAGTGACTTTTAAACATTTTCTTTGGTTCATACATGCAGAACGTTCACATTTTGTCCATTATTGTAAAATAGCAAAACTGCAAATGCAAGGGTTTTGTGTAATAGTGGCAATATTTTATTAAGCAATCAGTCTATTGTTTGCTCAGTCTCTTAAACTCTATGACTATTTTACTATTTTACTTCTGCAATAGTGCCATGTTAAAAACATCAGGAATCCAAGTCTGGAATCTGTTTTTTCTTGGAATTTAAACTGTTAAATATCTGCACTTAAGTGCTATTAAATTGTGAGTGAGATTGTGTGTGTGTGTGTGTGTGTGTGTGTGTGTGTGTGTGTGTGTGTGTGTGTGCGCGTGTGTTTTCTGCATTGCAAATATTGCAAGGAATAGCTCTGCATTACACACCTTTGTTTCTGAAAAAAAATTGACAAAGAGAAAGCAAATGAGGAGCAGATTATTAAAAATAAAAATTACACATAACTGAAAAATAAGGCAGAAAATGTGTTTTTGAATGAAAAGTTGGTTGAGATCTCACAGACTGACTCTTCACACAGCTGGTGTGGATCGGTGTGGTTGGCTTTAAAAGACAGTGTTGTTTCTACTGTAGTCAAATTAGCATCACCCATAAGAGCCAGGCTCAAATTCAATAGCATGCAAATATCTCTGCTGCTGTTAATGTAAGAACACCTGCATATACTGGCTGTTGACCATTCAAATATAGGGTGCATGCTAAAATTAAAAGGGTTTGTGTGTGTGTGTGTGTGTGTGTGTGTGTGTGTGTGTGTGTGTGTGTGTGTGTGTGTGTGTAATTTTGTACCTGAACTAGTCATCACTACACACACAGCATGGACCTATTATGCTTCTGTGGCTTTTAGGAAACATGACAATATTTTATCGAGTCATGATAAACTTTATCATAATATTCAATCTGCTTTTCTGAGCATATCGTGGATATTGTCAGTGCTTAAAGAAGAACATTTCATTACAAAGAGAATAATTAGTCCTGTTTAATTGAATGGACTGCAGCAGATTGAAGGTGTATTTGGATAACAGTTTTTAAAAGTTGTCTGAATGTCAAAATATTGCAAGAAATTTTGCATATTGTGAAAATGTTTTAAATATTGTGATTTTTATATTGTACATATTGCATATCCCTAATGGCTATATATTGTAATTGTAATTTACCTTGGTGAACCAATAATGAAGCAATGCTGGACGAAGAAAAAGGACTCAACCTGAGTCAGTCCTGTACCAAATCTAATCTGAGCAAACATTTGAGATACATTTAGATATTCATCTTAGCTGAAGAGCTCATCGTAAGTAAAGTCAGGTCAACAGTACATATTAAGTTGAGCTGCAGCTGAAATTGCTAAAACATTTTATAATTTATTTAGTCTTTGTTCTTCCCACCATTGTGTTTATTGTTTTTTCCCATCTGTAGGTTAGGATTACCCTTATCACATGGTGTAGACCGGGCAATGTTTGTCAATGGAACACTGAGCTCTTACTGGGAACTGAGTTTATAATAACCTCAAACATGATGAGTAGGCAGTTATATCATAGGGCCACTGTGGAGCACACAGTTCTGAGTAAGTTTATTTTCTGTTGGACACAGAAACATTTACGGCTTCACAGCTCTTGAGTGGCACCACTGTCTAGCCACCCGCTTGCCAAGAGTCATAATCGCCAGTTCAAATCCCTTTAACACCGCAGCCCTCCACGGTCAGGAGTCTGAGAATAAGAAGGCAACTCCCATGTGACGGGGGAGTTCTCTCATATAGATGGGAATAAACAATTAAAAAATTGAGGGGCAGGCAAAGAAAAAAACTTGTTGAAAACTGAATTAACTAGCTTAGCTACTTTTTCTTTTGAAACTGGATTTACTTTACACTTTTGACAGTGATGTCTTTAATTAAAGATTGGACTCTGCTGTTAACCCAAAATAATTGACTTTGTTGGGTAAGAGGAACTTCATATTGAAACCCCTTGAAACCCTTGTATGAAAGGCTGATTATTAAATACTAGGGTTACTGATCAATTAAAGAAAACTAATTAATTTTGCAATCTGTAGTGATTGATCAAAAAAATTCATTTAGTGGATTACTCCATCCCAGATCAGTGTAACAATCAGGTCTGTTTTGCAGATCTGGCCTGGCTCCATTGCGGGTTTTCATCATGAGTCTAACTCAATTAGGATCTATTTCCCTGTAAACAATGCCACTTCAGCACAGCTCACAGCTTAAACAGTAAAACAAAACCCTGTATTCAGCTTTAGCAACTTTAAATGGATAAATGGATGGATCAAGGAAGTGTGTGTGTGTGTGTGTGTGTGTGTGTGTGTGTGTGTGTGTGTGTCTGTCTATATGATCTATATACATGTTTATGTTTACACCACTATGTTCATTAAAACAGTCAATCAGTGAATATGAAGTTAATTTTGCTGAATAACACATCCACATTCTCCTGGCTGTTCCAGGAGAAAACTGGAACAAAGCTTCAGACAAGATCAAAAGATCTCAACAACTCTTCAACAAAAGATCTCAACAACTTTCTTCAAAATGAGAAATTCTTATATTTATATTTACTTGCATCAGTTCTAATCAGACATGTGTTGCTGTTTTTTACACCCCTACAAGTTTACAAGTTAGGGTTAATGTAAGAGGCATCTGTGCCAGAAAAATGAAAACCCTGAGGTCAAATGTAACTAACTTGCCAAATAATAACACTCCTGATGTAAGAAGGGGGTGATTTGTTTTCAGCAGAAGAATCTGGAAGTGAACTGTTTTAATGGGTCCATTTGAAGTAATGGAACATGAATGTGTAATAGCTCACATATCTGCTCTCGACTCGGCTGCTCTCCATGCTGTGTCCACTGGGGTCTCCCCTCGCGTGAGCACAGGCCCCTATTCTCCCCCTCCACGTCCTCCACACCAGCATCCTTCACTCATAAATCACACAGCACATTGCTGTGGAAATTTGTTTAAAATTTACATTGGCAGTAAACAAGCCGCTTATGTTAAGTAGAGAATAAATCATGAGCAGGATGAGAGAGAGCAAGAATGATAAACACTGATAACATGTTGCTATTAATAAGCCTTGCTAAGCAAGCCTGTGTTGCAAGTATGCATATACATAATGTACACCACGTCCAAATGTGTGTATTAAATGTAATGAATGTATTCAGCTACTAGCACCCAGAGCTGAATGTTGTGCAACTGTACACACACAGCTTGTCTAGTCCCTGTAGAGAAGTACTGCATATAGAATAGGACTCTATTTCAGATAAACATAAAACTGTTGGCACCATGTCTAATGCCAGTTGTGGGCTACAGGTGTATAATACTCCCCAGCATTGAGCTGTGGAGCACTGCAACTGTGTTCTCTGGAATGATGGAGCTCCATTCAATAATTTTAGGATGAGTTGGGGAATTGGGGATGAGGTGGGCTGGTGATCATCCAACATTCTGACATCACTAATGTTGTTGCTGCTCAATCTAGACTTGTGAGTCTAGTATAAAGCCTTCCCTGGAGAGTAGAGATTGTTACTTCAAATAAAGCAGAATTAACCTTTGGAAAAAAGCAAACCCTAGTTTAAAGAAAAACATTGAATGAGCAGATGTCCCAATACTTTTGTCCATACCAAAAACCCCAAGTGTAGCAAATGCACATGCACTCACACTCACAAACATCTTCCCCCAACCATCAGTGCAGCCAGGTCAGGCTGATCTGCTCTCCAGACCACAAGAGCAGAGCTTGAAGAGCGGGAGGGGGAACATCAGTGAGATGAATGTGCATGCACAGCTAAGCATACAATCAGATTCATGAGTATTTGGACAGCAAAACAATTTCTGTCATTTTCCCTCTGTACTTTGCCCTTGCAGCCTTGTGATGGGAAAGTTGCAGGTTTGATTCCCTGAACTGGCAGGACTGAAGTGCCTTTGATCAAGGCACTTGACTCCCCAGCTGCTCCCTGGGTGCCTGGATTGGTAAAATGTGGAGGACAAATTTGCCTGTCTGCATGTAGAACGGGTCTATGAGCATGTTTACATTTACGTTCTAGCTGAAAAACTGACAGATATACCATTATATGTCTTGACAATTTAAGGACATAAAATGTTGAATTGGCATTTAGCATGTAGCCAAAATAGTTCCACCCAGGAATTAACCAACTGTAATGAACAGCTTCAATGGTGTCAGACTGTCATGGAGTCTGTCATAATGACAGCGGGTCATCTTCAGTGATGAGTCCTGTTTTTTGTGGAGTCACTATGTTCAATGTCAAGATCAGTGGTTTGTTGTCATGCATCACATGTCCTGAAGGCATGGTGTCATGGTGTGGGATGCAGTTTTGTACACAATGCCAGATCAACTTTGGTTTTCATTATAAGCAATATGGTCAGTGGTCCTACCTTTCCTGAATTCACACTCCAGTGCACTATTCCAAAAGGAAAATGCTTGTCTACATATTGCTGCCATCTCAAGAGCTTTGCTTGAAGACAAAGATACTGTATCATGGCCAGTTGTGTCACCAGACCTTTCCATGACTGAAAATGTGTGGAATGCTATTGGACATACCATCAACACTCCACCCCTACCGCAAAATCAAATCAAATCAAGTTTGTTGTCACGTCACATTACACAGGTGTAAGGGTGAGTGGAAATACCACTGCAAGTCTCTCACAGTAGTAAAACAGATGTTTAAAGAAATACACAAAAGAATAAAATAAAAAAATACAGATAAAAGAATATAATATAAATAGAATATTTACACATTAGCAATGTATATACATTATTACACTGAAGGGATCCAGCTGCACAGAGAGCTACTCAGACCCAGATCTTGGAGTGTCATGTTGAACCTTGGGGGAAGAACGACGAAGAAAGATTGCTGTACTTTAGTCCACAAACAGCATTTTCACATCTGTGTTCTTCTTGTCCAGGTGGGAGTGGGCAGAGTACAAAGTGAGGGCAGTTGCATCATCAGTGGATCTGTTCTGCCTGTATGCAAATTGCAGTGGGTTCAGGGTGGAGGGCAGTGAGGAGCAGATAAAGTTTCTAATGAGCCTCTCAAGGCAATTGTTTATGTGGTCATGAGGTCAGAGCAACCAATTCCAGTCATTTAAACAAGTGATGCTGGCTGTTTTTGAAACAGGGATGATGGTGGCAAGTTTGAAGCATGCTGGTATGACTGAGAGGGGGAGGGAGGTGTTGAAGATATATGGGAAGCTGATCTTCCCATATATCTGCACATGCTTTAAGCACACAGCTCGGAATGCCATCTAGGCCTGTGAGACATTCTGAGATGTCTGGCATGTTGCTTTATTCCCAACACCATACTGAGAGGCACTACTTCTGTATGTGTAGCTCAATAGATATTTCCCATATCACTGAAAATTTGCAATTGTTTATTTTTTCTGGTGACCTATACCTTCTTTCAGAGCAGCATTTCAATCCAACACTTCCATCTGGGTGCAAATATTTTTGACAATGAGGATATAAGTAACCTGCTTGTTCATCTGTTTCACATTCAGATTTTGACTTCTTAGGTAAGAATAATTATTGTAGTTAGTAAATAAAAAATTATTTATTCTCAAGAAAACGTAATTATTTTGACATACTGCCTTTTTACAGTTCCAGTTGCTTCTGCATCTGCCCACTATTTTCTATAATAAGCAGTTGTGTTTGGACATGTTTGGAGTCTGTTTGTTTTCTGTTATTTTATTAAGCATAAAGAAACTTGAATGACAGTGTTGAAATTATTGTGGTAATCAACCACATGCTGGAGGGAGAGTAGTTTGCAATATTGTTACCTTATTGTTTAAGTATTTGCCCAATTTTTTAACCTCATAAGTAAATTAAAGACAGTTGAATGGACCCTGACTATTTTTCTTTATCTTATATTATATAGTTTTTAATGCATCCAGAGAGACATTTCATCCCAAGCTGTGCCTAGATAAACAACCTTTATTGTGCTGTTATGACTACAGTATTTATAGCACCATTTCCACACAGCTGTGACAAGCTTTTGATAAATCTATATTAAAAAGTGTGCTGTGTTTGTGCTTGTGTGCAGGTAATCCACTGCAGTGGCTATCTAAAGATCCGTCAGTATGTGATGGATGTGTGTCTGTATGAGTCGTGCTACCAGATTGTGGGGCTTGTGGCCGTGGGTCATTCCCTGCCCCCCAGCGGCATTACGGAGATCAAACTCCACAGTAACATGTTCATGTTCCGTGCCAGCCTCGACCTCAAGCTCATCTTCCTTGACAGCAGGTGAGAACCCATCACCACCATCAGAAATATACCAGGCCCAGTGCTGAATCAAGTCAATTCCAGGTCTTTTGCTTTCAAGTATTTACACTCCATATATGGACATCAACATGCATCCTGAGCAATAATTCATCCTGAATTTTTTTATGTGTCAACATATCCACCTATTCACCTTTAAAACCTAAATTTAACCTTAATAACAGTAGCAAAAATAAATTACATTTTTAGATTTAAAGGATCCAAATGAAGGAATACCAAATTTCCCTGAAAGGAGATTGATGTAGAATGTTGTAGAATGATGTAGAATGTTTTCAAAGCATGCCATTCACTCCTCAGCCTGGATATAGTATTTTCTATAGAGAATATTTGCTATAAACTGCGGCCCATTTGAATTCATTGTTTCTGTGAATAGGGGTGAAGAACTGGTATGTGGGCCTATGTACAGGGTTTAGATTAAGACATTGTAAGTTTAATTGCAAGCCATAAAATAAGTTGGTATTTTGTCATACAAAAAGCATTATGACTAAACAAAAATGACACAGATGTCAAAAACAGATCAAATACAAGAGCAATGTAGTTGTACTGAGGAAAAACCTTTCATTTTCAATTTAAGTTTTTAAATGTTTTTTAGTTTTGGCTCCTACAGACCAGTTAGATCCTCCGAATCAACTCATTACCTGCATTGAAGACAACTGTCTTAAATCATCACCTGTATAAAAGACCCCTGTCCACAGACTCAATTAATCAGTCAAACTCTAACCTCTACAACATAGGTAAGACCAAAGAGCTTTCTATGAATGTCAGGGACAAGATCATAGACCTGCACAAGGCTGGAATGGGCTACAAAACCATAAGTATGGTGCTGGGTGAGAAGGAGACAACAGTTGTTACAATAGTAAGGAAATGGAAAAAATATAAAATGACTGTCAATTGACATCGTGCTGGGGCTCCATGCAAAATCTCACCTTGTGGGGAATCCTTGATGATGAGGAAGGTGAGAGAGTGTAAAACTACATGGGGGAACTTGTTAATGATCTCAAGGCAGCTGGGACCACAGTCACCAAGAAAACCATCCTTAAAATCCTGCAGTGCTCACAAGGTTCCCCCTGCTTAAGAAGGCACATGTGTAGGCCCATCTGAAGTTTGCCAATGAACACCTGGATGATTCTGAGAATGATTGGGAGAAGGTGCTGTGGTCAGATGAGACACAAATTGAGCTCTTTGGCATTAGCTCAACTCGTTGTGTTTGGAGGAAAAGAAACGCTGACTATAACCCAAAGAACACCGTCCTCACTGTCAGGCAAGAAAGGAGTGGCTCAGAAAAACTACATTAAGGTCAAGACAGTCTCCAGACCTTAGTTCCATAGAAAACCTATGGAGGGAGCTGAAGCTCTGAGTTGCCTCAGCCTCAAAATCTTAATGATTTAGAGATGATCTGCAAAGAGGAGTGGACCAAAATTCCTCTTGACATGTACGCAAACCTCATCATCAACTACAAAAAATGTCTGACTGCTGTGCTTGCCAACAAGGGTTTTGCCACCTAGTCTTGTTTGCCAGAGGAATCAAATACTTATTTCTCTTTTTCTTTTTAAATAAATGTATATCATGTATACAGTTTAATTTTCTGGATTTTATTTTTGATATTATATCTCTCATTGTTAAAACTAACCTACCCTTAAAATTATACAAAATTATACAAAATCAGAAAGGGATTATATATATGCACAAACAGTGGTGTTCAGTGACAAGTGCAGCAGCAAATGCATGGCATCATGGGTGATTTGTGTGTATATAGATATCTTTGTTTTAAAAGGCAAAAAGTAAAATGATCAGATATTGCTTTCTCTTAAAAGGTGATAATTAGCAGTTGCCATTATTGCTGCAAATATTCCACATTTGTACGTCTCTCTGTGACAGCTCTGAAGACGATGTAGAGAATAAAAGTTATTTGCATGCACAAACAAAGCCTGTGTTTACTCAACAAACAGTGCAGCCCAAATCAGACGTGCATTTCAAAACTTTTTGATCTGATTTGAGTTTAGGCAAACTATTGGGATCATATGTGCCATATGATCCAAATGTACATGATGATCCCACTGAGAAGTGATCAGATTTTGTTTTAAATAAATATCTCAAACATGCCTTTAATGTGGTGTAATTAAAGTTCAGATGTACAGTATACAGAGGATCTTATTATTAGATTAGAGTCAAACCTCCAAAACTGCAACTTTGGAAAAGAGCTTTATTAACTATGGAAGTTAATTTAACAGTCCTTGTTATTCAGTTACTTCTATTGGTTCACTCATCCTAAAACAGAACAGATTGAGTGTGTATACATGCACTCAGTAATTCAGTTGGATTTTTGTGGTTATCTGATTAATCAAAATGATCATGTAAACAGCTTCAGTTTTAGGTCTAGAAGTCAGACTAAGAAATCTGATAAAGGGAGCGGGATTAAAGCTCAGTAATCATGTATACATTATTCTGATTTCTCTTGGATTTCTCAGTCTATGGATACACTCTTCCTGTCAAGCTGCATCTGTATCTGATCAAGCATGCAGCAGGCACTCTGCCCTCCTTCCACCACATTCCTACCACATTACTGGCTGGTAGCAAAGTAGAAATCTGGTTACTGCCTGACATATATAAACCTGGTGTTTTCCCATGATCTACTTTCTCAAGTGCATTTAAACCCATTGATAGGATTACTTACACAATCTGAATTTCAGCAACATTTTTCTTTGTAAATACAATCATTAAGAAAAACTGCTGGCATTTGTACATTATGTGAAACAATCCTTGCACGATTTAAACTCTCTTCAATTGGATGCATGGTTTCTGCATAGCAACAATTCTTCTAGCAAATTTCCTATCGGCACGAATGGGGTGCAAACATATAGAAATGTCATAATGATAAAAAATACCATTGCCCAGCCACATGGGATACCACAGGAGTCCCTTTGTAACACCTGATCAACCACCAACAACATCTTAGGAAAATCCTCCATCTAGCCACAGCATAGTGACCATCTGACAACAATATATGTAGAAATATGTGATATAGCATACACCACAGAAGACCATAAAACCCCCCATCAGCAACAGTATGGAAACTATGTGGTTGGAACCACTTTAGCTCTGCATGCATACTTATTATTATTTATTGTTGTATTCAGTTTTCTCCTTTCGCTCTCTGTGCCAGAGTAGCGGAGTTGACCGGGTACGAGCCGCAGGACCTGATCGAGAAAACACTGTACCAGCACGTACATGGCTGTGATGTGTTCCACCTAAGATACGCACACCACTTACGTGAGTCAAACTCTTCCAAATATTCTTTATCTCACCATTAAAAAACTGTATATTACACTTATTAAAGCATGCATGGTTTTCTTTGTTAAGGACAAACATTTTATGAAATGTCTTATGAAAATATACTTTTTTCATTATGCAATGCATGAAAGGAAAGGAAAGGTTGACCCACACATGACACACACATATACACTAGTGAGTTCACAAACTAGTGGGAAGGGACCTCACATGCCTGGAGCAGTAGGCAGCCCTATCCACGGCGCCCAGGGAGCAGCTGGGGAGTTAAGTGCAGTGCTCAAGGGCACTTCAGTTATGTCCTGCCGGTTCAGAGTTTCAACTCAGCAACCATCCAGTCACCACGGCTGCTCCAAAATGATCACATTATGTGAATATGTAATAATGAGTGGGCCAGTAGAAATGGTCCAGAATTTCCAGTAAAATCTCATTACTTAAGCCTAGATTAGCATTAATATTGTTGTCCTACCATTTTAGGGACACGACAGTGATGATTTGTGAACTTACAACATGGTCACAAACATACCATAAACAGATCAGTATGGATTAAGGTTTACTCTGCTAGACACTGAAGTGTTAAGCACGTATTTTACAATAAAGCATTTAAAATAAATAGTGAGTTTAACCATAATGACATGCATCTGATTTCTGAGAAATATTGGCCTGAATGTATGGATTCTATTACACATATGCATATAACTGTGGACCCATGCCATCACCATGGAAACGAATACATTAAGTACACAAGGACATACAAAAACAGGAAATGCAGAAATTGCTGGTCGTCTTTGTTAAGGAAATGCTGGCATTATCTAATTCTCTGTCTTCTTTGCACCCCCCCCCCCTTTGCAGTGTTGGTAAAAGGACAGGTTACCACAAAATATTACCGCATGCTGTCTAAGCACGGTGGCTGGGTGTGGGTTCAGAGCTATGCCACCATTGTCCACAACAGCCGCTCTTCACGCCCACACTGTATCGTCAGTGTCAACTATGTTCTCACGTAAGTGCTGGACATCCCTCCAGTGCTGTCTGGACCTCAAAAGCATGAACTAACCAGAATGTGCTGTTGACTACTTTATGTTTTGAGTACATTGTTTGGTCAAGGCAGTGTTTGGTGTTTGAAGTTTTTTTAGTTTTCACTGAAGCAATTGGAGGTTCATAACAAATTATGGAAAAATGTGCATTTGAAAAATGTGTGTAAAAATATTGCACAAAATACTGGATATAATGAAAAAAATGTTTAATATTGTGATATAATCTTTTTACATATCACCTACCCTAATGGAGCTACATCATGCGAAATGTGGGGCATGGGACTTGTTCATACATTAAGGGATCTTTAAATAATTCTCAAGAAACTCAAGTTTGGCTCATCTGCAATTGTGATAAACATCATAATGCTTATTTAAAACAAAGCCTAATGTCTTATTGGTTAATCCCTAAGACTCTGCATTTAAGCCCACACCTCTGCTGTGCTCATAATGACATTACTGTCATAATTAACATCAGCTTTATAGGTCCCACAATTGAAAAATTTGGAATTATAAACATAGGGTTTGAGGAGTACATGCATCAAAACTTGTCTGTGTGGAAAAACATGTTTGAAGTATTGCTATGAAATCAAGCACATGGTAAAACAGGCCATTAATCAATACTAGTTGCTCTGGTAAATCTGGTGATTTATGACTCTGGCCCACTGTTATTAAAATTATAACAGTATCTTTTTGATGTTTCAGTCTTCATACATCTGTCCATTTTATTAGCAATTATAAGGTTTAAGCTTCCATTACATTAGCCACATTATCCTTGTAGCTCCAGAGTAAACTTCAGACATCACACACATCTTGGCAGATTGATGACATTTGGGCTAAAGGGAGAACTGTTTATATTTGTTTTGCCAAACTATCATGTTAAAATAAGCAGGTCATTTTTTCCGGCTTGCTGCTTGTCATGCATCTAAGGACTGAGTAATGTTGGTCTGGCCAGCTTAGAAAATCAAGACAGCTTGTAGACTGCCAAACACAACATCATTGTAATATGGAAAACTTATTTCCCTTTTAAAGGATAGAATGAGTGTGTGTATATGACTTTAACATTAATGTGTGTGTGTGTGTGTGTGTGTGTGTGTGTGTGTGTGTGTGTGTGTGTGTGTGTGTGTGTGTGTATTCTGCAGTGATGTAGAGTATAAGGAGCTGCAGTTGTCTCAGGATCAGAACCGGCCCAGACCAACGCTGTCCTACAAGAGCTCCCTGCCTCCTACAATGGACACCCGCAAGCAGCTGAAAGCCAAATCAGCCAGGATCAAAACCAAACCCAAAATATCTCCATACCCACAGGTACACACAGAGACACAAACAAGCATTCATGTTCATAAATCCACATACACACCTATATTAGTGCATCCTAGCAAATTTGAATATCCTAGAATTTTATTTATTACATGTACTGATACTGATATATTTTTTTTGTTTGACCAATAGCTTGAAAGGCCAACTAGCTTGAAATATATGTAACGGATATAGTATATGTGACAGTTCTGAATTAAATGAAACAAAGCACAAAAATTTCCCAAGATCCTCCTTAAATAGTGTATTTTGTAAAAACCTGCAAAATCCCTTCTAAAGAAAAGGTTCCTTCTGTATCTAAACATTTAACGAGTCCTTCACATATTAGAGATGCAATCCACACATTTTCATGTTGATGCCATTTTTGCCATTTTGCCATAATGTTAATCAGGCACTTTTTAATTTGTGTTTCAATTTCATGATGAAGTTTTATTTCTCCTCTACATTTTTCTATTTTAGGGTATTTTAAATGTACAACATAGGGAATAGTGAGGTTCAACCTGGGACATTACATTTTTGCAAAATGATTTTAAATGTATTGAGCATGATGAATATTTGTTCTTTAAACGAGTAATAAGTAAACGAGTAAGCTTTGTTTCCAGCACTAGCTGCTGCTGAACAAATCTTCACTGAGATTAGGGGCTGGTTGCTAAAAAGGCCCGTAAATTTGTGTAAACAAGATCAGCTTACCATCCCTGATATATACATAAATATGATTAGAGAAAAGACACTGTAAAATTTATATGTATGTATATTTGTGTATCAGTTTAGTAAAATTTACATCGTTTTTATTTGTCATCTGGGTTATGTTTCTTTTAAATCTGGAAGGCTTAGTTAACACAGTGCTAAATTTAACCCACTGGTGTGGCAGTTGTACTTTGGCCTTTGACTCTTTCTGTGAACATTTTTATAAAGGGAGATTAAATAATGTAGCAGCATATGAATTCTGTGGTCAGTTGAGTGGTTTTGGTGGAGAAATTACTCTCTAAAATCTATGAAATATGCAGATATGTTATATATATGAAATATAACAAAGTGACCAAAACGTTTCATGTTGAACTTAAACGTGTAAACTCAAATAACATTTCTAAAATGTTAACTGGTTGGGAAAGGTTTAAACACATCTAGTGTAAAGTATTTTGTGTGAGTAATGATGTTACTTTGTCTGCTGCAGGTTTCCGTGTCCTCTGATAAGCTGGAGTCTACTCCAGGAGGTGGCTGGAAGTCCAGTCCCCCTTGCAGTCTGTCCTCATGTCAGGAACAGAGTCCTAGCTCACTGCCCTCAGTCTCTCTGTCCGTCCCAGAGCCAGGCGAGGTGCTGCCTTACAGCCTGCCACTGCCTTTTCCCTACACACAAACTCATGCAAGCTTCCCCACGGACTGCAGGAAGTTGCGGCCAGTGGCCAGTTCCCCTGAGCAGGCAGTGGGCCAGCTCCTCTCTGCCCTGCCGGCTCAAGGGGATGGCCACTGGGGCAACAGCTGCTCCCCCAAACCCCTCCTTAACCCCCACACATTCAGCTCAAAGCCACCTCTACACCCCCATACTGGCAGCCCCACAGGAACACCCGGAGGCAACACTTATACAGGTGAGCACACAAACGGACCATTGACCAGTCCAGCCAGGTCATTTCAAATGTTTCTGAATGTGGATATAAATATTCTATTAATATTAGAACATGAATGAATACATATATTATACCATTAAGGAACCTGGGATTTCAGGCTCACTCTTAAAAATAAAAGTGCTTCAAAAGTTCTTTGAGTGATGCCATAGAAGAACCACCACGTAGTACAGCAACTCATTCATTGTTTCTTCTGAAATCATGAGTTCATCTTGCTTTTGTGGGACTAACTGTCTCTAATGTCCAGTGAAGGCTTTCTACTTGATTACTAAACATTGCTGTGAGGATTTGGTTGCATTCGGAGCATTAGTGAGGTCAGGGTGTTGGATGAACAAAATCCCACCTGATCTCTAACTCTCAAAATACCCAAAGTTTTGAATGGAGCACCATCATTCCAAAGAGCACAGTTCCTTTGCACAGTTTTGAGCACATTTGATTACATTCAGCAACAAGAGCATTAGTGAAGTCAAGATGTTTGATGATCAACACCCTACCTCACACACAACTCAGAGAACACAGTTCCACTGCTCCACAGTTCAATACAGGGGGGGCTTTATATAGCCCTTTAACCCGTGTTAGGTATGTTTGTGTTTTTGCTCCAGAGAGTCCTATTCTATTGACAATATGTCTCTACAGGGACTAGAAAAGCTATGTGCTTGCTATCTCCAAGTTTCTGATATGCACAATTTTTATGTCGGCTATAGTAAATTAGTGGTATTTTGATCTGCATGTACCTCCTCACTCTACAGTTATATAAAAATATATTTTTTAGGGAATAGTTTTGTCCAAAAAACACTGTAAAATAATGATTCAGGCTTTGGATACTATTTGGACTATATAGGTATTATAACCATCACATATAACCTTGTTGGATGTAACAACAGAATGAAAAGAAATCTCAATCTAGAAATACACTGTATGTTCAACTGTGTGTGGAATGCATACATTGGAAGTTACACCCATTGCTGACAAAGATGTGCAAATGCACACACAGTTTTAGTAGAAGTACTGATTATAGAATAGGACTCTCAGGAGGAGCATATAAACATGAACCTATTGGCAGCATGCCTAATGCCAGGTATGGCTAAAGGGGTATAAAGTTTCCCAGCATTGAGCTGTGGTGCACGGAACTGTGTTCTGCACTCCATCTAATACTTTTGGGATGAGTCGTGGAGCTGGGGATGAGGTGGAGTAGTCGCAGAATAGTCAAATATTCACAGCAATGCTCCATCTAGTATAAAGTCTTCCGTGGTCAAGAGAGGATTTCTCAGTTGTCTGGCTGCAGCGATGCTCATCTCCATGAAATCCCAACACCTCTGCCCACCAGCAGCTGGGAGAGACTGAATGATGACTCTTGAGATGTTCTACTGAAACATTCTTCTGCATGCTCAATGCAGTGGCTTTAGAAACCATTCCAGTCTGCAAGCTACTAACTACTAAATCTACAAACACAAGCTAAGAATATGTATTAGAGTGTTACTTTAAGGAAAGGAAACCTGGCACATAAACACAACTGTTGAAAAATTTGGAATCAACACACAGTTTACACATGGCAGTGTCCGCTGCGGTGCTCGGGGTAATTTTACCCCACCTTCAGTAAGGGGAGTTTTATAGTAAATTTAGCCTCTTGTAGTCTATTGCTTAAGAGAATTACTGTGATTTAAGTTGAGTCAATCTTTCAGTCTATTTTTCTAAAGTAAACCTCTAGCAGAAAAATCTAATTGAATTTTGAATTTCTGCTAATAAGACTTAACATTTAATAAGATAAATAATAGTTATGTAGTGCTTTTCAGTCCCAAAATCAGTGATGAGTAGAACCTCACTTTACAATATGGAATACTCCATGATTCTGTCCAAATTCTGTCCTGATTCCCTGTTTGCCTTGCATATTTACAGGATTATTTTCTCCAAGCACACCTGATTTAAATAATCAGCTCATTAACAAGCCCATTTAGAGTTGCACAGGATGTGTTAAAGCAGGGATTCCTCTCAAATGTGCAGAGTACGGGGGCACCAGGACCAGGTTTGGGAAATGTTTTATTAACTCAGTGAACTCTGCTATTTGGGAATCAAAGGGCTACCAGTTCCACACTAATAACCTGTATATTTGGGTTATAATTCATACTCAATAACTTTAAATAACAGGAAAAGTGACAGCAATATGTTGCTTTAACTTTGAACATCTCATTTATGGGATTGTTTTTTTGAACGATTCAGTGGTTCTTTATGGAACCAAAAGCAGCTATTCTGTGTCATTGCTGCATCAAACCCATTTTGCATTTACATTTAACCACTGAGCAGAAGCTCTTATTCAGTGTGACCTAAAAAATTGTGCAAAAAGGAAAGGAGCCAACAGCCTAAAAACAAGGTCCCCACCATAATTTGATCAGATAAGTCTGTAAATGCACATTAAATACATATTCATGCATTTCATTTTAAATCTGAACAAAATATGAAGTCATGGCTTTGTCTAACAAGTTACATTAATCTTACAGATCGTGATGCGGTGGGTCGGGGGTATCCCAGTGATCCACTGCATGCCAGCTTCAGCAGCTGCTCCTCCTCCAGACCCTGCAGCCGTTTTAAAGAGGAACCATATGAGCATCCCTCTCTTGGCCAGGGTAGACAAGAGAGCCGCCTCCACATGCCTCTCCAGGGCAGCGCTGAGGCCAGGAAACTACAACTCCTACGAGACAGTAAAGACCCAGAAGAGAGGGGAGAGATGGCCCTTCCTTGCCCACTGCTGGTGGGAGGAGTGTTGGGTAAGGGCAGTTGTGAGCAGACGCGGACAACCCAGGGGCTAAGCCAGCACCTCCCAATGCTGCTGGAGCAAAGACGTAGACTTCGTTCGGCGGAGGCACCTTTTGAGGCCCAAACAGGACAACCTGGGCACTGTGACAGCAATGGAGAACGGCGAGTCAGAGGGGATGAGAGGAGGGTTCTGATGGGAATGGGCCTTCAGACACAGTCTCCATATGTCTCTTTAAACTTTCACCATGTCCTGGCAAAACATGGCTCCTTTCCAGCTGCACCCTACACTCTGAGTCACCTGACAGAAAGCTATGGCTATCGGGGTGAGGAGTTGAACCCCTATTTGTACAGAGGTCAAAGCCCAGTCTCAAGCCCCTCTCCTGAAAGCCACAGTGAGATCCCGCATTATATTGGCACCTCTGTCATCATCAGCAACGAGAGGTGACAACGCTCAGGTTCAAAACTCAGAGGTCAGAGGTCAGGTGCTAATGACACTAAGACTATGGCCTGTTCAGTATAGAGCGCAGTTTTGGGAGTTTGCTGGACAATACAAGAGCACTCTTACAATGTATTTCATAATGCATCACAAAAGGGTTGTGCAAACAGGGTACTCTAGTGGACACGGAATTCCCACAATGTGGCTCGAGGTTCATGGAGGGATCTTACATAACCATACATTGCCAATGATGCAATGTCACACAGTGACTAGCACTATGTAAACATATATATATATATATATATATATATATATATATATATATATATATATATATATATATATATATATATATATATATATAAAGTGTACATTGGTGTGCTATAGTTGGGCACCTGTAGCCTAATTATATATTTAGATTTTTTTAAGTAAAATGGAGTCAATAAAACTTCTGCAGCATGCTATTTTAAAAACATTTTTCTATAAATGTTAATGTACAGTTACTTTATATTTTATGTACTTAAAATAGAGAGAGTTCTTTTTACAGAACAGCATGTATCAGGGGACTGTGAGGGTCATTCCAAAAGCTTTGCCTCTTTTCCACTGCAATGCAATCAGTTTGTTTGTTGGTTTGGGGGTGAATAGACCTGGGACTGTAGTCCAGTACCCAGCGTCTGGATACAACAATCTGATTTCATATAGTGTGAACCTGCCAACAAGCACATAGAAGAGGGATGAGCAGGATATAAAGCAGCCAGTCAGAGGCTTCTCTCTTTCCTACATTGTCACTAGACTAGTGAGACCATTAACATTGAAACCGGTGCCGCCCACCACTATGATACAGACGGGAAAATGTTCTATATTTCATCATCAATTGAGGCAGAGTTACAGACAAAGCAGGACTGATTTTTGAACCACTTGGTGACTCATTCGCTAGGAGTCTAAGTACAAAAGTGTAATTTATAACCATAAAATGTTTTAATTAGACAAAACACTTTCACCCAAATCACAGTTTACCCAAAGGCTATAAGGAGTATAAGTGTGAATTTAGTTTTATATTTTATAGTCTTCAGTTTCATTTTTGTAATAAAAGATTTAAAGAGTTCAAAAATGTATTATACTCTGGAATTTTCATCTCACAGTTTCAAATTTTGAATTGCCTTACTGGACCTAATAAGTCATGTAAGGCCTAAGACTTTACAACTGGTAGCATGTCCAAACGTTTGCAAATTAATTCAAAATGAAGTGCATTAAAATTCAAACTTGTAGTTAGTGTTCTCCTAAGTGTGTTCAGTTGTCCAATGACGTACCAGCAGTTAAAGTAAAAGGCACTTGCTAGCCACTGGTAGCAATGTATGACTGAGGGAGTCCTACCTGAGGTGGAAATTGGTAGTAACTAAATTAGTGAGAAAGTTGAAAAACAGAAAGCGAAGAACATTTCCTTTCAGTAGTTTGCTGCAGAGTTTGTGTTCACCTCAGTTTACTTCAATAAAACAGTCAGTAAAAAATGACAAAGCATATAATTTGGCCAAGGGTGCCTAAACCTTTGCATACAACTGAATGTTCTATGCTGTGCTCCTGATTTGACAATACAGGGAATAGCAACCAAGTGACATTTGGACACAGAGTAAGTCTCTTGGGCTACAGAAATGGATGAGTGTCCACACACAAGAACAAGACCTCTGGACCATCTTGATGCTTCTAAGCATCAGATACAGATACAGCTGTGCTCATGTAAGCTGCACATAAATTTCAGGTACTGAGTATATTCTATTTTTGCAATCAACATAGTCAATTGCAAGTGTACAGTGATACAGCAAACAGTGATGTTAGTGGTAATACTGAGAACCGCTGCCATATCTGTCAGCCATCCATGAATTTTCCACTCAATGTCCCCCGATTTGCTGCCATTAGGAATAAATCTGTGTTGATGAGACTATGCATGTAAGAACATGCAAGAACATTTGTGTCATTGCATTCTGTCTCACAGCTGTAACTATGATTTTAAAGGGAATGTTGGGTAATTTATTTGACTTATCCCTTACTGCTGACGCGGTTGATCGTCGAAGATGTGTTTGATTTCTAAAGTTTGTCTCTTTAGTTTGCAGCTGAGATGTTCGGTTAATTTTCCAAACACTTGACCTACATCATCATCTCTATGCCAAAGACATCTACATGCCAAAAACATCTACTGTCTAAGTTAAAATTGTAATAACATCCTACTCTGAACTGCTACTACTAGACTAAAGTCATTCATACTGTGTTCTAAACCCACACAAACGATTTGAGTTGTTTGGTTTTGTTTTTGTATTTTGTTATTTTCTTTTCAACCCCCCCCCCAATTTGGAAGTTATCCAACAGTTTTATGACTCTCCCTCCATCACATACAATGTTCCCGACACTAGGAAGGTGAATGCCTTTATATGTCTCCTCCGAAGTCAGCCAAGTCAGTCTTTTCAAACTATCACCGTTGCATCATTGCTGGGCAACCAATGCACTCAGAGGAAAGTGCTGAGTCCCCAGCGCTGATACAACGGCTATCAGATGCCTGTGCAGGTCAGTATTGCACTGGGTGTGATGTGGGGGAGAGAGTACCATCTACCCACCCACAGAGATCTTGGCCAATTTTGCTTTCACTGACTCCAGCTGCTGATGGCAAGTAGCATGACCCGGGATTTGAATCAGCGATCCTCGGATCAGCGATCCAGCGATCCTCCATTAACCCATGGAGACCTGATTTGTCTGTGTTAATTAAATAAAGATCTGGGTGTGTTTTGAGCTGAGAGAGATATATATATTTGGGGTGTATATTTACAGAAATGATTGACTGACTAGGTCCAGTGTTTGTTAGCAGTGTTAGTCTAAACTACAACAGCAAGCTTTAGAAATTAAACATGCCTTGGCATTCTGCGTTTGGGTTAAATGATCAATCATGTTCATTTAATATTTATTACATCTACTCTCTGGACAGAATTAATTCTGAAATACTGATCTTGTATACATTCATCAGTGTCCACTTACTTTTCCATATCATAAGAAAATTCTGGGATCTGTCAAGAGTTTTCATGATGGTTCACAGGTTTTGCAATGCTGCAGTGCTGCCATTATCCTGAATGAAGCAACATAAACATGAGTGAATGAAAAGCAGAATGAAAAAAGAATGAAAGCCTTTATTGACCAGAAAAATGGAAATAAAAAGGTAAAATAAAGGTAAAATACAGTCATATTTGCTCGGAGCTGAAAATATTAGTCATTCCCCAGGTTCTGGTTCGGGTTCACTGCTTCTTAACATCAGTTTAGTACCATATCTGTTCTATTTAATCACAAAGAAATAATGACTGTATTTATTGCTGACAGCCTTTGCAACTCACAGAAGAGAGAAGACAAACTGCATTCAGAAGCTGCCTAAATGATGAGAAAATTGTTTGCTTTGAATCTGAATAAACATAAGAATGACTCTTCAGTCTGGTCCATTTTTATTGTCTGCCTGTTTATTTGTGCCAAACTGGCAACTGCCCCTCTTCACCCTATCAGTGGACCACACTCTTAGCAGGCCACTGGGATTTCCCCCGTTCTCCAGATGGCCAGTCCATACTGTTTGGAACAGTATCTCCAAGATTAAAAGTTTAAAGGTCCCCAAAATGGAGAACTGTACTTAACTGTAATTATAAAACTATGATTTGTTGAATAAGGAGAGTTTGATACAAGAATCATCTGGAAAAGGGGCTACACTTACAGCATTACTAATACCATGCCAATGTCAGAAGCATGTTACCTGGACTAAGGAGATAAGAACTGGACTGTTGCTCTGGGCTCATCAAGTCCCTTTTTCAGATGAAAGTAAATTTTACATTTCATTTGGAAATCAAGAGTCCTAGAGTCTCAACACTTACAATCTGGAGGAAAAGTGGAGAGGCACATAATCCAACATTTCTGAAGTCCAGTGTGAAGTTTCCACAGTCTGTGATGGTTTAGGGGGCCATGTCATCTGCTGGTGCTGGTATTGTCAAGAGGAAGATGAGAAACACTGACCCAGCCATAGAGAAAAGCTGAAGGCCACTATCAAAGCAACCTGTGCTTCAACAACATCTCAGAAGGGCCACAAGCAGATGGCCTCCATGCCACCCAGCACTGATAGAGTAATACATGGTAAAGGAGCCCCAGGTAAATGTACATCATCTAACATACCAGTCAGAAGTTGGATATTTCTGTAGTGAACACCATATTCGAATGATTTGCCATACAGATCATTATCTGACACAATGAACCTACTGATTAAAAGAAAAACAAAAAGGCTATATTTTATATTTTGTGTAACAAATATCATATACACTTATCATAACATTAAGAGCACATTTTATCAGCTCCACATACCATAGAGGAGCACTTTGTATTTCTATAATTACAGACTGTAGTTCATCTGTTTCTCTGCATGCTTTGTTAGCCTCCCTGAACCCCGATCTTCAATGGTCAGAACCACCACAGAGCAGATATTATATGGGTCCTTCTCAGCATTTCAGTGCCATGGACTTGGTGATGGTGCATTAGTGTGCATGTGCTGGTGTGAGTGTATCAGACGCATCAGTGCTGCTCAAGTGTTTAATCACCTTGGTGTCCCTGCTGGACTGAGAACAGTCCACCAGTCAGAAATATCCAGCCAACAGTGTTCTGTGAGCAGTGTCCTGTGAGCACTCATGAAGGAGTAGAGGATGATCAACACAAACTGTTCAGAAAGAGATGAGCTTCTGTCTCTGACTTTACATCTATGGGGTGGAACAAATAGGTAGGAGTGTCTAATAGAGTGGACGGTGTGTGGACAATGTTTAGAAACTCCAGCAGCACTGCTGGGTCTGATCCACTCCAAGTTACATGTTACAGACACCCTGTTTATCAGTCAAACTACCTGAACTGCTATTAGTAAAAATGTTTAATAATCATAAATCATAATTTAATTGGATCATTTTGAGAATCCTATACCTTCAAATCCAGAAAGAAGCACTAACTGGACATACATTTTTGTATGAAGAAAAGTGTCATGTTTTTACATCAGTTAAGTCCCTTTATTGTTTATTTTTTGAGATCATAAACGGGGGCCACTGGTGCCAAAATCAGATTGATCCTCTGTTATTGAACCACACAGAGCCGTTAAATTAAAGCAGTCTTCTAGCTTCTCCTTCAGCCATGATCTCCATCAGCATATTCCTTCTCTTTTATTAACCATTTATACATGCAGCATCAGCACAGTGTGCATACAGAGACTCGGGTGTTATTTGTTTATAGAAGCAGGTGCATTTTTGGTGTGTTTTCTTTTTTCTTTTTTATAAAAGAAATGTGCACTTGAAGGTGAGCCAGAGGGCCTGGCAGTGGTCTCTTGGGGGATCAGATTGAGATGTGATATTATGCAGCCAATATTAAAGAGGATAGATCCCTGTTGACCCTCAGGACCCCCTCACTGAAATTGTTTAATAGGATAAGGATATTGAGGAAGTGGCATTTATGGATCTGAGTGGAGCTATTTGCTTAATGAACTTTAAACCTGGATAGGGTGAAACGTGGAGTGCTGGGAGTGAGATTCACCCATTTATACTGCAAGATGTGCTCCTGTATCCTTCACACATTCCCTTTGAAAAGTTTGAGGACACCTAGCTTTTCACAAGATGCTTATGTATAAGGATCTGAGACACTTTAGCAAGGACCTAGCTGATTGCTAGACGACTGGGTCAGAACATCTCCAAAACATCAGGGAGATTTTGTGGGGTGTTCCCAGGAATCTCACTCCCAGCACTCCACACAGGTGCTGTTTTATCCTGGCCAGGTTTAAAGTTCATTGGTTACAGTGGTTCGGACCAAAAGTGGCCCAATTGCAGACAAGTGAACTGAAAAGGTTGCTGGCTATGTCCTGTGGAGTCCGTACCCTGATGGGTCTGAGGTATTTTGGTGGCACAAGGACGAGCTACACAGTATGAATCGAGAGGTTACGGCTGATGACAGTGCAGTTTCACATTAGATGGTTGAAACCACGTACATTCATCGTCAAAAAATAGTTAAATTTTTAGTTGCACCCAGAAGTGTTTTCTGAAAGAAGGTATAGTATCAGGTATAATGCAACATTCAGAAAAGGTAGGGATCTGACATCATACGACAGCAGGCCTTCTGGATGTGTGATGCGTGACAACAAACCATTGATCTTTTTGGTTGGTTGGTTGTCTCCACCAAGACAAAAGTGGGACTTATTTATTTATATATACGTGACCTTGTATGTTGCAGTTTAAAAGTAACTGAGTAAAGAGTCCTGGCACCGAGCTGCTGCTGCGGTTTTCCATTTCTAATAACTGACTGAAACCTGGTTAAATTACCACTAGTGTTCACAGGCAGTGACATACTCTATACAGGTCTTATGAATGTCCCAGTGTGACCAGACTCATTCTACAAAACAGGCTCTATTTCCACAATGTTTGTAGAGATGCAAAAAGTGTGTCAATGTGTTTCTGAAGCTTTAAGCTATTAATTCAAGTGATGTTGTTAACATGATAACACACTACACAAAAGGAATACCAGCATGTACATTGATTATATTGTAGGGCTACCTCAGGGGACAACTTTGGAATGCCCACGCCTGAATAAATTGTAAGGTTGAACCAAGTGCATAGTGCACAATGTAAGGCCTTAATGCCCACTGTGGACAAGACAGTGTATTAAAAGCTTAATCTTAATACAGATTTTATTACCTTTTTATTTTAAACTGCAGGTTGTTTTCTCATGAATTTGGTCCCATACCATGTCATTAGTTGATTCAGTTCCAAATTATGTTGTCAAAAATTTGAAGAGTTATGTCTTCAGGTTTGCTTATGATAGAAGAGTAGGGCCCCAAGAAACCCATGTTATTTTTGTCTGTCTAGTCATTTGTTTGTTTGTTATTTGGATTTCTTTCCTTTAACCTTATTTGTTAAAGAGAATTCTTTTAGCAGCAGGTTTTCTTGAATTCTAGCATCTCGACTATACGTCATCTGTAAAACAGTGTAAGGAATCAAAAGTAACTGTGCAGACTAGATCAGAACAGCAAGCCTGTGGTATTTAGTCATTTTTGCGTATGTTAATAAAGTGATAATGACTTTGAGTCGTGTCTTTGTTAGATCTGACTGAAATAAAGCATTTCTAAATATTTTAACATTATGAACAATTCAAAAAATTGTGCTCATTTTGCAGCATGAAGATGAAATTCCAACAATAAAATAGTGCTGCAGTGTAATTCTTGGGCCTGTAGTCTACATTTAACTCCAGCCTTGAGAGCACAGGGTTTGATTACAGTCAGAAATTGGAACATTCTGAGTTTAATATTATACTGAGGTCATGTGACGAGGTGGTTATTAGAGGCAAAGTGAAAATGTCTGCACTGTTTTAGCAAAGAATGAGGGAAATGCTTTGTTTAAACTTTGTTTAAACGTGGCTGGTATGATGGGCATATGAATTAACACAGTGTTGCTGTGTTCTGGCAGTGTTGCTGATACACTCTGCTTGCAGTGGGAAGCAGTTTAGATGAACTAGAGGAATTAAACTGATTGGTTTGTCACGTTCTGAGATGGACGTTCTATGATGAACATTCCAGTCACACGTATGGGGCCATACCAACCAGAGACCAGCCATGGAAATCCCATTGGTGGGACCACACTAGCTTAAGGGTAAAGGAAAAAAATCGTAGGGCTCTAAATTCTTTAAATATCCTGTTAAATCAGAGAATAACAGCCATGTAAACACATGCATCCCAAACGGAATGTTTAAAAATGTTCTGGTTGTAGTTAACTGCACACTGACTTACAAGTATAAGACAATAGCAAATCTTTCCACCAGTTCTACTGCATTTCGTGTCTTCGGCAGTGACACTGGCATCCAGCTCACGTGCTCATTTTCCTTTCAGCTCTTCTTCATCAACTGAAAATGAAGTAAATTTTCCTGAGTCTGACATAAATTTAGAGCAATTAAAAAAACACACCATCTGCAAATTCCAGCAACACGCTGCAGCTCCTTTTACCTTACTAAGAGATCCTCTAAATCATGGGTGTCAAAATTGGCCAGTAGTGGAATTATACTTGCGAGGCAAAACCAAATGACTACTAGAGCTGGCCTGCCGGTATTACACAGCACATTCACCGCTAATACTAAAAATCCCATAATGCCCTGCCGTTGTTTTGGCGCGTAAATCAGGACAAGACCCAGAAATGCCCTCTCCTCTGTGACAGTCGTCATAGCAACCTCATACAACTACTGTCAGCGTCTTACCCCTTTCCAAAAATGGCGAAAAGAAAGGCAGAAAACAGGAGCTTTATGAACAGGTGGGAGACAGAATATATATATATATATATATATATATATATATATATATATATATATATAAAAGGTTCATTTGTTCAATGTTGGCCCACGACTTTGTGCTATCCATTTACTTCTTTACATATCCAGTTAAATCCAAGAATAATAGCCATGTAAACACATGCATCTGATAACATTCCCAAGTTTTAAATTTTGGCCCACAGTATATTTGACACCCCTGCTCTAAATAGCATTTTGAATCAGATTATTTGTAGTGTGCATGTAAGATTTTTAGCGTATCGGAATATCAGAATGATTTTTGCACTAAAGAACAGCCAACACCACTAAAAAAAAAAGACAGACTGGACACTTTTCAGACATTGAGTGTTTGTTAATTTCCAGAAATCATTAGACCCCAGAAAGGCGGGGGGGTTCCCATAAACAATCTACTCCTTCCACCCTGAAACAACAAAAGGCAACTGGTGGCTATGGTTTATGCAGTTACTGGAGTGTTTGGACAACGTGCTCTGCGAGTGTGTGTATTCGAGTATGTGGGAGTGAGTGGATGGGTTTGTAATGAGGTGAAGTATCGCAGACAGTTTAGTGAAGCTCTCGGGGACATTTTCACCTCATCACAGCCAGGGAAGGCTCACGCACAGGAGGCGCTGAAGACAGATGAGGTGAGCTTTAACAGGCTAAGATGAACCCAGCAGAGCCAATGAAACCTAACCTCCTTCTCCTCCATTCTCACACACACACAGTCCACCTGCATAGCCACTGGGCTCCAGCACACCTCATCATCTCCAGTCAGGATGAAAGAAACAAAGGGGAGGACAAAGAGGGAGCCATGGAATTCCTCAGCTGTGCTAAAATGTAGAGCTGCTCGTATGCTCCTTGGCCTGCTGAGCTGCGTCCAGCAACCAGGAAGCAACAGTTGATGCAAATTAGTGGAGAATTTATGCAGTCAACCAATAAAAAGGGATAAAATCCCTTTACCCCTGTACAGAAATCGCCTTCTTTTGAGATCAAAAACATAAATAGGGAGTTTGACGCTCTTTACTGTCTCAAGTACCTCCCCTCGTCTGGTTTTATTTGTTATGCTGTAAGGATTTGATTGCATTCAGCCACAAGAGCATTAAATGTTGATGTCTGATGTTCTGGATCACAAATGTCACTATTTCCACTCATTCAAAATGGTTGGAATGGAACTTCACTGAAGAACACTAAGTCCTGGGGGGATTCATATCCCTGCAGCTGATGCTTGGCATCAGACATAATGACCTTATGCACCTAAACCAAAATGATGACGTTATGGTTTACGTGCAGTAGCTCATGAAGCCGAGTGACCCTTACTATTGTATATGCGTCTGTTGAAACGTGATATTGGTATTATACTGTTCAGCCCACTTGTGCACGCTGATGTGCATGTGTATGTCTTCAAAAGCTCATTACATTTTTATAAAAAGGTGGTGAGTTTGTTTACATTGTGATAAACTGAAATCGAATTGAAATGTTATGTTGAAGATATGTGACAAAATTATGTTTGGCAGTCCAAACCTTTCTGCGCTGTATAACCTGGGAAAGGGGAGTGGCCTTGGGAGTGGCAAACTAACACTGATTACTACAGATGTTTTGTTTTGGCAGTGCTGTAAAAACGCTCCTCTGAGGGCACTGTAGCAACCAGGGACACTCACGGAAAATTCCACCGGTGGGACCGCACTTGATTAAGGATTAAAAATTTCATTTTCATATTTGTTACACTTCTCTCTGTCGCAACTGACCACAGCTTAAAAAAGGCTGAACCCAAGCACAAAGAAGATTCGGTCAATACTTTTTATTTCAATTTAAAGCCACTCTACTCAACACTGGAATGTCTTAGAGATGATGTTATTCACATCCGTATACAAAGAGCTGATTATATCAAAATATCAAGTAATTCTTACTTATGATATGCTGATATGAGAAACAAAATATACAAACCACTTACAAAATGATCAGTTATAATTAATGTGGACATTTACCAACTAAAATCTCACTTCAGATTATGGAGATTTGTAAAGGCTACACATGCCTGTGTATAAACTGCAGTCAAATATTCACAAAAACTATTGACACTTTGAGTTAAAGATAAGGCTTAAAGTAAAACTGTAACCTATTGTTTCCATCTTTTTAAAAACCCTGCATTTGGACACATTATAATAAGACCTGTATTACTGAAGTGCTTCAACCTTACACAAATTATATATATAAAAATGTCTTAAATTAATTCAAACCAAACCCTTTATATCAAGCATTACAAACTGTTATTTATTCCCCACCTTATTTGCAAACACAACTAAATGAAATTCTATATGCCTCTGCATTGCCTATGTTTGGAGTTTAGATCAGTAATGTCAAAGCGAACATGCACTTGCAGACCACTGAAGGTTGTATCATGCTGGTGTAGATCATTTTGCTCTTTATACAATAATGAAAAGTGATTATTCAGTTAAAGGTTATCCTTACAGTTATTCTAATGCGTTAAATCAAAGCAAAAGCAGTACTGAGTAGTGTTAAACACTGGGCTGTGTTCCCATTTTCTGTCCAAATTCAAGCAGTTCAGACCCCTTAATAAACAAGTTCACTAGACATACATCCATGTACAACTTAAGCAATAAAGCAGTAAATATTTCTTAAATCTATCCAAGTTCAAGTAGGTAAGAAATAAAATTTGCTAAACAAAAAGTGCAAGGTTCATCTCAAATACAGTGGCATCAGCCTAAACTATAAGCCTTAAGCCACTGCTCACCACTCCTGCTCTAGGATATCTATCAACTTGCAGACTTTAGCACCACCTTTACCCCAATGATCCATCTAATTATTTCAGAAGTGCTTGGTTAGCTGAATGAGGTGTTAGATCTGGACTGCCTTCAAGTCATTTAAACACTGTTTAAAAACTCAACACCCCCTCTTTCAGCCTACAGCTGCACAAATCTTTAAGTAACCTTCAATGTAAGATGTTTTCGAAACTCCTGACTTCATCCAAAGAAAACATAAAACAAGAAGAACCAATTGAATTTTTGAAAACAAAATCTCCACGTAAATCTCACCTACAGAGCGCTCACAGAGTGACTGTAGCTTTCCTGGTCTCATTGTCCCCTTATGCATTTAAATCCACATGATACAATTGTATTTGCTGAATGTAGCTGTGTAGCTGTGTTTTGCATGTGTCTAGTTGTGCTTTGTGATGATGAGGTTCCTCAGCATGTCAAAGGAGTTTCCGTCTGGCTGGACTGAGACGATGCCCTGCTCACGAGAGCACACCTGCAGGAAGCCGTGATCGTCCAGCCCCACCACATCAGCTTCTGGACCATCCTCGCTCCACAAGCGCACCTGAGTATTGCTGCAAATATCAGAACTCATTAGCAAACACACAAACGCTAAGACAGACAGCGAAAGCACATAAATCTAGTCTCTTGCATTCATGATGGCAATGAGGAGAAGCAACAAACTGAAAATGAAAGGGTCGTTTTTTAGGGACATGACAGTGGAAACATTGGAAATGCAAAATGGGTGGCATCAGTTACATGAAATGGGTGGGACTGGTTATGTGAAGTGGGTGGAGTCAGTAATGTGAGAAACTTGAGTCAAGATCAAGTCACATACCTGCTCCAGAACTATTTTTTCAACATTGTTTCAACTTGAGCCTCCAAGACGACGTTTATATACGTTATAAATTTAAAATATAAAAAATGTTTGCCATGCACAAATCTCATAGTATGAAGCTGAAATTCCACCTGCAGTTATATTCTGCTCCACATAGCTTCCACACTATTGAAGGTGGTACAGAACATTCCAGTAAGTTGGTGAGTGAAGCTGTCTTGTGAGATAAATCACTTCTATATTTCAGGTCAAAAATGTTACACTGGGGTTTTGAGACAAAACTGTGGAATTATCAGAGGAGCAACTGGAGAAACACAGGACTTATATATACACAATATACTGTCCTTAAAATCTCACTGGATGCAGTCAATGCATGTAGTTGATTTGAAAGTCTAAAAATCCCTGCCAAAACCATGTATCGCTCTGCTCGCAGGGTACTGCTGTGACAGCTGCCTACCTCAGTCTCACTGTCTCACTGTGTCCCTGTGTAGGCTCACTAGTGTAATGTGTGTGTTCACTGCACAGATGTCTTAAAGCTGGAGGTCAAACACAGGACTGTTTACTGCTGACAACCAAACTATATAAATCTGCATTTTTACATGAGTGTTGAATTTTATTTGAAAGATAATAAATAATAAAATATGAATATAAGATTAATATATAATATAATAATAAAAGCTAAATAAAATTTATTTATGTGCAGTAGATATACATCCTTCATATTCATTGGTTTTGACTAAATAAATAATGGCGTGAGGTTGCAGATGATTGCCCCAATGTTGAGACCAACCAAAGGCCTTGGTTCCACTTATAATCTTTGTATGGCTTCATGTCATCATTTACATTTACACAACCATTTTAATAAAACAAGCTGTTCAAGTTATTGCACCTTTAACAGATAAAAGATAGATGAGCTCTGTTCTTGTGCCCTAATTTACTTTAGAATTTTACTAAGAATCAGAAAAATCATCACAAAAATTGGCATCGGCATCAACTTCCTTGTGTTTTTAAAAGACAGAACAGTTTTCAACTGTCCTTGTAAAGTGCACAAATCTCAAGTCTGCTAAAGTAACACAGATTTTAACTTGGTTAAAATTGTAGGTTTAATGAAGATACAGCCAGAACCTTCCTGAGAACTGTAGTAAGAATGGGCAGGGCTGAACTGTGACAGGATGACCAATGACCTGGCTCTTTTGATCTTAGTTCAAAACAAGCTATTTTTTGCAGATTATTTTCTATATCCAGACTGTTTGAACAGGATATTGAATCGTGTTTTTTTTTTAAAACTAATAGTTTTGCTATTTTCATTTAAACTCCTTTATTTATCCTGACAAATGCCCCTTGAAAGTTTAGAGAATGTAATTTTTTATTAACATTTTCCCTCAAAACCACGGTTTGATGACCATCAACATTGACACAAATTTCAGCAGAATAACTGAAGCACAAACAAGAGAACTTGCAACACCAAAATCTATCACTGCATGCACCTTAAAATAAGACTGTATGATTAACTCACCTGTGCACCCATCTCTTGTAGTACAGTGGCAGTACAGCCTGCGGCCCCTGCTGCTGGAACTGGGAGATGAGCTGCTCTAGCACAGTGACAGAGCGAGCAATCAGCTGAGCTGAGCTCAGGGGCTCCAGGCTGCCTCCCCGCTCCCAGTTCTGCTGCACCACCAGGTCATTAATGCAGATGGTGGGGTTGCTGTTGCTCACATTAAAGCCACAACCTACAAGACAGGGACAGAGAAAGTGGTGATGAAAACAGGGTATAAATCAATAACACAGTAAAGTTATGAACAATCAAAAATTATATCCTACAGAGATACTTAAAGACATGTTAAAGCTTTACCAATGAGGAGATGAAAGGTGGATCCCATTACAGTAGAGTTAACCAGCACCCCTCCAAGCTTCATCAGGTTACTATAGTAAATATCGTTGGGCCATTTCACTCTAAGATCAATGTCCTAAAGAGAAAAAAAATCATAATGATACATTGAAAATTAAAGCTCCTGAGTTATTACTGCATATCTCCATCTTGAAAAAACAAACCAAAAACTAAACTAAACTCTACAGGAGGAGGAATAACCTCCTAAAAAAATTTGATTCCATATAATTGTGGAGCATTTCTATTGGTTCCTTCATCATGAACATTTGACACAAAGTAAAGAACAACTGCCAGATTCATATTTTGTCATATGAATCAATTGTTCATGAATCAATTCAAACAACTTCTAACAGTTCAGATGACTCAATCTTGGTTGATATTAAACTACACAGTTTTATTTAAAGAGCAATACCAGCAGCCTTTTAGCACCACCTACTTTCTCTGCTCTCCTTCTGGGTTCTAGAGGAATGGCTGGTTGTCATGATGTAATCATGAGTGGGACATTTTCAATGGAAAGATTCTACCCACAAAGAGTAACATTAAATTAAACCAATAAATTAGCTTGCATTGCTCATGGCCAACAGTGAAACACTGGCAGCCCTCATGCTACAGGCCTCGTTTGCCCATCGATGTCACATCATGATTTCAATCTAACACAATAGATGGTATTTTGGTGTAAAGTCATTTACTATCAAAACAATACACAACCAGTTACCAGGCTGTTTTTGCTACGTTTTTCAGATTTTTCAATTTCAATTTCACTGCTGTTGCTCTTTAATAATAGTACTCAGCTGTCAACAGCAGTAGCATAAACTGCAGTTTAAGGCATTAAATAATATAAATATTGGAAACACTGAAGGTGGTCCTATCAGGAATTCTTTGCATGTTTGTGCGATAAACAACAGCAACTCACATTATGTAAAAACAGTTTTTGGTTGATGGCAGTGATTTGATTAGCATGCATGACCCCAGTGTCTGCACAGATGGAAACTGGACAAAAATATGAGCTGACAAAAAGATGCAGTGCATTCATCAACTCAACCAGTCAGTGACTTACATATTTATAACACGAAAATAAGCATTTTATATAAAGTAGCTGCTTTAAAGGGAAAAAGCATTTCTAAAAAATCACCTGCACATTCAGACACACTCTCGTTCTCATTTTTCTAAAGAGGCAAAGGGGAACACAAACACTGTCTGTTATTCCTAACACATCCCATAATACTTCCTGCTCCGTGCACACTCCACTCCAGCAAAATGTATGAGAGCCTGCAGAGCACACCCACACACGTATGCATGCTCGCGCACGCACGCACACGACACGCTTCAGCTGTACACAAGCACAATTAGATATGTGTCTTGCACTTTGTTCCAATCAAACACCTCTATATACAGACCAGACTGTACATGTGTGTGTGGGTGGGTGGGTGTGTGTGGGGCAGGGGGGGCTGCAAGATGACTGCAAGATTTTAAGCATTCTGCTGTAGTTGACTGTGACATGTCTGATTAGTAAAATAGACAGCAGCACCTGCTCATGGGGCCTTCTGGGGCCCTGAGGTTTCATTTGTGTGTGTGTGTGTGTGTGTGTGTGTGTGTGTGTGTGTGTGTGTGTGTGTGTGTGTGTGTGTGTGTGTGTTAAAGGTGCAATGCACTACTGGCCAAAAGCTTTATAACACCCCCAACTTTTCCAGAACAGTGAATATGTCCAGTGACCTCAAATGGTCCAACATGTGACTCAACAAGTTTGACCAAGTGCTCCAGTTGTTGTGTGTTTTCAGGTCTCCCAGTTACACGATGCCACCAGTGCTGGAAGGGTCAAGGCTAGCAGGAACATTGGCTTGCTCTCCATGCTGTAGTTTTACAGTGATGTCTGCGTCCATTGGAAAATGACTATTTCAACCACAAAGGGACACGTTCTGTAAAGTTGTGGTCGACCATCTACACCGTGAATAAGCACAAGCACACACAGGTGTGCAGACTCCTGTATTTACTCCTCATTCCTGGACTGTCTGATAGTGTACCTCATATCCGGGCAGTGTACGCACAGCCTCCACCACAGCGAGGGCAGCGAGGTGTTGTAAGAAGGGGATTCTCTGGCCGAGTCGTGAGCTCACTTCCACTTGCAGGTGCAGTGTGAACATGGCACAGCCCAGTGGACTCAGCCATGTGTTCCCCCCACGCCCTGCAATACAGTTAACAAGCCTGTCAGACAAACTCTCCACTCAACCAGCACACCACCCACACACACACACACACACACACAGGTATGGAAATACAAGGTGAACAAGGCAGTACTGCATTGACGCCAACAAGTAATGAAAGCCTACAATCCACTAACTAGCAGCATATAAACTAAAGGCATTATTAATTACATTTTTAGAAAATTGTCATCGAAGAAAAACAATATATTCACAAAATCAGTAAAAGAAAAGTTGACTTCATATGCAATCAAAATGGTGGGATTTGAAGACAACACGCGGTTGAGGCATAAATGCAACACAAAATGAACCTCTGTTTTCCACAGATCTTTGTATGTAAACTATCCATTAAAAACAGATACTGTGTGTGTGTCTGAAAATGATACAGTATTACAAAAATGTGTACCCACAAAATTGACACACAGAAACAATGGGTTATGCATACACAATCCAAAACTGAGTACATCACATTTCGGCAAATATTTTATTATATCTTTTCTTGGAACAACACTATAAAAATGAAACTTGGATATAACAGTGTAGTCAGTGCACAGCTTATATGGCAGTCTACATTTACTGTCTTCTGACAATAACTCAACATACAGCCATTAATGTCCAAATAGCTGACAACTCAAGTGAGAACACCTCACAGTGAACATGTGCAAACTGTGCCCATAGTGTCAATATTTTCTGTGACCACCATTATTATCTAGCACTGCCCTAACCCTCTTGGGCATGGAATTCACCAGAGCTGCACAGGTTGCTACTAGAATCCTCCAGGATAACATACGGAGCTGGAGGATGTTAGACACATTGTGCTGTTTCACTTTATTCTTGAGGATGTCCCACAGGCGCTCGACTGGGTTTAGAGACATACTTGGCCAGTCCATCACCTTAACAACCTTTGGATTGGTTATCATGTTGGAAAACTGCCATGTGGCCCACTTTCTGAAGGGAGGGGATCATGCTCTGCCTCAAAATGAACAGTACATATTGGAATTCACGTTTCCTCAATGGACGCACTCATGCAGCCACAGACAATGATGCTACCACCACCACGTTTGTGACAGCTATTTAAACACAGTTTGTTTGCACACAGACTACTGTCGGTGTTATCCAAGTTTAAGTTCTATAGTGCTGTCCCATGAAAAGATAAGAACATATGTGCATTAATGTAAGGGGTGCATTCACTTTTGTTGGATACTGTACATGCATATATATATTGACTGTTTTACTGATGGTAGCAAGGCTCAAACAGTTCAAACAGATGAACCGATGGATTAAATGAGATATTTTTTTAAATCTATGTCACCTGGCTCTGTAAAAGAGGGAACTGTGTGAGGAAACCAGGGCCAAATATATTCTTGGTATCTTGAGGTTTCATTTACAGTGTTGAGTGTTACAGTACCCAGACTAGAACCCATAGCACAGTGCATGTTGAGTGTGTTAGGGGTGCAGGGAGGGAAGTTGTAACAGAGCAGTGTGGTGATTACAGACCTTTGCCCTTAGTCTGCCGGGCTGCCACGGCAATTAACCCCATGTCCTCTGGCAACTTCAACATTAACCTGTAGAGAGAAAACATAATGTAAACCTCTCCACTCCTCACTTCACAAAAGGCACAGTTATCAGAACCTTACACTGCAGCTGGCACCTTGGTGCCTGATGTAGACTGATCAGACACTGACAGGTGAGGTGAAGTGAGCAACATTGGTTATCTTTACAGTAACACCTGCTCAGATATGACCTATTCATATTAAACAGCAAGTGAACAGTCATCACTCTGAAGTTGAAGTGTAGAAAACAGGAATGGGCTTTTCACAAGGGAGTGACTTTTCACAATCAAAATGGCAGGACTTGTAGAGTGTCACCAGTATGCAGTGGTCAGGAGTTAACAAAATTAGTGCAATGAAGGACAACTGGTGGACCTGTGACAGGGTCAGGGGCATTCAAGTTTCACTAATGTGCCTGGGGAATGTAGGCTGGCCAATCACAGCAGAGCTATTCTCAAACTTAAAAGTTACTGACTAGGTCTTGAGGAATCCATGCCATGATGAGTTAGATCTGTTTCCATTTACACACTATTACGCAGGATGATGTTTTTTCATCATGGCTCATTATATGCTCTAGGGATGCACTATGATATTGGAATTTACATTAATCATCATAAACAAATAGTTGCAGCCTTACAAAATCAATCAATTGCAATGCACAGCTACAATGGAGATGACAACACATTTATTTGTGTGTAGAGGCACTGAAGACAGCACCAAGATCAACTGCTTGTTTTCATGTGTCACATGTGCAGAAGGCCAGGTGTGAGGTAGCATTTCATACAATGCCTTGATTTGGTTATTATTACAGGCACTTTGTGTTAATGAGGTCCTGCAATCTTTTCTGAATGCACAAGGCTGAATTTGTTTTAGCATTAGCTCAAAAATTTGATGCATGCATGTTGAATTTCCTACTTGGAAAGTTAGGAGAACCTCAACAATCTAGAGTTCAGAATCCAAGATGTCTGTTCTGCACTTCAACAGCAATAAAACAGGAGCATTAGACAATATCAGCACTTCTATTTCTATTTAAATTAGAAATAAAGTCACAAACTCAGTACTGTCCAACTTCTATTTGTGGATGTGCTTCCATGGTTTTTAGACACACAAAATACAGCAAAGTATATTATCAACTGGCATCACTAAAATGGGAAAATGCTAACAAAGATAAACTTGCACAGAAGTGAGACATATTTTGGATTAGCCATAAAACATTGGTCAATCAAAGGTCTTTAGCTGTAAACGTTATCTTAATGTTTAACACGGTCAACCTGGATGTGAGGTCATTCGCAGTTTGGACATCCGACTTCTGAGATAAATGGAACACAGAATTACTTTTGCTACCTAATTCTCTTTCCACCCAATTTGCACAGAGCATGCACACACATGCTCCATACAAACTGATGGAGGGATGCAGATTGTGTAGCCACTGTGGATGAGCAGTGCTTTGAGCATTGATATGTGTTTAGTCCAGTATCAGACTGTACCCGATCAGAATGATTTGTTGTATGGTGGGCTTGCTAATGCTTAAAATGAACATCTAGACAATTAGCTACAGCCTTAAGCATTTATATGGTGAGTTTTATGCAGTTCTTGTGAGAAGCTCCACCAAAGTTACATAGTGCAGTAGCAGTATTCCGGCCCAGAGTGGCAATGACGGAGATGCCATTCTCCTTATTACAAGTCTGTGGATTCTCAAAATGATTCTGAAGCTATTTTAAATGCTGCACCATAACCATTCCAGAAAACCCGTTTCAGAGACCTATTAGGCTTCTAAACATTTCTCATAACAGCAGAAGATGCCTTTCCACAAACTTTTCCAAAACTGAAAGAACAGGAAACGCCAAGATGGTATCGAATTGCATCCGCAGCTTCAGGCGGCACACTGCACTCGTTCTCACTCTCTCTCTCCCCTTCGCTAACTCTAACCCACTCTCTATCTCTCTCTAGTTGTTGACAAGCGAGCTGACAGCTCAGCGCTGCTGGGCTCTCAAGCCGCTGGACTTTAATTGAACTCTGACCCCCATCAGAGGGCTCCTACCCCAGCACACCCATCAGATAACACCCCACCAAAGTAAACAACCGTCCACTTGACCCTGTGTCACTTGCACACACACTTCCTCGGGCCACACAGCAAGGTGACACTCAGGTGTCAGTCTCACTCTAATTGCTGAACAAACAGATAATTATTCTGCCAGATGCTGCAATGGATTCAGACACATGGTCAATAAGGGCTGAAAGCCTGCAAGTGCCTTCAGTAACAGTGCAACAGACATCGATTTCATGAAAGAAAATACATGTACCCAAATTGTCAGACAATGTTTGAATTCACTGAAAGTGCATCTTCTGTATGCGTGCAAAAAGACTACTAAAGCTGCCTGCGTTATGTCGAACCGAGGATATGCTTGACTGTTGTGGGTTAATATCTATCAAACAATAGCCTGAAGTAGCTTTTTAAGTTAAGACATATTCAGACACTTTTTCAACTCTGGGATAAATATTAACTGCTCTTAACAGATGAGGTGTTGATTACGGACTCTCACCCTTTTCTTCTCACTGCAGAATAGTTGCCATTTTAGAATTAACAATGGAATACTGGAGACTCCCAGTAGAATTGATCTCTCAATGCTCCAGTATTCCATTCAGCTGATTATTTCCTGTGATTTACAACAATTAAATACTTTCAGCTCGTGTGCTAAATATGAATCATTGTTATTTTTCCCTTTTCCCAAAAATATTGCCTTCAAATCCCGATAGGGAGCAAGAGACATGCAAAAGGAGGGTGGGGAACTATTACGACCTAACATTTATTTTATTAGAAAGAGGATAGTTTTTCCTGTTTTCTTAAACTATTGGTCCAAAATCAAGTGATCACAATTCATTTAGGTTGCTGGTCAGTTATTCCACAGCTTTCCCAACCATTACAGCCTGATTAACTGTAGTATAAAACAGTATTTTTTCACTTGGCAACACCAGAACATCCCAGACATACTATAGAAACCAGGTAGAAACACCATGGGAAACAGCTAACAACCATTTCTGTTACTACAGCAACTGCCTAGCAACACCACCTATACCGGCAACACTAACATCCACTTAGTAACACCTAGTCAACCATCTAGCAACACCTTATCAACCACCAAGGTACAGTTTAGCAACCAACACCTCTACCATAGCAACACCTTAGCAAGCACCTAGCAACATCAAATAGACTAAGTCAGATAACACAGAAATCACTTGGAAATAGAAGAACACCCCAGAGCAGCCAGCTGGCAACACTAAGGCAACCACATAAAAAACACTGACAGAGTACACTAACAAACATATACCAGAGCAACACCTTAGCAAACACTGAGCAACACCTCATCAAACACTAAGCTACACTTTAGCAAACAACACATATACCATATACAACAACTTGGCAACCACCTAGTAATACCTTTGCAAACTCCACCAATATCATGGCAATACTTCTGAGCAGCAACCACACACTGTAGTCTAAACTAGTATTTGATAGTGTACTTATTGCACTCCAGAAGAGCAGAAGGTTTAGATGATGATGATGAGGTCCTGCTTCTGTGTGAAAAACGGTATTTTAACCCTGCAGATTAAAGTATATACTGGCACCAGAACAGGTATAATTCCCATATCTGACCTTAATCTTTTGCAAATGTTTAATTTACAGGCCCAACCTGAAAGGCACTGAGCATGGACATATCTGAGACATTCACAGTTAAAATCCTACTGTATCTTTTCTTAGCTTAACGATTACTTTACAGTTTGAATGATAATAATAGGAAGTGTTAGTTGATTCAGACGGAGTGTATAATAATCCAACAGGCTGTTTTGATAATATTTAGTTAGGGTTTACCAAAATTTAGCACAGATGTTCAAAACTGAATGTCTTGTATGTTTCAAAGGTCTTACACATGTTTAGTCAAAGCTGGCTTAAGTGTGAGAAGCAAGCACTAGTGCTAGCGTGGAGCTTAAAAAACTGAAAGTGAAGTTCCTGTAAAAGCATTAGTAAAAATTAGCATAATAATCATTGTGGTACTCAGGCGATGAATAAAGTCAAGAAAATTAGAATATTGTGGAAAAAAGTTCATTCATGTTCATAATTTCATAAACATTTTTAAAGTCAGATTTTATATTCATTACATATAAAGTGACTTCTTTCATACCTTCTTTCATATTTTTGATCAGGATGGCTTATAACTTATTCATTCACAATCTTAAATTATTACAATATTTAAATTCAGGTTTGACTAAATTACAAATCAGTAACAAAATCCAAACAAAACCTTGATAAGCTGGATACAGAGCACTTTAGATGTAATGAAAAAATATATAGCAGTTCATTTTTTTATATTTAAATTATTAACAAAAAACTACTGAATCATCATGAATTCAGTATTCAGTGCTTTAACACAACAATACAGAGCCAGAGCTAGTTAGTAATTATTTTAATTAAGAGGAGGATGTGGTTACTCCACAAAACAAAAGTGGAAACAGCAAAAAGATTCCATAAACTACATAATATAACACCAAAAAAGGCTTTCCATCAGCTGTCGTGGTTATATTATATTCTTGAAGTCAGATAGATGTTTGAAAGTTGTGCATACATTTAACATTCCTTGGTCGACAGCATCACATATGTAGTGCCTTGCTAAGGTATTCAGCATGTTTGTGTTTAGGAAATAGGACAAAATAACAGAAAACATCAGAGTACATAACTATTCACCCCCCTAAAGTCAGTACTTTGTAGAGCCCCCTTTTGTGACAATTAAGCTGCAAGTTGCTTTGGATAAGTCTCTATGAGCTGGCCACATCTTTTTTACCCCTTCCTCAAGGCAAAACCACTGGTGAACAGCAATCTGCAAGTCTGACCACAGATTCTCAATTGGATTAAGGTCTGGGCTTTGACTAGGCCAATCCAATACATTTACACGTTTTAGCTTAAACTACCTGCTTTAGCAGTATGCTTTGGGTCATTGTCCTGTTTGAAGGTCAACCTCCGTCCCGGACTCAAATCACTGCCAGACTGAAACAGAATAGAATGTTCAAGAATATCCCTGTAATTAACACCATCAATCTCCCCCTTAACTTGGACCAGTTTCCAATCCCTGATGCTGGAAGGTATCCCCACAGCATGGTGCTGCCACCACGTTTCATTGTGGGGACGGTGTTCTTGGGTAATGAAATGTGCACCAGACATGGCATTTTCCTTGATAGTTGAAAAGTAAAATTTTGTTCTAATCTGACCAAAACATGATGGACTTTAAGCTTAATACCACATGTTCCCCAGTGGCTAGCATAGGGTCAAAGACAAAGTTGCATGTGATGTCAACTTGCATGCCAACTACAAACTTCTGATACCAATACCACGACTCTTCAGTTAACTGATACAGATTCAATATTTTGTATTTAAGCTCAGTGGTCTAATGTTTTGGCATTATGGTTTGAGGATCATAGGTCTGAATGCTGCTTGCCACCTACAGCTGGAACCGGAGCTCCACAGCTAAACTGGCCATGCTCTCTCGGGGTGGGTAGATGTCACTCTCTCCCCACATCAAAACCAGTATGATGCTGGTCGGCACAAGCACTTTCGATGCAATGGTGGTACATGTATCAGTGGAGGCATGTGCTTGTCTTCACCTTCCTAGCGTCAGGAACATCCTCTATGATGGGTCCTAGAAGGGTCGCATACCTGGTACTTTCAAAAATGTGGGAAATGAGCTTGAAATTAACTGAAGCAAGTGTTTGAAAATCTACAAAACACTTTACTATCACACGGGAAGAAACAGACAGCTAAGAACAGTGACGTTCCGGGCTAGATTTGTAACAGAACTGGAGATTTACAATCTATGCACTGCATGGACAAAAGTATTAGGACAAGTACAGGACCTTTAATGACCTCCTGTTGTAAATCCATTTGGCATTAATGTGGGGCTCTTTGCAGCTCTAGTAAAAGGTTTGTAAGAGTCATTGAATCAGCAGTGACTTAGTGACCTCGCTCTGTGATGTAATACTTCATGACTGAGTAGCTGTAGTTCCTAATTTTTTCTGTAGTTCTATTCACAGTTGAGTGTGAAATATCTAGGAGTGAAGAAATATCACCAAACAGGCAGCATGTTGGTGACGCAGGCGGTGCGCTTGTTACACAGCTTCAGGGCCTAGGGGTTCAATCCCTGCATGGGTCACTGTCATGGGTTACTTCCAGTGTCCTCCCACCTCCCAAAACAAACTTGGTAGGTGAACTGGCCATATTAAATTGCCCCTAATTATGAGTGTATGAATAAATGGTTGTGTTGTACTAATGTTACTGCCTTTACTAATATTTGCTTGAGTTCATGCACCTGTAGCAATGATACTGAAACACTTAAATCCAATGATTAAGAGTTGTGTCCCAACACTTTTGCCATTATATCAGCCTGGTACCCTAGATACCCCATAATAATACCCTCTGACCTCCCTGTTTGTTGCTAGATTTATACAGATGGCTTGATTTTGTGCAATCCCATTTTCAGCAGGTAAGTACAATCCAAGCACACGCATATTCTCTTGCATCATATAGACTTCAATGGATTTTGAAGTGCAATCAAAATGGACAACGTCTGTGTTCTGAGATTTCCCACTGAAATGATGTATTTATGAATTGTTTGTATAGCTGCTTTTAGAGCCACAATTTTCCTCAGAGCCAGAGCCAGAATTATGTGTCTTTCCCGGCTGGCTGGATGCTACATGCTCTGGAATCTGGAGGGAATCTTGGTGCAATCTGTCATTTACAGAAAATAAATTTACACAAGAGCTTAACCGGGGGAAGCTCAATCTCTTCGGCCAAAGCCCGGGAGGCTAGGACACAGCACAGTGATTCAAAGCTTTCTGATGCAAAGAGACAGTGTTATAGAGAGAGACTTTGAACTGCGCTCCCATAATCCACTAAATTCCTAGGCCAAACAGTCGGCGTGAACAGGAGACTGAGGTGGCAACTCTATTAGAACAGAGGAGAGCTTTATCTGTGCTGAATTTTAAAGGAACACCGGCTGCCGAGGATCTACATTGAGAAGTAACGAGGCTGAAACATTGGTCGGCTTGGCGATTTGAAAGTGCTGCATGGAGCACTTCCCCAGTTCCACTTTCCTCACATCAGGCCCATAAAAAAATGAGTCAGACATGCAAAGGAAACAGTCTGGTTTGGAGGGAAAATGATGTTACTGCTTGCAGAGATGGTTCGGCGAGGCTTATTTGAATAGCAAAGGAACATTTAACCGCGTCCTTGGAATTAGACCTCGTATTATTATTACATAGGCCGTCGTTGTGGACAAATAGGTATCTACGAGAAATGCAGTTTCAAAAGTGGCTGAGGCAGAGAGGGTGCAGGAAACCAAATGCTAATTTGTAGACTCAGGAATTTCTTCGCTCAAACTTGGACTAATTGAATCAGACACTTTGTAAGAGCTCAACAGCCAAGAAACCGCCATCACGTGCTGCCATCATGAGGAAAAAAACAACAAAAACACGAAACGTGGGCGGCAGGAACGTCAAGAACTCCTTGAGCTGCTCCTGGCACATGAGCTGATTTCCGAAAAATAGTTGAAATATATTTTTGAATATCAATGGAATAGTCGAGAAAGAAGAGCGTGCTTGACTTGGGATGGCTGGTAAGTGACTGTTTCAAGTGCTGATGAGGTCTGAGAGAGAGCGCTGGAAAAACATTACGGCATCTTTCAGCTGGATTCTGGGCTTGTGTGCTTATTAAAAGACAAGGAGACAAAGAAAGACACACCAGATAAATATCCACCATTATCTTACTGTATTCCACTATTAAAGTGGGCATTGCAGTGGATTTTAACACTAGTGAATTAATAATGTGACATGCACACCCTGACATCTAGTACAGATTGGGTGGGTGATATGGTGGAAATATTAGATCCCAATATATAAACACATTTCCAAAATAATCCTGATTGCAGAAAAAAAAGCATCAGTGGTGACAGATTGTGAAAATGTGCTGCACTTCATCCAATTAAACCAGACTATTTATACTGTTTGTAATGAAATATAATTGACCAGTTTTCTTTAGCACTGATGATAGCCTTGATATGCTAAGAAAAGTAAATAGTGCATCAAAACAATAAAATGCACCACATCATAAAATCCTTTCATATTTCCCACCCAGAGGGAAGGGATGCGATGCAATGGGCTGTATTGCAGACAGTGGGGAACCCTCTAGCCTTCATGGCCTGTAAAGAATTTCTGGGAAGAAACTCTAATTACATTGTTAAACTTGCTTTCCTACTGGTAAAAACTTCACAAGCAGGCCTAACAAGTCAACATAATTAGAAAAGTGACACTGAAATCATCTTGTTCTGTTTTGATTTCCAGCAGGACAACTCCAAGCATTTTGCTGGACCTTCTGGAGACATTCTGTGCAAACTGGTTTGGCCACGATTACTGCCACGGTTACTCAGTCAGTTGTAATAAAATTAAAACAGTGGTCGCAGCCCTGAGCCATATTCAATAATTGCTGCTAAAATGCTGGTTAATTTTTAATTTTATGAATGTATTTATTCCAAAATGGCCATAAACTGATTGAGTAAATTGGCCATCACTTAATACTAACATACCCTTAGAAATCCATGAGTGTTAGCAGATGTTAGCATTTACATAGTGGTATTTCAGACAATGTATGGCCTAAAGTGAAGACTGAAACCTAATAAGTTGAGATTTGACCCATGAAAATGATATAAGCTTGTTGCTAGTGCTACAGCAGTAAACTGGGACCGTATAAAGCATTGTTTCAAAAACTGCATTATTGTGATTAGAAATTATGCTCTAAAAAGCAAATATCTTAAATTTTATAACACTGTCTACTAGCTA